>CM031235.1:5237995-5343292 GCA_018340775.1 Taxus wallichiana var. yunnanensis | reverse complement strand
GGTCATTATTGTGATATGAGTGAAATTCACTATGATGTTTATTAACTGCTCTATGAGAAAATGATAATTAAATAGAGTTAGTGTTGTCCCCTTTTATTCAGACATTTTATGCTATTGGACAACTCTTTAATTGCTCTTGTTTAGACTCTTAGATTATTTTTCATAATCAACGGTGTTTTCTTCTTCCTTGAAACAGTTAGATAACAACATATCATCTTAATGTTATAGCTTTTATCGTGCTCAGTTCTTGCGAACTGACATGTGCTAACAAATGTGTAGGAGGATTTCTTGAGTAGAAAAAGAAAAAAAAAAGAGAGAAAAAGAAACACGTGTAGAGAGTGGTTTCCAGCCTTCTTAGGAACTGCTGTTGTACGAATGTTTTCCTTTGCTTTAAAACATTGGTATGGAAATTGTGAAGACTATATAGAAGGCATTGTGTTATAATTTTGTATTGTTCTCATGTAGGTTGTTATCGTTTGAAAGTCAATTTGAGAAATATTATTGTCAATAAGATTAAATGAACTTGTTTTGACATGCGTATCCTTCGTTGAATTTTCACTTTTCAGAATATGATTTATCCTTGAATTGTCAAACCTAATTATAATTATCTAAACTTGAATCAACTTACATCACTTTGGTTACCTTTGGTCATGTGTCGTTTGGTAGAGGACTATGTTTTGAACCTAGCAAAAGAAAACAAGAGAAACAAATATACCTTGTGATCCCACATAAACTAATCAACAATCTCTTATTGTGGTGAATCCTTAGAACGGTCTTAAGGTGAAATCAATGATTGAATTCTTGGAAGATAATAAGATTATAATAAAAAGAAGGAACTTGACTAAGAAACTCTTCGATCTATCTTATCCGTTGAAAATATAAACAGTATACTTATGTCTATCTCTCAAGTGAAGCCGAGTCAACCTATAATATTTCTTGTTAGACTCTTGACCCCAATGTAATCCTTTTTGACCACTAATAAGATCTTAATGATGAATCCAAGTTCTAGCATCATGTCTTTTGTAAAAATAAAATAAAATAAAAATATGACCGCTTAAAAAGGGTAAAACATACATGTTTAAAAGCACAACGCTGAAAACAGATTTGATGAAGTTAAGAGCCTTGAAAAACTAAGCGCCTCCCTAACCAATGAATAAGTTAATCAAGTAAATGAAGCAACCTCTTACCATCCAATAATTGGTTTACCTTTGTATATTAACCTTAACAAGGTAGGGAAAAATTCTTCAAAGGAGACGTGAACTTCAGATTCTCCTATCATGATTCCTCTGGGAAAAGTAATGAATGTAAAAGCACTTATAGCTAAAACATGATTCTAAAGAAACCTTCTGTGGGAAGACCTTGTTTGTAAAATTGCATACTTTAGATGAACCAGTGTGTCTTTAGTGTGTGCCTCATGTTTATCTGTAACCAGCGTGGGTCCGTGTTGTGGAAAGCATGTCTTTAGTTGGTTGTATTCCCTAGAGAACTTGTGTAGTGTCGTATTATCATTGTGACGCCGCGAAATAGACGAGTCACGCAAACAAACAAACGACCTAAAAATACGGCGAATTTTTTTAAAAAAGTTGGTTTGTATTCCCTATACTTGAGCTTGAACTACAAATGATCACGATAAAGCTTCGTGAACAAAGATGTTTAATTTAACCTCATTCGATGTTTTGCTAATCGAAGCGAGGGTCATTATTGAATTGATTAGACCAATGTCCAAAAATGTAATGTCGTAATAACATTTCGAAAGTTGACTCAGTATGATATAATTTGTTTTCAAGTGAAAACACTAACCATTCAATTTTTATAATACTTCACACTATTAAACCGAGCTAACTAAATTTGTTATTAATTCAATCAATTCAATTGGACTACACCGCTTACTAGTTTGTTATTGGGCAAGTTCATTGCAGTTAGTGAGTTGTAAAACGTGCCTCGTGAACAAAACGCTCTAATCAACTTTGGAGAGTCATGGACCTTGGCTTTCATACATATATGTCACCGCCCACGTCTTATTAAACTCCGTCTTTAATCATCAATAGTAGCACGGTCGATGACGGTTATGCTCCCACCGTGGTGGTAGAATTTGGGCACCTCTGCTATAAAGCCCGACCACTATACCACGTGGTAGCGGGAGGGAGTTGGTGTAGTAATGCCGCTATTTTGCTACAAAGAATTTTATACTAGCTTTCTCCATACTTTGAAGTATGAGCTATATCGATAGGGACAGATTTGTTTTCAATTGTTTGAAGAGACATAAAAACATTTTACAAATAAAACAAAATAGAAGAAAAACGTTTTAGAGTGATGATTGTGAAGGTGGGTGCGGCACTCAAGGATTTGAATTTGAGTTCAAAAGAAACTTGGGGTGGGTGGCTTTAATAGCCACCTGCCATACATTTCAAACCCCCTCCATGCGTGCAAGTCGCTTTCCTCAGCCGCATATCATTTACTTGTTAGATTTTGCAAATCCATCTCTGACTGGCCGCCTAAAACAATGAATACACTATATTTTGCAAATCTAATCTCTGTCATGCTCTTCTGGCATTTTTCCACCAAATCCCGGCCACGTGCATTCAAAGGGGAGGTCGCATTGAAGCTATAGGCGCATGAGGTAGGCGTTTAACTTGAGTTTATTGCCCTTGGCTGCGTGAGGAGGTGGAAAATCTCATAGAGGTAAGTCTTTTTCATATCGAATAGCCATGGGACGCAGATTTACTTGCAAAGTGGTGCGAAAGGATTTGGATACGCCATCTCATCAACTATGGACCTCATATGTACCAACAACTGGATTCGCTTTATCATTGCAACACTCTAAAATAGACGACCACGTAACCCGCTTTTGCAAGCATTGCAGCAATTTAAATGTTCATTTGTGACGATCGGTAACTTTGTGTATCAAGTTGTCTATGGGAGTGCATACCTACCAAACGTATCATCATTTTTTTATATTAGCATGCTTATTATTCTCTTAGACACGATTTAAGGGTGAATTTTTGATGGTCTTGATTTTGAGACTAACTTTACATTTGTTTGGGCGCTTTTGAGGCCTGTTATATGTAGCTTGATATTTGTGAAGCTAAGACCACTCGCAGTGTCCTAATCAGAAAAAAAAACGTTCAAGATCTGTTGTCCTAATCTCTCGCCAGTAAAATAGTATCTTTAAGGAGCTTATGGTGATAGTTTTGGAAAATAGATTATGGCATTGCCCACATATTTTCATTGTTATAGTTCTATTTGCCAATAAGCACTTTGAACTAAAAGATAAACAAGAGTGAAAAAAACATGAGAACAGAGCTTAAATCGGCTTGCCATGTATGGAAAAACTCGATTGCTCTTCACGATGTGCTTCATTACTTTGGCGCATAGATGGAAATGAGAAATTACACACAGCATGTAAGAAACAAACCGTTTTCCTTGAGACACTAAAACGCCAAAAGCGACCTCGCTCTATACATGGCAAATAATGCATTAATGTTTCATAATGCTGCTCCATTAATGAAACAGATTTCTAATAAGGGATAAAACTTAATTCTCTTAGACATGGTTTAAGGTACTCTTGAATTTTTCATAATCATTATAAACATATATGATAAAGTTTAAATTGTTGGATGTGTGTTCAATTGTATTTTCTTATGAAATCTCTTTCCAACATACCACAAAGAATCCAACAACATTTCCAATAAATTTTTAAGTAAGAAAACTAACATCTCAATACAACTTTCCTTCAATATTTTGTTACAACACTTTCTACTTCATGTGGAACAAATTCACAATAATGTAAACACTTTTCAAGTAAAATTTTGCATTCAACCATATGACCTTTTGGGCAAATAAAGATTATAATGTCCTTTATTTTTGAAATGGAAACAAGATGATACAACTTTCTTTCACATACAAATTTTAAAACCAATAATGCATATAAAGGAAAAAAAAAAAAAGAAGTCTTCCTAAGCTCCAAGGTGTTCTTCATCCATGCTCCAAGTTCCAAGTATTTCAAATCACAACCAAGATGGGGGAGAGGCAACACTCTCCCACCAAAAATTAATGGAGAAGAGAAGCAATCTCCTCCATTGACCCCCGAGCCCCAAACATAACACAATGAAGGGTGGTCTCCAACTCAAGGCAACAATACTTGCTTCCACAATACAATTTCTTCACAACATTCAAGGCTAAAATAGAAGAAACCAAAGGAAACACAAACAACACAATACTTTTCACAACAAGGCTTTCATCCAAGCCAACAAGAGAAGGAACTATGGGAAAGTTTTCCTTATGCCTCCCCATTGAGATGAGATGCCCATCCAAAACCCTCCACAATAAAACTCAAGCCCCTATGACTCTTATGCCTCCCTCAAGTACCCTTTTTCCTCCCATACTCTTATGCCTCCCTCCTCTTATGGCTCCCTCAAGAACAAGGTAAGAATGTGAACATTCTTACCCAAGATGGGCATCCCTCTCAAACTCCCTCCACAATATCCTATTCTACTCTTATGCCTCCCTCATGAGTTTTCCATAGACCTCTCCTACACTACACATTAAGCACTCTATCCATTTTCACAATACACAAAAGTAAACATACATTATTCACAATTTTAGCATCAACAACAATATGAAAGCAACAAAAAAGAGAAGGTTTCCTACCTCTCCATTGGAGAAGCCTAAACCAAGAAGCTTTGCACAAGCTCCCTCCAAAAGCAATCCCAAGCATGCAAGTCCAAGCTCCTTCTTTTCTCTTTCTCCCAATTCTTTCCTCTCCCAAAAGAAAATAAAAGAAAAGAACTCCTCAACAAAAACCTCCAACCCCCTCAACAAGAGAGGAAGTTTCCATAAATAGACAAAAGGAAGAGTGAGGGTGATGTGGCTCCTTGTTGGATGCCACATCACACATCCTCAAGACCACCTCCCTTTAGTCAACTCAAATCCCAAAACACCATAAATGGGTGGTTGGGTTGAATGACATCTCTTTTCCACATCCATCCCTTCCCATGTGTCTTAAGGCACAATAAATGCAAAAGGAAGACAAGTGCACTCCAAAGTCACATTTCCCTTCCCAAAACAATAAATAATCCCTTTTTGGATTCCCAACCCATAGATATGGTTGGTAAGGGTTTTGAGGAAGTGTGGGACAAGTTCAACTTGTCCCACAAGTCCCCCAAAATTGCCCTAAATCTCAAATTCGAGATTCAAAGGATTTGGAGTGGTCAACACTCAAAACCAAGCATTCAATACATGAGGAAACACAAGGCTCAAGGAGCCAACCATCAAAATTAATTACATCCACTAGACTTCCCTCCAAAACTTAAAATTTAAAACAAGATGTTAATTTAATCTAAACATACTTAGCAAAAGAAATTTAAAAAAGATATCACAAATAAAATCACCTACTAAAGTAACTTAAAAACAAGTAAATAAAATTCTTACCCCCTTGGTCACATTAGAAAATTTCTCCCTCATGGGAATTTTCTCAACACATAAAAGAACAAAGGTAACACTATACAATTCACTAGTTGCCTTGACGACCAAATGTTGTAACCACCCGACATCCTGTTGTGTTTGGTTCCCAATCCCCCTCATGGTTGTGATCATGTTGTGTTTCCTGCAAAATAAAAATACCTCCTTCGGCCTTGCGGCCATGTCAAAATATCCAAAATAACCATATGCATGAAATTTATTAACATCTATATGTAATTCAATCAATCATTATTTCTAGGTCTAAATCACAACTTAATTATGCATTTCATCATTATCCAAAATTATAGTAATGTAAATTCAACAACTACATTCTACTCATCATGGCAAAGAAATCCAATGTTAGAACACATGTAATATATCCATATAAAACTAATATCGGTATCAATAGTCTATCCATGAGTCGGTGTAGATCATACTGAAAACAAAATCCAATCATAATCCAAATGCATCTAGTCACAAACATCATGCTAATCAACATAAGTATAAGTCATGTCCATATCCAAAGTCTCGCATAACTCAAAATGATAATCAACTAAATGTCGTAGGGAAGTGGGCATTACATCCCCTCCCTTAGACTAGACTTCCTCCCGGAAGTCACGAAATAAGTGTGGAAACCGAGTTCGTAATGATGTAGCATCCTCCCAAGTAGCAGCAGTCTCATCGTACCTGTCCCATTAGACCCGAACCTGATCAATCTCTCTGCCACGAAGGCCCAAGGTCCTGCGATCTAAAATGTGCACGGGCTCCACCATCACTGCCCCGATCCCGCACTCCGCAATGCGGTCAATCTAGCACATGAGAAGGATCAGAAACATATCTCCTAAGCACAGAAACGTGAAATACATCATGGACGCGCGATAAGCTAGGTGGCAGTGCTAGACGATAGGCTAAGGGGCCGAGGCACTCCAAGATCTCAAAGGGACCCACAAATCTAGGAGCAAGTTTAGAACCTTTTCCATAATGGATAGGGCTCTTATGCGGTCTGACATGAAGAAACACCTTCGTGCCTACCTCAAACCTGCGATCTCTCTATCGCCGGGTTCTGCATACTCTTCTTCTATCTATCCTGTGCCTCCTGCGATCTCGTCGATCAAGGGTAACTCTACGCTCCATATCCTCGTAATAAAGTTGCTGGCCCAAGAGAAACTTTGTCCTCGATCCTATCCCCACCTAAGAGGTGTCTGCTCTCTACCATATAATGCCCGAAAGGGAGCCATGCCTATAGAACTCGAAAACTATTATTGTAGGCAAACTCCACCAAATACAGATACTCCTCCCATCTCGATCGATGATCCATCACGTACATCCCGAGTATGTCCTCCAAAATATGATTCACCCTCTCTGTCCTGTCATCTGTCTCGGGGTGATAAGTGTGCTGAAATTAATCCTCGTCCCGAGGGCATACTACATGGTGGTCCAGAAGTGGGAAATGTACAAAGGGTCGCGGTCACAAATGATCTTCCACGGAATCCCATGTAATCTGACAATCTCATCAAGGTATACTCGTGCCACAACACTTGCTGTATAAGTGGTCTTCACTGGAGAAAAGTGAGCTACCTTCGTCAATTTATCCACTATGACCATGATGGCGTCATGATGGTATCTCGACGTAGGTAACCCAATGATGAAGTCCATAGAAATGGTGTCCCACTTCCACTCCGGTATGGCGTGAGGATAGAGAAGGCCAGCTGGATGCTGATGCTCGGCCTTCACCCTCTGGCACTCTAAACAGTGGGATACAAATGAAGCTATGTCTCTCCAAGTCCTCTCCAAAAATACAACTATCTCAGGATGGCGTGCATCTTCTTCACCCCGAGATGGGCTGAGTAAGGTGCACGATGAGCCTCTATCAAAATATCATGTCTCAAGCCTCCATCTCTAGGAACATAAATTCGACCTCTGTGTCTGAGAAGACCATCTGCCTCTAATGAAAATCCATCAAATCTCCCCTCAAGGGGTCTCTGAGACTCAATCTCTGCTCTGGCTGCAAGGTAGAAACTATCCTGAGGAAGCTGCTGCAAGATCCTACTCCGTAAATTTGTGCCCACTGAGGTGGCCATAGCCACATGTCTCCGCCTACTCAAGGCATCTGCAACCACATTCTCCTTCCCTTTCACATGTTCTATCTCCATGTCATACTCACAGAGTAACTCCATCCAACGCCGCTGACGAGCGTTGAGATTGGGCTGCGTGAAGAGGTGGCGAAGACTCAAGTGATCTGTCCTGAGTGTAAATCTCCGGCCAAGAAGAAAATGTCTCCACCACACTAAGGCATGTACCACTGCTGCAAGCTCAAGGTCATGGGTTGGATAATTGAGCTCATAATCTTTGAGTTTGCGGGACTCAAAGGCAACTACTCTACCCTCCTGCATTAACACTCCTCCAAGTCCTGCCAAGGAAGCATCTGTGCATACGAAAAACTCTCCATGAGGATCTAGCACTACAAGGATAGGTGCTCTCGTAAGGCATTCCTTCAGTGTACTAAAGGCCTGCTCACATCTATCTGACCATAAAAATTTCTTCCCTTTCCTTTGAAGAGAAGTGATGGGGTGCGCAATCCGGGAAAAATCCTGAACAAACCTCTTGTAGTATCCTGCTAGACCCATGAAACTACGCACCTCGGTCACACTAGTGGGTGCTTTGGCCAATCCATGATGGCTCGAATCTTGGAAGGATCGACCGCGATACCTTCCCCGAGAAATAACGTGGCCCAAATCTGCGCACCTCATGTGAAAGAACACACACTTCTCCAAGTTCCAGTAAAGGCGTTGTTCTTGCAAGACAATGAAGAACATGGCGAAGGTGCTCCTCGTGCTCCTCACGTGTGCGTGAGTAAATCGAGAATGTCATCAAGGAAGATAAGCATGAAGTGATCAAGGAAGGTCCTGAATACCCCATTAATCAAACTCATAAACACTCATGGGGCATTCGCCAAACCGAAAGGTACATTTCACCCTTGTGAACTCGTAGTGGCCATATCTCGTGCGGAGTGGAAAGCTATCTTGTGAATATCTATCTCCACAATCCCGAGTGATGGTATCGACTTAAGATTTATCTTAGAGAAAAGCTGTAGCCCCTTCTTACGATCAAATAAATCATCAATGCGTGGAAGGGGGTAACGATTCTTGATCGTTACTTTATTCAAATTGACGTGTAGTCAATACACAACCGAAGAGATCCATCCTTCTTCTTCATGAAGATAATCGGTGCACCCCAAGGGGATACACTAGGACGAATTAGGCCTTTCTCCGGAAGGCCCTCAAGCTGAAACTTGAGTTCACATAACTCGAGGTGTAGTCATCCGATAGGGTGCTCGTGAGATGGGCTCTGCGCCGAACTAGATCTATATGGAAATCGATCCCACGTGGGTGAGGTATCCCGGTAGCTCCCCGGAAACACATCGGTGAACTCTGATAAGATGGGATGATCATCGAGGGAAGGTCCTCACGGACTCATCCTCGATCATCTCACCGACTGTGGCAAACATCTAACCGACAAGCAACCTCTGCCGCACACACCGCTTTGCGTAAAGCGGAGATGGTGCGAATAGAAACGGGTCTCTTAACCCCGATATCACTAACTCGCCCCAAGATCATCTATGCAAGCAATAGTCTTATGGTAACAATCCACTCTAGCTCTGTGAGCGGACAACCAATCCATGCCTAAAATGATGCCATAAGATCCTAATGGGAGGATCCGAAGGTCAGAAGTAGTGGTGAAGGGTCCCAAATCCACTACACACTCCTTGACTAAGGAGTCTACATAAATCTTGGCTCCAGAAGCCAACTCAACATCCCAACTATGACCCTGCCTAACTGCCACCAGCCTACAACGCTCTACTAAAGATGGTGCAATAAAAGAATAAGAAGAACCAGAATCAAATAATATAGAGGTGGAAATACCACCAACACTACCTGTTATCTCAATCACATTACTCGATGCTCATCACCGGCAGTTCTTGACCGCTGCGTAGATCTGATGACTCGTGCCATATCTCCAACATTAGGCTCGAGCTCATGCATCTTACCCTTGGTAGTGTTATGTGGGCAATCTCTCCAAAGATGTCCAACAACTCCGCAACCATAATATTCACTGGTCCTCTCTAAGTGGGAAGCGGCTCCAGTGGTACTCTAGATGACCGAGATCTGAGATCCGATGATCCGGTAATGGACGCGAGGTCTCTCTTGACGAGCTCCTACTTGATCGACCTCTTGGTGCACCTGTGTCCCATGGGACCTCAGGAGGAGGCCCCATACTACATCTCTCTTTGTGCATCAAACTACGAGGAGGTCGGTAAGGTGGGCGGGTGTCTTCGCGGTGCTGCTGCTCTTGTGGTGGCTTAAATGAAGCTTTCCCGAACTCTATCCACCCCGTGGAGGAGGAACTCCGACCCCTTGACCTACTATCATGCATCTGCTCTTGGATACGGCTCCGAACTCGTCTCTAGCCTATTGTATCTTCCCCGTGTCTCCTCTGCAATATAGGCCTTCTCCACGGCCTCTGCTAATGTGTCTGGGCGTGAATGCGCACCTGCGCCTCCTAAATCCAAATTCAAGCCCGGATGAACGCGTGAATCCGTGCACTGCTCATCCGCATATAGTCATATCTTTGGAGTAGGTCCGAAATCGACTCTCACACTCGGCCTCTGTCATCGATGCACGCTGACGGAGGTCATGAAACTCGCCTATCCATCCCGCTTGGATAAATCTCCGGGTAAATACACTGCTCCTGAAACGCTCCTCAAAACGGCTCCGTGTAATCATCTCTCGAGTCAACATGGAGCTTCTGCTCCTCGGTCCTCCACTAGACTCCTGCTCCATCCTTCAGAAGATGGATCGCAACACGAGCTTTCGTGTTGCTACTACAAGGACAGAGCTTGAAACATCCGCTCAAGCTCACCAACCATGCCTCTGCCTGAAAACCACCTGTATCACCTGAATAGTGAGATGGTCGTAGCTTCGGGATCTCCCACGATATGGTCTCGTAGTTGACGTATGACGAATCCTAGATCTCTCGCATGCTCCTCCCCTCTGCCTCAGGGCCGAGACCTGTCCCTATGTCCCGAGATCTGTCCCCATGTCCTCTCTGTGGTGACTCGCCTAGCCCGACTCGCATGGAAATTCTCTGCTCTGTGCTCCTCGCTATGTCGAGGGGATGCCTGGGCATCTACTGATGGCTCCAAACTATGCCTAGCAAGTCATCCTCCCAAGGGCTCTCCGCGTATAGCGGCATTGACATCCTGGAGTGTCTACAAAATCGAGGCGGCAGGGCTGCTACGGCTGCGCTGGGCGGTGGTATGTCTAGGTCTATGTGAAGAGACCCCTCGCCCAATCCACGCCTCCTGCACAGATCAAGGCGAGTTAGTTCATCGTTCTAGGTCTTGTGCTAGTTTTCAAAATTTGTTGTTTACTATAATTATCAACATTATGGTTTTATATTTTAAAAGAATAATGTTCTGCACTAAGTTAAGTGTTCCTATTTCACATTTTCGCGTGTTTTCCCAAGGGTCCCGACTTGAACCCCGGCTCTCGATACCAAAAATACGACGCCTTGAAATACGACGGCAAACAAACAAACGACCTGAAAATGCGATAGATTTTTTTTTTTTAAAAAGTTGGTTGTGCCCGTTTATACGCAAGGTTGAACTGCTTGATCACGATAAAGCTTCGTGAACAAAGATGTTTAATTTAACCTCATTCGACGTTTCGCTAACAAAGAGGAGGGTCGTTATTCGAATTGATTAGACCAATGTGAACGGTAATGTCGTAATAACATTTCTTGAAAGTTGACTCCAGAGTATGATATAATTTGTCTTGTAGTGAAAACACTAACCATTCAATTTTTATAATACTTCACACTATTAAACCGAAATGACTAAATTTGTTATTAAGTTAAGAAATTCAATTAGGACTAGAAAGGCCACAATCTTGGTTTGTTTTGGGCAAGTTCATATGCGGTGAGTGAGTTGTTAAAAACGTGCCTCGCGAACTAATCAACTTTTGAGACAAGAGTCATGGACCTTGGCTTTCATACATATATGTCACCTCCCACGTCTTATTAAACTCCGTCTTTAATTATCATTTAAATTAGCATGATCGATAACGGATATGCTCCCACCGTGGTGGTAAAAATTTTGGGCACTTCGCTATAAAGCTCGACCACCATACCACGTGATAGCAGGAGGGAGTCGGTGTAGTAATGCCACTATTTTGCTACAAATAATTTTATACTAGCTTTCTCCATACTTTAAGTATGAGCTATATCAATAGGACATGATTTGTTTTTTCAATTGTTTAAGAGACATAAAACATTTTACAAATAAAACAAATTAAAAAGAAACGTTTTAGAGTGATGATAGAGAAGGTGGGTGCGCCACTCAAGGATTTGAATTTGAGTTCAAAAGAAACTTGGGGTGGGTGGCTTTAATAGCCACCGCCATACACTTTCTCACCCCCTCCAGTGCGTGCAAGTCTCTTTCCTCAAAGCATCATATCATTTACTTGTTAGATTTTGCGAGATCCATCTCTCGATTGGCTGCCTAAAACAATGAATACACTATATTTTGCAAATCTAAACTCTGTCCAGCCACCATGGCATTTTTCCACCATCCAGCCACGTGCATTCAAAAGGGGGGAGGTGAAGGTTGAAGCTACACCGCATGAGGTAGAATGCGTTTTTACAGGTCGACCGACCTTGGCCGCATGAGGAGGTGGAAAATATCATAGAGGTAAGTCTGTTTCATATCGAATAGCCATGGGACGAAGATTACTTAAACACCAAAGTGGTGCGAAAGGAGGTTTGGATATGCCAGGATCAACTATGGACCTCATATACAAACAACTCATGCTTTTAGGGCGGTTATTGCAGCAACCTCTAAAATAGACGACCACGAACCCACTTTTTGCAAGCATTGCAGCAATTTAAATATTATTTGTGATGATTAGCGCTTTGTGTATCAAGTTGTCTATCAGGCATATCTACTGAAACGTATCATCATTTTTTTTTATATTAGCAGTTATTCTCTTAGACACGATTTAAGGGTGATTGACTGGTCTTGATTTTGAGACTAACTTTACATTTGTTTGGGCAGTTTTGAGGCCTGTTATGCAGCTTGATATTTGTGAAGCTAAGACCACTCGCAGTGTCCTAATCTGTAAAAAAAACGTTCAAAATCTGTTGTCCTAATCTCTGTCAGAAAATAGTATCTTTAAGGAGCTTATGGTAATAGTTCTGGCAAATAGATTATGGCATTGCCCACAGATTTGCATTGTTATAGTTCTATTTTCCAATAAGCACTCGAACTAAAAGATAAACAGAGGCGAAAAAACATGAGAACAGAGAGCTTAAATCGGCTTGCCATGGAAACTCGCTTGCTCTTCACAGTGCTTCACCTGCTGGCGCACAGATGGAAACGAGAAATTACACAGCGTGTAAGAAACAAACACGCGTTTTCCTTGAGACACTCAAAAACGTACCAAAAGCGACCTGCTCTATACATGGCAGTCAATGCATTAATGTTTCATAACTGCTCCATTCATGAAACGATTTCTAATAAGGGACAAACTTAATTCTCTTAGACATGGTGTAAGGTACTCTTGAATTTTCATAATCATTATAAACATATATGATAAAGTTTAAATTGTTGGATGTGTGTTCAATTGTATTTTCTTATGAAATCTCTTTCCAACATACCACAAAGAATCCAACAACATTTCCAATAAATTTTTGAGTAAGAAAACTAACATCTCAATACAACTTTCCTTCAATATTTTGTTACAACACTTTCTACTTCATGTGGAACAAATTTACAATAATGTAAACACTTTTCAAGTAAAATTTTGCATTCAACCATGTGACCTTTGGGGCAAATAAAGATTACAATGTCCTTTATTTTGAAATGGAAACAAGAAGATACAACTTTCTTTCACATGCAAATTTTACAACCAATAATGGATATAAAGGAAAAAAAAAAAAGAAGAAGTCTTCCCAAGCTCCAAGGTGTTCTTCATCCATGCTCCAAGTTCCAAGTATTTCAAATCACAACCAAGATAGGGGAGAGAGGCAACACTCTCCTCCCAACCAAAACTCAATGGAGAAGAGAAGCAATCTCCTCCATTGACCCCGAGCCCCAAACATAACACAATGAAGGGTGGTCTCAACTCAAGGCAACAATACTTGCCTCCACAATAAAATTTATTCACAACATTCAAGGCTAAAATAGAAGAAACCAAAGGAAACACAAACAACACAATACTTTTCACAACAAGGCTTTCATCCAAGCCAACAAGAGAAGGAACTATGGGAAAGTTTTCCTTATGCCTCCCCATTGAGATGAGATGCCCATCCAAAACCCTCCACAATAAAACTCAAGCCCCTATGACTCTTATGCCTCCCTTAAGTACCCCTTTTTCCTCCCATACTCTTATGCCTCCCTCCTCTTATGGCTCCCTCAAGAACAAGGTAAGAATGTGAACATTCTTACCCAAGATGGGCATCCCTCTCAAACTCCCTCCACAATATCCTATTCTACTCTTATGCCTCCCTCATGAGTTTTCCATAGACCTCTCCTACACTACACATTAAGCAATCTATCCATTTTCACAATACACAAAAGTAAACATACATTATTCACAATTTTAGCATCAACAACAATATGAAAGCAAAAAAAAGAGAAGGTTTCCTACCTCTCCATTGGAGAAGCCTAAACCAAGAAGCTTTGCACAAGCTCCCTCCAAAAACAATCCCAAGCATGCAAGTCCAAGCTCCTTCTTTATCTTCTTCCCAATTCTTTCCTCTCCCAAAGAAAATAAAAGAAAAGAACTCCTCAACAAAAACCTCAACCCCCTCAACAAGAGAGGAAGTTTCCATAAATAGACAAAAGGAAGAGTGAGGGTGATGTGGCTCCTTGTTGGATGCCACATCACACATCCTCAAGACCACCTCCCTTTAGTCAACTCAAATCCCAAAACACCATAAATGGGTGGTTGGGTTGAATGACATCTCTTTTCCACATCCATCCCTTCCCATGTGTCTTAAGGCACAATTAAATGCAAAAGGAAGACAAGTGCACTCCAAAGTCACATTTCCCTTCCCAAAACAATAAATAATCCCCTTTTTGGATTCCCAACCCATAGATATGGTTGGTAAGGGGTTTTGGGAAGTGTGGGACAAGTTCAACTTGTCCCACAAGTCCCCCAAAATTGCCCTAAATCTCAAATTCGAGATTCAAAGGATTTGGAGTGGTCAACACTCAAAACCAAGCATTCAATACATGAGGAAACACAAGGCTCAAGGAGCCAACCATAAAAATTAATTACACCCACTAGACTTCCCTCCAAAACTTAAAAATTAAAACAAGATGTTAATTTAATCTAAACACACTTAGCAAAAGAAATTTAAAAAAAGATATCACAAATAAAATCACCTACTAAAGTAAGTTAAAACAAGTAAATAAAATTCTTACCCCCTTGGTCACATTAGAAAATTTCTCCCTCATGGGAATTTTCTCAACACATAAAAGAACAAAGGTAACACTATACAATTCACTAGTTGCCTTGACGACCAAATGTTGTAACCACCCGACATCTGTTGTGTTTGGTTCCCAATCCCCCTCATGGTTGTGATCATGTTGTGCTTCCTGCAAAATGCAAAATACCTCCTTCGGCCTTGCGGCCATGTCAAAATATCCAAAATAACCATATGCATGAAATTTATTAACATCTATACGTAATTCAATCAATCATTATTTCTAGGTCTAAATCACAACTTAATTATGCATTTCATCATTATCCAAAATTATAGTAATGTAAATTCAACAACTACATTCTACTCATCATGGCGAAGAAATCCAATGTTAGAACACATGCAATATATCCATATAAAAATAATATCGGTATCGATAGTCTCGTCCATGAGTCGTGTAGATCATCACGAAAACAAAATCCAATCTAATCCAAATGCATCTAGTCACAAAACACCATGCTAATCAACATAAGTATAAGTCATGTCCATATCCAAAGTCTGCATAACTCAAAATGATAATCAACTAAATGTCGTAGGGAAGTGGGCATTACAATCTTCAAGCAAGTCAAAAAAAAATTATCCTGTCTTTTCTTGTGTTGTTCTTGTGCGTGAATTTTTGGAGTGAATTCTGAAAGGCCATCAATATTAATCGCTTTGAAAAAACGTCCAAATGGCCGTCAAATTTAACACAATTGTAGAAACGTCCAGGAGGTCCTCTACCATAGGGGGAATGCCTTCGGCGTAATAATATTTAACAGAAGTGTTTCGGAAATTATAGTTGTAGGATTTTTAAACATGAAAATTTAAACTTGTTAAATTACATAAACACTTAATTTGAATTTTATTAAAATAAAAAATAAATTTGAAAATTATATACACAGGGACGCCAAAATATCAACTCTCAATTCAATAAACACTTAAATATTATTAAACATAACATAAAAAATAAATTTAAAAATTATATACAAAGAAAAATGATGTTTTTGGAATAAATAATTTTAAAATATTTAAAAATTATTACACGAAAATATGATCAAAATTATTGTAGATTCGTTTCAACAAAAAGTTTTTAAATTAGATTTTTATTTTTTTAGTTTTATATCAATAAGGTTTTATGTGGATGAGCTTTTATATTCTTAATTGTTATGATTGAATACATACCATACTTAATTGTCCTCCATTTTTATGTTCGAATGTATAGTTATTGACATATTTTTTAGAATTCACATTTTCAATATGTATGATGTGGGCCAAAAAATGATTTTATATTTATTTATGTTGTTTTTTAAAAATAATTCTTCAATGTTTGAATGTATCATCGCAGTAAAATGACAACAATATTGTTAATATTTGAATGTTTTTATATTTATTTTTAAAGTTAAAATTTAGGAGTGAATGACATGTGATTATAAACATTTTAATTTTAACATCGTTGGAAAATATATATTTATGTTGAAATCGTATTTATATAATATTTTAAATATATTAATATTTATTTTTATATTCCAATCATACATTAATTTAATGTTTGTATTATATTTTTATTTTTATAATATATTTAATATTTATATAATTTTCATATTTTAAATATATTAATATTTATTTTTATATTCCAATCATACATTAATTTAATGTTTGTACTATGTTTTTATTTTTATAATATATTTAATATTTATATAATTTTATAGTTATAAATATAATAATATTTTCTTGTATATTTTAAATAGATTAATATTTATTTATATATTAATTTGACATTTCTATGATATTTTGATTTTTTTAATGAATTTTATATTATTTGACGTTTGAATGATATTTTGATTCTTTTAATGAATTTTAAGAGGATTAAAAGGTGTTTTCTATTAGTTCATGTCTAATTCTTGATAGGTTTCTTAGAGACAACTTTCTTTGTAATTGATTTTTTTTTGGTAGTTGTCTTTTATATGCCTATCGGCCTCTCCTAAAGCACATATGGATGCTTTTGCTAGTTTATTACCTAGCAAATTTCGTAGCCTTTAGGACTACTTATTACAATTAATTTAAAAAAACAAATACAAATATTATCTAAAATTGAAAAAATATTTTAATTGTTTTTATTATAATTTTGATGTTATGATTAATTTAAATAATAAATATAAGATTTAAAAGTCTATAATATTTAATTATTATCTTTATAATCAAATTTATAATTTATTCATATTTTAATAATACTAATAAATATATCACACAAACATTTAAAAATAAAATTCATAAAATAAAATTAGTTATAAAAATAACAAAAATTAAAAATTAACAAATAAAAAATTAGTTAAAGATAAAAATTAAAATTTCGTAAAATTAAAAATAACAAAAATAAATAAAAATTAAAAATTAAAATTAATTAGTTAAATAACAATAATAATAATGATGATAATAATAATAATAATAATAATAATAATAATAATATAAATAACAATAATAATATTATTGATATTATTATTATAATTAAATAACAATAATATTAAAAATTAATTAAGAAGAATCAATTTAAAAATTAAGAAAATAATCACTTTTTAAAAAAGTAATATAAACAAAAAAACGAATACAATATTAAAAATTTAAAAAATTAAAATAACAAAAATGAATACAAATTAAAAATTAAATTTAAATCGTTAAATAATATAAACATAATTATAATTAGAGTAGTATAATTAAAATATCATTAATTATATTAATTCATGTTATAACTATAATAATAATAATAATATTGTAATTTTAGTAATTATAACTATTATTAGATAATTATAATAATAAATAAAATTATTTGCTAATAATTATCGAATAATAGTTATAATTATTAAAACTATTTTTATAATTAAATAATTTTATTTATTTATTAGTATATAATAATAATAATAATAATAATAATAATAATAATAATATTGTAATTTTAGTAATTATAACTATTATTAGATAATTATAATAATAAATAATATTATTATTAATAATTATCTAATAATAGTTATAATTATAAAACTAGTTTTAATAATTAAAATATTAGTAATTATATTAATTAATGTTATAACAATAATAATAATAATAATAATAATAATAATAATGTAATTTTAGTAATCATAACTAATATTAGATAATTATAATAATAAGTAATAATATTATTAATAATTATCTAATAATAGTTATTATTATTAAAACTATTTTTATGATTAAATAATTATATTTATTTATTTAATATAATTACAATAATTGTAATAGTAATAATTGTACTTATAATATTTATAAGTATAATAATAATAATAATAATAATATTGTAATTTTAGTAATTATAACTATTATTAGATAATTATAATAATATTACATTTAATACTAATATTATTATTATTATTACTATTATTATAGTTATATAATTTTATTTATTTATTAATTTCATATATCTTTATACCTAATGATAAGCCCCTACGATTATCCGTTACTTCGCATAATAATTAGGACCATAAATATAATAATAATAATATTCTAATTTTAATAATTATAACTATTTTTTTATTTCTCCGCAAAGGTTTTGAAGGGGACCTTACCCCAGGATAACAAAAGGGTTAGAACGCAGGGAGTTCTGATAAAGTGCGAGAAGAGAAAATGTCTAAAAACTCATTTAGGAAAAGAAAGAAAAGGAAGAAAGGCAGCTAAGCGCAAACAGGAAACAAACCAAGACAAAGTAGGCACATAGTTAACCGTAGTCGACCTTTTGACGACTGAAATCAACATTGAAATAGAAAGCTTCTAGCCTAGATAAAGCGTGCATTTGAAATTAAAAAGGAAAGACTCAAACCTCGTCTGGAAGCGATGGTTGGTTTTGGTTTGGTATTTCCTTTCTTGCACTGGTCCACCACTATCCAATCCTCGTTACAAACATCAATGTGGAATGGAATAACGGTTTTAAGCTTCTTGATAGGAGTGTAACCCTTAGTGAGGGTAGGGCACGATTATTTGTATTTGGAATATTCAAAATCATCCGAAAGATGGCATGTTTTACAACACATGCGACATCTTAAGGCTATACCCTGTAGTCTTACCCTTTGTATCAATGTCTCTCGTTGATTTTCATAACTATTTCGAGTTAGTAGAGATTGGGAGGTGTCAATGTTTAAAATGATTCTAGCAAAGGTAGTGTGGGTCTTGCCAAAAGTGTTTTCATAAACTTTCACATTGAACCCAAGGGTATCCCCAACAATGACCCAGTATAAATGAGCTCTACTCCAGCATTGCCGTGGAAGCCCTAGTAGTCGCACCCACACATGGTAGGTGTCGAAGGAGTCTTTTAGAGGGTTAAAAGACATGTACCATGGTTTAAACATGAGATTGTGGTCCCCCAAACCCAATATTGATCAAAAATAAATTCCATGTCTTTGGGGTTTTAAAACAAACAATGAAGTATACATTAGCACATGGGTACGAGCTTGATATTACTCTTGATCTTCTCTTTGCCATCTTGAGGCTATCCAATCATGGAACTTAGCTAGTTTGGGCCAAAGCTTGTGGAATCTATAGATGAGACCAAGCTAACAAAGACTCTCCTCGGCCTTGTGAACCTTACGTAGGATATCTTCCCCAAACTTGAGCATTGGAGGATTTAGTGATAGACTCAAGAGGTTTATCTAACCCCTATTTGCAAACAATAGCAATAAAATATTTTCCACCAATCCCTTTCCCTGTGTCCCCTGCTTCTCCCGGACCGCATCCGATGAGAGGGTTGTGTGTCTCTAGATGCATCGCCATGTCACGCCACTTATTTTGCATGTATGATAAAAAAGGGGACTACTAGGGTGTACTGTGTCCTCCTTTCTCACTACCTCCCTTGCTTGCAAAGGCCATATTAATCAAGGAAACAAGTGTCTCCTCCAAAACACCGCCACCACGAGAGAAGGATCCTTGCACAGTTGATCCATTAGCTTTTGTGCGGCACGAGGGTTTCCACCTCCGATAGCAATTTTTTTCCATCACTATAGCATTTATGCCATGGTTGTTTCCGCCTTGGGACAGGTGTTCTTGTTTAGGTTTTCTTGGAAGGCACGTGAGTCATCACGGGAGGATAGCTCATATGAGTTTTTAGTAAAAATTATTAAAATTAGAATATTAATAATTATAACTATTATTAAATGATTATAATTAATATAAATATTAATAGCTAGTGATAAGCCCCTACTTATTATAAGTATAGTAATAATAATAATATTCTAATTTTAATAATTATAGCTATTATTAGATGATTATAATAATATTACAATTAATATTAATATGAATACTATTATTATTATTATTATTATAGTTATATAATTATATTTATTTGGTATTGATACCTAGGGATAAAGAAGTGGCCGAAAAAAAGATGAAATTTGATTCCTGAATCTTATCGCTCATCATAGGACTCTCAAATTACTATTATAAGTTTAATAATCATAATAATAATAATAATAGTAATATTAATATTCTAATTTTAATAATTATAACTATTATTAGATGATTATATTATTATTATTATTATTATTATAGTTAAATAATTCTAATTATAGTTATATAATTTTATTTATTTATTTATTTGGTATTGATACCTAGGGATAAAATTCGGCTTGAAAAAAAGATGAAGTTTGAGTCCTCAGATATCTATCGCTCATCATAGGACTCTCAAATTATTATTATTGTTTTCATCATGATTATACTCTTTTTTTTATGATTAAATGCTTTTGACTAGAGCTATGAACCGGAGGGTGAGGCCCCAACCATACAAAGAGAAGAAAAGAGAAGAAGAAGAAGGGAGAAGGGTGGGCTGAAAACAACCAACCGGAAGAAGGGAGGAGGAAGGAGAAAGAAGAAACAATGTTAGCAAGAATCGACATCGGGAAGAACAGAAGAGAAGGGAAGAGACCAATGAAAGCCACTTTAGAGGAAAAACCAAAAGATCAATGGTACTGAGTACTTGCATGGATATTTTATTCCCAAAGAAGACTGAACGCATCACCGCATGATCTTTGAGCTCGTTTCTCTTGTTTCTATTGTGTTCTACCTTTTTCACCTATTTAGGAGCAACTTTGTTGGACCCTAGACACATGGAGGGCCTGCACTCATTTGGGGACCTACCTTTGGATTTTACCTTTGAAGTTGCGTTGATGAGGCACATGGAGGCTTCCCACTGGCTCTTCTCATGTTTACACTTTTAATCTCGTTGCAAATTTCTCGAGGCTCTAACCACGTGGAGAGCCTGCGCTCATTTGGGAATATTTATTTCCACTTGTTTCTATTGTGTTCTACCTTTTCCACCTATTTAGGAGAAACTTTGTTAGACCCTAGACACATGGAGGGCCTGCGCTCGTTTGGGGACCTACCTTTGGATTTTACCTTTGAAGTTGTGTTGATGAGGCACGTGGAGGCTTCCACTAGCTCTTCCCATGCTTAGAATTTTCAACGGTTGGTGCAACTTTCTCGAGGCTCTGACCACGTGGAGAGCCTGCGCTCGTTTGGGAATCTTTCTTTTAAGCATCATACCAAAAGTGCGCCGAAGAGACACATGGAGGCTTCCGCTGGCCTTTTTTATACTTAGCCGATTTGGGCCTCGAGTGAACAAATAAGCGCTTCAGCTTCGAGGAGGGACGAGTATTGGAAGACTTCAAAGAGACGGTGGTGATCAATTTCAGTCGTCGTGGCCTCTTCCGAAAACTTGCAGCGCAAATAAACAAAGGGGAATCCCAAAAATGCCATATTCGAGAGGATGGGAGACCATATTGCCAATGAAGCCGAAGCTAATGACTAAAAAAGAAATGCTCACACGGGGAGTTGTGTGTCATTTCTGCGGGAAGCAAACCGCTCGTGTGAAATGATAGAAGGGAGCCCTCACCACACTTTTGGTCACTATAAATTTTAATGGCTGCAGGATAATCAATCACTTGGTTGGCAAGAAGATCCGTGGCATTATTAGCTTCTCGAAAAACATGTGTGATGTGCCAACTGCTAAGTTTCCCGAGCCAATAGAGGATGTTGGAAATGAATGGGTTGAGTTTGCAAGAGGGGAAAACCCTTTATCAATGGCATGTATGATGATTTGGGAGTACCCTTTGATGAAAAGTGAGTCACAACTAGAATGGACGGCTATTTTAACACCTTCTAGGAGCGCTTTAGCTTGACCATATTACACATATAGTCCTGAAGGGGAAAGAGCCATCGACATAAGGAAACCTTTATCGCCGAGGATGCACGGCCCGACACCTGATTTACTAGGGTTACCCCTAGAGGCCCCATCAAAATTCAATTTCCAAGATCCCAAAGGGGGAGGCCGCCATTTAACACTCCTTTTCAGAAATTTCTCCACTTGGGAAAGGCCACGTTTGATGATGGAACCGGAGCTGGGGATTTTAATGAGGGGCCAAGATTTCCTAATGACAACATCACACGAGGAGAAAAGAGGATTATTATGGCTATTTTTACTAACTTTTTTAGAGATGGCCGCTTCTAATTTGACAAGAAAAACTGGCAATTCAGAAGACTGCTCATGGAAAAGATGCAAGTTACGCTCTTACCAAATGTGCTAAATTAGGAAGAAAGGAGCTATGGCCCAAATAGAATTGAGGGATCTCTCTTGTCCCATCTTGGGCCAAGAAAGGAGAGTATCAATGATATTGTTACATGGAGCCCAAGCTAAATTAAGCTTTCTTAAAAGTCGAGATCCACTCTCGGAAGAAAAAGTGCAGAAAAGGAGAAGATGATCAATATCCTCCTTAGCTTCCCCACAAAGAACACATTTAGAAGGACCAGAAAATCCCCAAGATCTTATGTGCAGCAGAGTGAGGATTTTCCTTTTAAGAACAAGTCGGCCGAACAATGGTAGTTTGGGTAAATGGAGGGATTCCAACAAGACCATAAAAATAGGGAGTACCTTTACTGGACATGGAAATAAGCTTTGATAACCTACTTTCATAGAATATGAACCCGTAGAAGCACCAATCAAATTGAATGATCCTCGCTATCTTGAAAGTAAGAAGTTCGGACAAAAGAGCCTCCATGAAAGAGGATGTCTTGAAAGGGAAGCGCGAAGCAGTTAAGGTGAGCCATCATGATGTCTCGTGACCATAATCGCAAGAATGAATTTCCCCAAGAGGCCCTCTAAACATTCATAATTCTATTGAGATTGGGAATAATATTCAAAGTTGGATGTCCATTCCAACTATTCTCCCAAAAATTAGTCAACCTATCATTGTTGACTGCGAAAAACCAAGTCCGCGATCAAGTAATCTGAGTTGTAAATGAAGTTCCAAATATGGGACCCTTTGGGAAGTTCAGTACTAGAGAGCAAAAGTTCAGGATGGCTAGCCTCCAGATATTTATGGGAGAGCACTTGAAAAACCAACCTCTTGGCATCAATAAAATTTTCCAAACAAGTTTTGCACCTAGAGCAAAGTTTTGAAGAGCGAGGTCCATTGTTCCTAAACCGCTTAACGATTTGGGAAGTTTGTGACAGTTTCCCAGTTGACCAAGTGAAATTTTCTATCTTCATTGTTCCCCGCTTAGGAAAAATGATTGGACGATCTTTTCAAAAAATTTCAAGACTAATTTGGGATCAACAAAACTAATTATAATTATTATACTATTATCATTATAGTTATACTATCATTATTATAGTTATTTTACTATTATTATTACATTTATATAATTTTAATTATAGGTATAATTAAAATAGTTAAGAGGAATAAGGGAGAGAAGAACATAACTACATGCAACCCATCACATCACATTAAAAACCTATACGTAACCATAAAAATTATCATATAAGGTACATCTGAAAACAACTCTAATTAAAATTCCTACCTATGGTGGCTAGAGACGTACTAGAGTCACACACCCCCAACATTGTCTCTTGGCACCAATAAGTCCACCACCTTCATCCTCTTCATGTCACACGGGAAAAATCTAGAAATAATCTCCACTTCATAATAATTTGCTTTTAGCCGAGGAGGAAGTTGATGCATGACATTTATATAAATAAACTATATCATCCCTTGGAAAAATTAAACCCAGATTCATGGCAAGGGATATATGTCCTTTCAACACAACCTATAAATCTTCTTCCAAATCATGCACATGAAAGTGAAGGCACATAATCCTTCTTTCCAAGTTTGCATGGTCTCGGTGTAAGAGAAACTAATTAGAGGTAATTGGCATAATGATGGTAGAGCTAAGACTTTGGACCATGTCAAGCACATTGCACCTTCCCATTGAATGCTTCTAATTCAACATCAGGTTATTCATTTTATCGTAAATATATTCCACTTCTACCTCATTGAGTTCTTGAAAAAATTAGGACTTTTGTAATAAGTCTCACATGACGGCATGCTTTATCCTCCCATCCATCCATAAGGAAAAGTAATCACCTATGTATTTTCTTGTAAAATCCCACGATATCCATTTTGCACCCCACTTTGCAAACTAAATCAACCTACGAGGTCTAGGGATTTGCATTAATGGTCAAACTGGAAAAATGTATAGATTTCTACCTTGTTGACGTGCGTCCAACCACTTCTTCTGTCATTTGAAAAATCCTTCCCTGTCACATGTCAACCATGCTTCCTATCACACATCAATGCTTGCTTCTTGTCATACGTCAACCATGCTTCTTATCATGTGACAACACCTTCTTGTCATGTGATAACGCCTTCTTCCTATCATGCACAACCATGCTTGTTGTCGCGCGTCAACCACTTCCTCCCTGTTTGCACGTCATCCACTTCTTCCTATCATGCGAAAATTCCTTCTTCCTCACACATCAACCATGTTTTTTGTTGTGTATCAACGCTTGCTTCCTATTATGCGTCAATGCTTGCTTCTGTCGCATGTCAACGCTTGATTCTTGTCATGTGTTAGTGTTGCCTCTTATCGTGCGTCAACCTCCCTCATTGTCATGTGACAACATTTCTTCTTGTCGTGCGACAAGTCTTTTCCTCTTTAGCAACGAATCTTCCCTTCTTGTCATGTGTCGAGATATTAGTTTCTATCGGGCAACAAAAAAGAGTTTCATATACGGCTAGACATTAATGACATCGTACAAGGTAGCTCAACAACCGATTTAATGAGGTATGGCACCTGTTCGCCATGCGAAAAAAATTTCCCTTTGAAAAGTGAACCTTCATGGCTTCCCATACCTATGTACATGCATTTAATTAAGAATGTTGGTTGGTAGCTCCTTTCCTCTATATATATGTAAATTCCCCTCATTTGGGAGAGGAGAGATTTCAAAATTGTAAAGGAACTCTTTCAAAATTGTTCCAACACTTTTGTGAGCTGTAAGCCTCAAATTTATAAATTTTGTGAAGGATTCTTACCTTGTGCGTATCTTGTAATGGATTGTGCATCGTTTCAAGAAATATAATTAGTATTTTGTGGCTCTTCTTGTCCTAGCTTGATTTATATTGCATTTCTTTCCTTCTATTATATTTTGTAGGTATATTGTGCATATTATGTTCCTTTATAGGGCTTAAATTTGTTGTGCTCCACAAGATTGGAGGTTTGAATGTGTTTTTGATTGTGGCATTTCATCTGTCATCCCCTTCCCCACTTCCATTCACTAGGAACCTCTTTAGTCTTGTTTTACTCGCTATCGCCTCCCTTAGTTTAAGATTTAAATTTATGTATTTCTCTTCTTGGTCCCTTGGAATTGGTAGTTTAGAAGTAGATCAATATTAGAACAAGTCAGTACCAAACTTCTCTCGGAGGTTTGTCTCAATTTCTAGGGTCCTACACCTTGAGACAATCCCATGTTAGTCAAAATTAGGGTTTTGTAATGTGCAAATCCTAGGGTGCTATTTTTCTGACATACGAGTTTAGCACGCCCGGTGGAATGAAGTCAACATTTTCATTTTTATCAAGATGGGGTGTGTGTCTTGGTGAAATTATAGCATTTGGAGGCTTTACAACAACACATCTGGTGATTCTATCACTTTCATCGAGTGGTTTCAGTAGCCCAAGTTTATCAAGTTCATGAGAAGAATCCACACAAGGTTAAGAGCTAGAGAAGATGGGATCTTTGTCTATCTACACTTATCCCAAGATAGAGAAAGGAAGGGAAGAACTCCTCAAAGGTCTTCATCTCCACCAACTAGAACATTATCCACACCTCCCACGAGGAAGAGCTGTCTTCAATCGATTAGGGTTCTCGAGGCCACTTAGGACGTCTCATCTACAAGCACCAAATCATACACCCCCAAATCCATATGCAAATTTCATAGGAAGCACTCCACTTTCCCTTAATGCAAAAAAAAATCTGGTCCCGATAGCAACATTAAAAATATTCCATACTTCACTAGAGAAAATCACATAACTCCCATCGACCACATTCAAGACATTGCAAATGTTTGTGCCATACATGAGATTATCAAGATGAATGTTGCGGTATGGTTGTTGGCTTATTCTTTCAAAGGAAAAGTGTTGCGTTGGTTCAAAGGCTTAGGAGTAGGATCGATTTAGAATTGGAATCAATTTTGCATAGCTCTCTGTGGCCATTTGGGGAGAGGGCTAACAACTTATCCCTTTTGGTGTAGATGACTACAATCAAAGGGCACTAGTGAGCGAGATGACAGGACTCAATTACATATTCCAAAGAACATGGGAAAGGATCCCAATTACGGTTAGACCAAAAATGAAGGTGCATTTCTCTTTTTATTAAATCTCTAAACTCTCATATATCTTTTATGATACAATCTATGGGGGAATAACCCTACAGACGCTTATGCCATAGCTATTAGAGCTTAGAATTTCCTAATTTAAGTCGGAAATTCACACCTAGGCCACACATGTGTCTCTATCTGTAACGCCCAAAAATTACCAACACAAGGACAACACAGTGAAATACCGGATAACTTTTTTTGACTTACTTGAAGATAATACGACACTACACAAGTTCTCTAGGGAATACAATCAACTAAAGACATGCTTTCCACAACACGGACCCACATTGGTTACAGATAAACATGAGGCACACACTTAGGACACAATGGTTCATCTAAAGTATGCAATTTTACAACAAGGTTTTCCCACAGAAGGTTTCTTTAGAATCATGTTTTAGCTGTAAGTGTTCTTACATTCTTTACTTTTCACAGAGGAATCATAATAGGAGAATCTGAAAGTCATGTCTCCTTTGAAGAATTTTCCCCTACCTTGATAATGTTAATATACAGTGTAAACCAATTATAGAATAGCAAGAGGTTACTTCATTTACTTGATTAACTTATTCATTTGTGAGGAGGCAGTTAATTTCTCAAGGCTCTTAACTTTATCAATCTGTTTTCGACGTTGTGCTTTTGAACATATATGTTTTACCTTTTCAAGCGGTCAATTTTATTTTATTTTATTTTATTCTAGTACATGATTGTCTAACTCTTGGATTCATCATTAAGATCTTATTAGTTGTTAATAAGATTTCATTGGGAGTCAAAGATTCTAATCGGAAAAACTAAAGGTTTCACTCGGGCTTCACTTGAAGAGATAGAAATGAGTATACTGTTTACATTTTCAACGGGTAAGACAGATCGAAGAGTTTCTTAGGAAAGTTCCTTCTATTTATTGTAATCTTGTTATCTTCCAAGAATTTAATCATTGATTTCACCTTAAGACCATTCTAAGGACTCACCACAATAAGAGATTGTTGATTTGTTTACGCGGGATCACAAGGTATATTTGTTTCTCTTGTTTTCTTTTTGCTAGGTTCAAAAACATAGTCCTCTACCAAACGACACAAGACCAAGGTAACTAGAGAAATGCAAGATGATTCAAGTTTGGATAATTAGAATTAGGGTTGACAATTCAAGGATAAATCATATTACGAAAAGTGAAAATTCAACAAAGGATACGAATGTCAAAACAAGTTCGATTAATCTTATTGTGATAATATTTCTCAAATTGACTTTCAAACGATAACAACCTCCATGAGAACAATACAAAATTATAACACAATTCCTTCTAGATAGTCTCCACAATTTCCATACAATCTTTGTAAAGCAAAAGAAAAACATTAAATGCAACAACGGTTCTAAGAAGGATGGAATCCACTTTCTACACGTGTTTCTTTTTCTCTCTCTTTTTTTTCTTTTCTACTCAGAAATCCTCCTGAACATTTGTTAGCACATGTCGAGTTCGCAAGGCGAGCACGATAAAAGCTATAACATTAAGACAATATGTTGTTATCTAACTGTTTCAAGGAAGAAAAGTACCGTTAAAGAAGAAAACAATAATTCAAGAGTCTAAACAAGAGCAATTAAAGAGCTGTCCAAAAGCATAAAATGTCTAAATAAGAGGGATGTCACTAACTCTATTCAATTATCATTTTCACATAGGAGCAGTTAATAAACATCATAGTGAATTTCACCCATATCACAATAATGACCGTCATTTTAACAAGATAACATTTCGAAACAAAAACAATTACAAGAAGAGAATTAATTTCAAAGCGTGATATGTCCTATTTTTTTAAGTTAGTTCACCAAGCCAAGGACTCACTATGCCATTGGAAGATCCCAAACAATCAATCGACATGAGAACATCTAAACCAACATGACTTATTAATATTAAGATGATGTGCCTATATCACAGTTAATTTTATGTCAGCACAGAATAAATAAATTGGAAAGAAAAGGGATGAGACGCACAAATGACCCTGTATGGGCCACGTCCTATCCTAACAATCCTTCTATTAAACTTTCTTCTAATCAAGAGAATGTCTTAAGAAAAAGGACAAACTTTGACAAGACCAAACATATCCATTATAAATTTTACAGGAGGGTTACTCAATCATTCACAAGAACACAACACAAGATACATAGCTTCCAAAGGATCTATCGTCAACAACAAGTCAACTTTAACCTTTTTGGTCAACACATAACCATTCTACTACAATGACAGCAAGGAGGTCGTATCACAATGATCATCACAAAAACCAGTCAACCAATGAGTTTCCAAACACACCAAACTCTAAGTCACAGGAGAATGAAATTTAAGCATCTTTACGGAGCAAAATGTAGAGTAATTACTTACGCATAAAACCAACATCCCAATTTTAAGATTTGAAAACTTCCTCACTAATGATCAAGTAGCTCTCGTATCCTCCAACATGTGTGAAACAAAATCAAGGTAAGAAAGAGTATTTCCTCTAACATTTTAAACTATCCAAAAGAAATGTGAGTATCGTCAAAAGAAGACATTCCATAGGATCAGCTACATTCCTCAAAACATACAACAGTTACCAAGGGAGAGAAGGTGATTCCAAAGACGACAATCTCCAAACGGTGAACATGAATTGATATCAAATTATGACGATCAACCATGACACTCGAAGAATAAAAGTATTTCTTTGAGCGATTCAAACAAGTAACAAAAGCAACTAACCTAGTTGAGAGTAATATCAACTTGGCTCAAATCGATAATCAGTCAAGCTAAGCACACACCAAGCCAACCGGGAAGGGTTACTAGAAACTAAAAGAAAAGAATAGAGACAGGAAAAGCATCATTCACCTATACACAATGCACTTGCAGTACTCAATCCCTAATTATGCAACTACTCGACATAACCGAGAACTAAATATCTCGAACCTAGGAAACAAGAATAAGAACAAAACAGGAACTGTAAGGTTGAGTCCAACAACAATGTTTGATAAAACATTCAAATCGTGAGACCAACATAAGGAACTAGGGGGTGTTCATTACAGGACCCCCACCTCTTTTGTTTTATTAGACTTAAGAACAAGGTTCACCCAACTAATATTTATTAAAACCCAGAAACAATATAAGGGCTTCAACCAACGCAATCATTTCTAACGCCAAAAAGGAAATACAAATGAGCAAGGGAAGTGGAAACCAAACAGTATACCATCACACGAGACATTTATAGGAAGATTAGAGTTAATTAATGAATCAGTTAAATAACAGCATAAGAATCAATGGTATAGAGAATATCGTGCCTGATTAAGCTCCCGCAGTCGATAACAAGATGGACCGGGCTTTGAATAAGCAATGGCGAAGCCTAATTCCATTTCTTCAAGCTTGTTGGGTGCCCAAACATCGAACATCTTCATGATGGCACAGGTAGGAGTTCACAGCCAGGGTGGGTGGTCTAAAATACTTGCCATCCTTCTCCCAACACCGCTCCAAGATCAGCCCTAGAACTTCTGTAGGCCCCATTTTGGCAATTGAACTTAATCCTTCGTCATACATCCAAACACCTCCACCATCTCCATATGCATCTGATTGTTTCTAATTTGGACCTCCTAACCTTGGTGTTCTCATGTTAGGAGCAGCCCTAGTTTGAGACAAAGCAAAAGAAGATGGCTTTATAACCAAAAACAATCTCTTGGTACAGACTCCATATCCATAAAACAGTCCCTAGACTTAGCATCCTCAATTAAGGCTGACCAGTCACTAGATTGCTTCAATGCAGCTGCTTTGCGAGCTCGTGCCAGTGCCACATTCATGCGGCGAATAACATCTACAAGGCCAACCCCATGATTTGAAGCTTGGACACAAAATATACTGATTACATCACACTCCTGGCTCTGAAGGCATCTACCATAATGATAAATAAACCTTTTCCTTCATCAGATCTGAGGACAGCATCAAACTCTCGGTGCAAACATTTCAGCTGTAGCTTGAAAGAGTGATAATTCCATCAGCACCCTTTATGCCTGCCAACATAGTGACTCGTAGAAGATGCTCATATAGTTGCAAGGCAAATTGTGCTTCATGAATACTCTGATATGAAACAGATCCGCCCCTAACAGATTCTCTTCCATGAGTTACATCCTACAACAAGTAAGATCTCAATAGAGACTCTTTGTAAATAAATTTCATCAGGCCTGTTGGTAACACCCTCACTGTCACGAATCGGTTTTGGAGAAACGACTCAGTGCAAGCTCTGGGTTTGAGAAATATCCTGCTACCTTCATCTCCCAAGACATTTTCTCCAACCTTGCATAGATCTCCTGTGCCTGTGGGTGTGATCTGTCACCAACACAAAAAGCATGCGCCATAACTGCAGCAAAGCAAACGTGCTTCATGAATATTCTGACATGATACAGATCTACACCTAAGAGATTCTCTTCCATGCGTTACAGCGTAAGACAAGTAAAGTCTCAACAGAGGATCTCTGTAATAATTTCATCGGGTCTCCTGGCAACACTCCCACTGTCACTTAATCGATTTTGATGAAAATGTCTTAAAGGAGAGTCCCGAATTCGAGGATGCGTTGATACTTAATAGATAACAGTGCAGTTGGACAGCCTGCTCGTTGGAAGCACTTAAAAACAGCTTCTGCCCCACTGAAACCGCTCCTGCCGCCTGACACTTTACTGTTACACGCTGTATGCCGTGGAGATCTGGCAGAAACACACCTCGCAGCACCCGCGAAAATGGAGGAAACGCACCTTCCTCGCTCGCTGAAGCTCCACGCCCCTCCTCCACAAGGAAACAGACTCCAGAGGAGCTCACGCGGCCAGCAGGGAGGAACCAGGAAGAAGAACAAAAAACGCCACACGCAGTCCAAGAAAAATGCGCGCGTAGGGAGCACATAATCGCCACTGTTTTACCTTGAACGATCATTCTTAGCTGTCACAGTTGAAGACTCCTTCATGCTCTGCTCAGATTTGATGCCAAGGAGACCAAGACCTTCAGCCAGAAGTTGTCACAGACTAAATGAGCAGATTGATACATTCACCTCAGCTATTCACATCGAGGACAGGCGTAGTTTTGGAGGAGAGAGCCCTGACCACGTTCGAAACTTCAAGACAGCGCACTCCAAAACTCTCACGCAACTGCCTACCAACTTCAAGCTGTCTGCCGTCGGCCAGGGGGACAAGGCGCATACACCACTGGCAAAGAACATGACTTCTACAAAAAACAAGAATAAACAAATACAGTCTTAACTGCAGGCGGCTACTTTTCAAAGCACTTACACCAACCAAGAAGAAAAAATGAACACGCCAAGCAGGAAACATAATTTACCACCTACTGCCAGCTAACTAAGGCCAGAAAATTTTATTTTATCATTTTTGGAGCCCCGTGCTGTGGGGACAGGCCGCCTGCCTGGAGTGAACAATGGACGGGCATTACACTATCTAGATATGGGGAATCCTAATCCTAATCAAATTCCTACAATAGCTCCCATCCCTGCTCAAAGAAATCAAATGAAATCTAAGAGGTTATGAAAAAATTGCAAAACTTAGGAAACGAGTTGGTAACTATTAAGAGGTATCAAGCTCAAAATTATAGACGTTATCAACCTTAGTTCCAACCTAATAAACCTCCATATCAGCCAAATGGGCCCATTGTTTAATCTACTAATAAGAACCAAGGAAAACCCCAAGTCGCTAGGCCATTCAAGCATATAACCCTAATGCAGTTTCAACATCTAGGGCCTTGGTTCTAACTCAAAACAACATGGCACAAAAATATGAATGGTGTTTCACATTTAGTCAACCGCATAATCAAGCAACATGCTTCAATGGTTCTTTAAATCAAGCACTGATGGTGACTACGGAAGGTGTTCCTTAAGAACCAAACTAAGAAAAAGTTAGCAAGAGAGGTAGCTAATTAGGAAGCACCTTCAAATGAGACAACACTTATGAATTTGAAAGCTGAGGATTTCCACGGAATAAATCTGTCCCCTTCTTAAAGTGTGGCGCCAACACGAGGTCTAAGAAGAGTAATATAGAGGAAGGGTAGTCATCTAATCCAAGTACTTCTCATCCTTCTATCACACTTCAGGTATTAGCAATCCAAGTACACTCGTAATATGCAAGGTCAACCCAAAGCGCCTTCTAAGCCAACTTAGGTGTTGGTTGCAGCAACCCATGTGCAAGAGAAATTCATGCCGAGTAAAGGGTAGTAGAAGGAAAATCAATCTCCTTTTAACATTATTGATCAAATGAAGAAGGCCAATGTAATAATTTCTATGTGGGAATCATTGAAACTTTTGAGCAAACGTGATTTGTTACAAGCAACCATGGAGAATTTGTCAAGATTCAAATGAGTTTTCCAAGAATCAAGAGAAGATGCTCACTAATGCAGCTCCAAAAGAGGGATTTCATGGAGGTCAGAAAGGTAAAATCATGAAGCCTCCTCCATTCTATATATCTTTGGTTATTGGGAACAATCTTGTACACAATTGCATGATTGAATCGAGGGCTAGCAGTTTGGTAATGCTGAAACAAATTGCAAATCAGTTGGGCCTGAAATATGACTTGGTTTCCAAATGAGTGGTACAATTAGATGGGATAGTAGTGGGGACTATTGGGATCATAAAAGGTTTAAACCTTACATTGCACACATGTCCTAATGTCACAATTCAATAGGATATATCAGTGATTGAATTTCCACCACTCTTTGCAGTGTTCTTGTCAAGAGACTTCACCACCAAAATTGGAGGCTACTTATCAGTTGATTGGTCGCATATTCTCTTCAGAACAAGGTATGGAGCTAAGGATACAATCCAGTCTAAACATATTGTTAATTTCCATATTTAACCTCATGTACCAATCCTAATCAATATAAATTTCTCAACCTTTGATCAAGAGGATTTCCCAAACACTCAGGAAATAGATACCAAAGTTGGGGGCATCCCGGATTTGACTCTTGATGAATGGGAAAAAAAAAGTCACAAATATGATCCATACAAGGAAATAGAGGAGGCTAAGTTGGGAGTTTATTGTTTGCACAAGGAAAACACACCCCTTCTTAGCCTCACCAAATTGGATGATAAGGGTGATAATGAAGTATGGTAGGTATTTTTGATGGCTCAAGGAGTAGGCAAGGTCATTGGAGGAGGAGCAATGCTTTTTCACCACAAGGTATGAAGTACTACTTAGCATTCCATTTTTGTTTACTTGTTTAAATAATACTGTTGAGTATGAAGCTTTGATACATGGATTGAATTGGGCAAGAAAGAGGGCTATACAAAACTTGCAAGTGTTTGGTGATAGTTAGTTAATTGTTAACAAGGTTAGGGGAAAGCATGCTACTAAGAATGATCTGCTCAAAGCCTACAAGCATCGGGTATGGGATCAAATTGATGATTTTGAAGCGTTCAATATTCAAGCCATACCAAGGAAGAAGAATGAGGCTGCGGATAGGATTGCAACAATTGGAGCAACATTTGATGTTGTGGAAAATATTAAAAAGATAAATTACAGCCACATATTCATGTAATTATGAGGCGGATGTGCCAAACAATAACATGAGATAGTAATTATTTGAGAATGATCAACAGATCATTAATTTTTTGCGGGAGGACATTGATTTCTCGGTTAGAAATCGGGAGTTAGAAATCAAGAGAAATTGGAGCAACAATATGGTGATCAAGTGGTTCAGCTGAGGAAAAATAAGCTACAAAGGTTTTAGTGACTCTAGAGTCAATATTCAATCCTAATGATCAGTTTCAAGGGAAAGAGAAAACATTTAGGTCAAAGGTGAGGATTTGAGCCAATTTCAGTTAGAGAAAGAAAAACACTTCAAATTGGCAAGGTAAGCACTGAACAAGAAAAATCTGAATTTATACAACTTTTCCAAGAATTTCTAGATGTGTTTTCTTGGAGCTATGAAGATTTGAAAGGATTTAATCCTAAGCTGGCACAACACACGATTGAACTAGATTCGGGAGCTAAACCCATCAGGAAAAATCAAAGGCCAATCAATCCTCATATCAAGCCTCTCATGAAAAGAGAACTGAACAAAATCATTGAAGCAAGAATCATCTTTCCAATCAAGCACTCTTCATGGGTAGAAAATCTAGTGTCGGTTAGGAAAAAGAATGGGGAAATTAAGTTATGTGTGGATTTATGAGACTTGAACAAGGCCTCTCTCAAGGACCACTACCCACTTCCTTCCATGGAGAAAATCCGTAGGTTGTGCAGGATTCGAAAGGTTCTCATTATTTATTGTCCCGCGCATGAGAGACTTCTTTTTAAATATAAACCAATGATTTATCATATTCTTGCAAATGGTTTGATAGTGTGTCCCTTTTTCATTGTCAAATTCATTATGTGAAGAAGAAGATGGGTCCTATAGGATATTGTGATCTCGCATAACCAAGAAAGCTAACAAAACTTTCTTTTCATCCATATTCTAGCCAAACAATAGTAGTCTCAAAATGGTTTTGTACAATTAAAGTTCCTACGATGGAATGTTCACTCCATAGAATTTCAAGTCCCATATTGGAAATAGCTCCAATGGCTTTCAGGTCCCATATTGACTAAAAAATAATTTCATGAATATGCACAGTAATAATGAATCCACTTTTGTCATTTATTATTGGAGTGAAGAATGGTGTTGTACTAGATATTGACCATTGATCTTAATGACACGATTTTTTGACATGTGACCTTCATTTTAGATGCAGTTTGTACCCTTTCCAATTGACATTTTCCCATTCAAAATCCCTCATTTTGGTTACGACATAAATGATACAAAGGTTAAATCGAAGAATCATATAAATCTTTACTCTAAATACACTTATTATTTTTTCTCACACAACAAAGAATTTGTTGATGGAGTTTTGAATTTATATAAAAATACTCATCCAGGAGGAAGGTAAATAGAAAAGAAGAAGGGGTCTGCTTTGTTTCTTTGCAATGCATCAATGTCCCCTGAAATTTTTGCACTGAAAATGTTATTCCTACCTCTCCAACTGACACAAGTTTCCTTCCACTTTATCTTCTTTTGTCTTCCACTCAAATTTCCCCGATTGATATTTCCATTGTGATGAAATTACTTAGATTATTATAATAATATTAATAGAACACCAAGAACAACAAAATAGAGAGATAGTACGAGAATATAAAAGAAAAAATGACTTATCCACATCAAGGGGGAAATATCTAACCTTGTAATAAGAATTAAATCTCAGTACATGATGATCACCTATAGGTTACTAACTCCTATATATACCCTAATGTATTATTTAAACCGCATATATTGATCGTTTAAGTATATGTAAGCATGAAATAAATTAGATATGACATGACAAGAGATAATTTTAGCCGTATGGTGGCCATACATATAATTATATATGACACCATAGCAAGGGCATAACATGCCCCTCTCCTTTGAAACAATACTTGTCCCCAATGTTGTGTAATGAAATTACTTAAATAGATCTAAATATACACATAAACATAACACCAAAAACACTAAAATATAAATAAATTTTCATGTAATATGCAAGTAGAATGAATCAACCACTTCGAAGGGGTAACCTCCAAACCATACAATAAGACTCAATTTTTCAATATCATGATCATTTACTAGTTACTAATTCCTATATATAGCCTTCTATGTTATTCAAACACCCAAGGATGACCTAGTAAGCATATGAAAGCATAAATTAATGTGGTATGACATTATAAGTGATTATTTTAGCCACAAAACATCCATCCATATCGAAATATATAGGCTAAGATTAAGGGTGTAGCATGCCCCTCCCCTTCAAAGTAACATTGTCCCCAATGCTAGTAATCTTTGGATGGTGTTTCAACAATGCTTCATCTTCCAAAGTTTCATCTTGAATCTAAAACTTATTCCACTTGATAGATACTTGGTGATGGTCATCCCTTTAAGATTCCTTCATGCTCCAAGATGAATATTCTTCCTTCTTCATCAAGCTCTGTTAACACTAGATGAGAAGACACCCATTTCCTAATGACCTTCTTTACGAAAGAAACATGAAAAAATTGATGTATTTTAGTTGACCAAGGAAGCTCCAATTTAAGGGCCATAGTATTTAGAGTAAAGATTGTTATCATTTTTATTGTTAGAAATAATATAGTTGATTATATGGCTTCACTCGAACAAAAAAATGTATCACGCTTTAAATCTTCTCTCACTACAATGTGTATAAGTTTATTTCTTCATATATTTTTGTTTCATTACCAAATTCGCGTCAGGGATAGAGATCACATCTTTTTGTTTGGAATGTTCTCTTCAACATCTCTTACTTTAGGAGGTGAGGGATGTTGGGTGGCACTATAAAATTCCAATCATAGGGAAATTTTGGATGAAGTATGAAATTAAGTGTTATACCACCATTATAAAATTGGTAACCATGGAAAAAAATAATGTAAATCCATACAAAAATGGGAGGAATAGGTGTCTTAGACATATTTATATAAAGATTTTTTTAGTGACTCCTACATCTAAGAGTTGTTCCCCAACAGTCACCTATGCACCTTTATAATTATCTATGCTCCCATGATTCTTCCAAATTATTTTTTAGTCAAATCTTCTAGATGGTCAATGTATTATCAAGCATGCGTGTGTTTTATTTAGTAGGATAATTTTAGATTAAAAAAATAAATATAAACCAATATTGTGAGTACCCATGGTGGGAGAAAATGCTTTAAAACTGATTTATGAGCTCCACCCACCATAAATAAATCTAAAAAAATCATTATGTACATTGTGTCATTCGTAGAAAGTTTTTAAAGTATTTTAACCATTGTTTCATGGTAGGGAAGTATGGTTATTACTAAGGATGTTCATTAATCTTAATTTTTTTGTGAAATAGGGGTATATATTAGCAATCACATGTGGGCATTTCAATGCAAACACCGAAAGGTATGCAATTTTTGGATGACATGTGTATTGGGCGAGGCTTGTAGTTTGATATGTGGAGAAGTGGATGGGAAGAAAGGAGATGTTTTTATGAAAATAAAGAAAGAGGTGGAATGAGTTGGTGAGAGACATGGAAAAGAAGAAAGTGATTATTTTATTTGATAGAAGCGTAAGATGTATTGATTATAGTCTTGATGAAAGAGAGGGAATGAAGGAGAGAAAAATTATATAAGTATAATGTTGTAACATTGATGGTTTAATTGAAAAAGGATTGTTGTTCATTAGTTTGAGATTATCAGTAACAAACGATATTGAAAATGAGAAGCAAGTGCAAAATATTTCTTTTGAAAAGACATGATTTTTAGTAGGAGGAAAGCCAATGTAAGAGCTGGAATATATTTGTAGAATAAAATGCATGGAATAATGATATATCTTTCAATTCATTCCGGATGATTTACATAAGATGCAATTACAAATATATAGGCACATAGTTTCCTATAAATTAGGAAACTATTCTACTAACAAATACTAATCACGTGAGTTGTTTGTAACAACCAAACAACTCAACACACATTTGTTATTAGTTGTTTTATATAACAACTAAATAACAAATTACTAATATAATAATAATTACCAAATGTAATTATTATCTACACAATGTAAATACTAATTCCTAACATTCCCCCCCTTAGTGTTTACATGGTAGAAAACATCCACACTCTCAATTGCAGTATGCTTACACCTGTGGCATGTCCAACTCGTGACTCATGACCTTGATCCAAAAGAAAGGCTCTCTCCTTCCATGGTTTTAAACAAAGCTTACCACAAACCTTGACGTGACAGAACTTCATCAACTCTGTCCACCTCGTGTGTTTTTCTGGATCTTCCCACAAACGCTTTCAAGATCCATGAACTGACTTACTCGTGCTATTGTTCATCACTATGCTTATACATCGAGGAATTATGTAGGAAACACAACATGCATATCTCAAAACTCGCACAATAGAAGATATCTTGAAAAAAATTTCACATTACTTCCTATAAGAATCGTAATGTTCTTAATTGTAGTCTCTCGTCATTGATCTGCCACTCGATCTCGAACAACATAGAAAAGCGCCACTTTGCCACTGGAAGCTTTCCTTGACTAATTGTTTTGGGTACGTAATGGGAATGAAACATTGGTATGTATTCCCCCACAATGTGAAATTCCACTCAAATAGATACCGAGAAGCAAAATCTAATACTCACACCATACATATGCCACCACGGCCTTCGCGGCCCCGTCGTTGGTGACTGATGAGAGGTTATTGAATGACCTCCAGCCTCCTGTGCCTCCATCCTCCTTTTTTTGGCTTCTAACTCAGCCAAATGAAAATTTTAAGCTCATTTGTTTCCACATTGAAGTTATTCTCCCCCCGCAATGTGAAACATTTTAGTTTTAGGACGTCGGGTACAACCGATAATGCATCCCACAAAATAGCCAAAAAATATGATATTTTTCAAAGTGGTTATTTTATCCCAAAATTAGAACCACTATAATGAGAATTAAAAAATAAACACTTTTGCAAAAAATGGTGCTCAATTTTGAGTTACCGTGCAAAAGTTATTGAGGTTACAATTTTCCGTAAATTGGTCCAATTAAAATAAAATTGAATTGCCCTCAAAATTCAATTATTAAGCAAAAACTATAGAAATATATATATATATTAAACTATAGTTTTGCTAAATAATTAAAAAAAATTGACCAATAAGAAAAAACTTGTGTGTTGCATTTCTTTTACCGGATGTGCATTTCCAGCCACAAAAACATTTGTTTGACAACAATTTCGACGTATCTACATGTTGAATTTGACCCTGATGTAAACTACAAAGTTGTGCGTCTTTTTCTCATCTTTTCAACCCAAAAATAATCGCCTCAATCCGATGTTTTATGAGGAAGATATGTTCATTTTACTGAACACTACTTGCTGTATTTTTTTGGACGGATTTTTGAATATTCTCTTTGGCCTCTTAAATCTTCTTGGCTCTCATAGGAATAACCTGCTCTGGTACCAAATGTAAGAGCTGGACTATATTTGCAGAATAAAATGCACGGAATAATGATATATCTTTCAATTCATTCCGGATGATTTACATAAGATGCAATTACAAATATATAGGCACATAGTTTCCTATAAATTAGGAAACTATTCTACTAACAAATACTAATCACGTGAGTTGTTTGTAACAACCAAACAACTCAACACACATTTGTTATTAGTTGTTTTATATAACAACTAAATAACAAATTACTAATATAATAATAATTACCAAATGTAATTATTATCTACACAATGTAAATACTAATTCCTAACACCAATGGTCAAATGATAAAGAAAAAAGAGAATATATGTTGTGGTAAGGAGTGGCAAGTAAAGGGTGCATATTAAGGTGGAGTGATGAAGTTGAGTTAATTCAATCTCAATTCTTCATTTCTACATTCTTGAATCATAGGCACTCGAGTAATTTTTAGTCTTGTTGAAATATTAAAGATGAAGAAATGTGAATATTTGCAACTCAAGGTACTCTAGAAATTGTTGTGAATGCAAGACCTTGTCTCTTAGTGTTCCCAATGTTGACAATTGATTTATGGAAAATAAGGCCCTGGGACTTATGGATAACCAATTCCCAAGCCACTTAAGTAGCAAATATGTGTGATTCCCTCTCTTGCAATATGGGGAACTTGAATATGCAATGGGTTCACTACAACAAACTAATCATTTTGCCACAATTTTTCAACAATATATTTGTGGTTATATGGTAATTTAAAAATTTAAATTGTGGCATTGGAATTGTAGCTAGTCTACTTTTTTATATATTATTGTAGATTTTCCACAATTCATTATACTATGGATAGTCCACAATTTATTAAATTTATAGATAATCTCCATTTTTTAAATTGTACACTGTCCACATTTCTTAATAGTTGTAACATCTCTACAATTTTATTTTATTTTTAGTATTCCACAATCTTCACAAACAAATGTAGTTTTTCTATATATTTCATCTTTGTAGAAGTTCCACAATTTACAATTTTTTAACTTTTATCAATGTTATTTTATGGCAATTTCAACAATTTTTTCTACAATTATCATTACCACATGAAAATTGTAGGTGGAAGCTACAATTTGATTGCCACAATAATTAATTGTGAAATTATCTTTATTAAAAATGTAGAAATATTACTATTAACAACCATTGTTTTTTAATTGTTTAAAATACTTTATAACCACAATACCAAAAACCAATTAAAAATTGTGGATCAAACATAATTTTTATTTATTATATAAGTTACATACATCATACATTTTTACACTTACTAAATTTATCATTAACTTCAAGTATTCTCACACTATTAATATTTCAACTCCTCCACACATTGTAATTATTTTATTTATCACAAGTTTAAGATTCACTCGATATCTCCCATGTTCTCCAAGCTTCTTTCTTGATCGGTTCTAATGGCATTGATAGAAATAAGCTCTAATTTCTAAATTTGAATGTGATGAAGCTATTATTCATTTAGGGCGTTTCGTTTGGAAGCGGGAAGCACATGTAGAGAGGATCAGCCTGCGGTCAATCCATAAATTAGAATTACTGAGAGATTTTAGCTTAAGAAAAAAGAAAAATCGTCGATATATAAATCTATGGATTTGTAATATAATAATGTCAATGGCTAGAGTCGATACCCTTGTATCGTGTAATCCGCATGAGTGTTATTCGTGATATGGCATCTGCCGCTATGTTGTTGTCAAATGTTTTTTTGACAATCCACTAAATTCCTGCAATCAACATTCATGTTGATAAGATAAATTTGAAAAACCAAACATGCATGCAATGAATGAAAATCCTCAAAACTATTCATTATCAAAAAAATGATATGAGCACTTGAAATTTCATTAAAATATAACAAATTGGGAGCTGAATAAAATGAAACTAGACAATGACGGACTCCGCAGAACAGATTCCAAAGCCTAGAATGTTGAATTCACAATAAATGTCATGAATGCTTTATTACCCTACCCACAAATCCCACGGTAGTAAATGAACAATAGTTTTAGACTCTCAGAGTTATTTAGTACGAAGATGTTTTTTACACTGGTTGTAACTAGTAACAAAATAATATTTTACCGATGGAACAAAATCCGAAAACCTATTAAAACAAATTTGTGCAGCACCACGCTGCGCCATGCTGTAGATGCTAATTAGGAAGCCTTCTTCGTTATCAAATAAACATGATAATAGAATCAAATAAAAAAACAGTTGAAAAAAATATGCCTCGTAGCAATATCTTAGCCTACATTTAAGTATTATTGTAGAAATTGGATATGTGGCCTACTTTCCTGGAACTTTGAGATATTCAAAATGTTAAAAAGGCATTCTGTAGCAATAATCTCTATTTTGTCTCCATCTACCTCGCCAACGACACCCCACCTTTACATATTACATGGCCAGAGAATTAACTACATTCCAAGCCGCATGCATCATTCAAAACTGTAACCACGTGGAGTTCGGTAGGAAATTTTAAAATTATTATAATTTCTTAAATGTGATTAAAATAAAATTCTCCCATTTATTTTGGAAATTTTTATGGCATTTATATCTTTGTAGTTTATCTATTTTGCCAATTTCGTATTCTTATATAAAGTTCCCACTCATGGTAGTATTATTTGGATTGTGGGATTTTTAAAAAAAAATTTAATTTATTAAAATATGTATTTTAAATTGGTTTTTTATATATTATAAATCAAAAAGTGCAGGGTGTTATCTATATTAAATTTAAAATTAAGAAAATTGTAATGTCATATTTCTATGGAAATTTTATAATAGCTTAATTTTAAATTAGTTTTTAAATATATATATATATATATATATATATATATATATATATATATATATATATATAATATAGGGATATTGAGTAATCCACTCAATCATTCTCATTTTAAGTAACACATAATATAATTAATATATATTCTAGGTAATATTATATTATCACACTAATATTATATATTGGTTATATTAGTGTTTTTTTGTTAATTTCATCTAAAAATATAATACAATAATGATATATTTTTATACAAAGTATTATAATTTAAACTTTCTATATTTTTTTCTTGAAAGGTGTAAATATATTAAAATATAGACAATAGAATTTCTATATTCATATAAATTTATATTATTCTTTAAAAATATCTCATAACTATATTTTGGTAATGCATTATATGATAAATTTTTATTTTATTTTGAAAAGCATTGTGGATTTTCTATGACGAAGGGTTGGATATGTAAGTTCTCTACGAATTATTATCACAATGTGTAAACTAGCAATCGCATGTGTATAATGCAATGTGAAGCTGAATAAAAGATATGTTATTTGATTTAGAGGGATAGTTATTATTTTTGTAGTTGATATCGATAAGGGGTGGGTAATGCTCCGTTTGGCGGCTACCTGTGTTCTTGGCGTAGTGACCTTTTCCTTGTTGGGCGTCGAATGACTGTGTGTAAGTCTGTTGTCTTAGACCATGTCTCGGTGATGTTTAGCACCTCCCCTCTCCTTCCTAAGGCGTCCTCGAGTCGTTATCGACACCTCCCTTTTGTGGATCATGTAATGTCGTGCGTTATCCTTTTTACAAGTGGGGATCTTGTTGTCACATTATTAAGCTCAATCGTTGGTCAATATTAATGTGGGTAGAAATTATATATATAATTATAATATGTAATGGTAATGATGTTATTTTAATTTAATGATCGATCAGCCCTTAATTTATAAGTATTATTATTTTACCTTAATTTCGATCATCATCGATATTTTATATTAAGTATCTCTATAGCATTTCTTGTAGTTATTTCGTCTAATTGTGTTGTAGGACGAACCCGTCCCGTCTTGAAGAAGGGTTGCCGTCTTGCGCCATGGTAGTCTTTGCTCCGTGTTCATATTGAGTGTAACCTCTAATTTGTTTCCCCCCTTCGTGTCGTTCCTCTGGCGCTTCTTGTGTTGGCCTCGCGGCGTGAATTACTTTTCCCTTTTTAATGGAAATTTGCGTGTTCAAGCTTTGGTAGATGGTTTGTATGGCGAGTTAGTATTTTGGTATGTCCCTTTTAAAAAGAGATTCTTATATTTGTTTTTACAAAAAGGGGGATTGTTATGAATAGTCGATCATTGTCGTCTATTATTAGTGTCGATCTGGACTGTCGACATTATTAATATTTTAATAGTTATTCCAGTTGCTGGTATTCTTTTCGGTTTGCATTTTTTTAAACCAAACTAACTGGTTTATTATTTCTTTAAATAAATATATATATATATATATATACATGTATAGATATAAAAATAAGATGAAATAAAATAAAATATAAGTAAAAATAAATAAATAAAGGAATAAAGTGTGTAATGTCCTCGCGTTTACGTTGCACGTGTTCATCCTTCGGCGATCGAGTACTAAGCATGGAACGTCATTGTGCCTTCGCCGATCATTTGTGGGTTTCGCCTTGGTCACGGGGAATACTTGATCATCTCCCTCTTCATCGTGTTTCTTTGGTGTCGTGTTGTCGTTGTCATTCTGACCCTTCTTTGGCCGTGTACACTTGTTACCTTTTTGTTGAAAAGACCTAGCCTTTAATTTATGCGTGGAGGAAGAACACTTAACCACCCACCATATGTTTTCCTCCTGTTGGCTTTCGCCGCTTAGCTTTCAAATCAGATTTTATTTTGATCTTCACGGTGGTTGTCTTTTACCTACCATTGCATTAAAGACCCCGCATCCTTGCTTGACGGTGGAAATATCCTTCTTGCTAGTGGCCGCACTTCCTCCTTCATTTATTAAATTTTTGATTTGCATATCTTCTGCTGACTTCCGTGGTCTGCGTGTGGAGTGGTTGAGAAGCCATCGAAATCTCTGTCATGGCATTTTTTTTTCTTCCTGGCTCCTCCTGGATGCCTTCCTTCCTCCCTGCTGGCCACGTGGGTTTGATATGGTGGTTTTAGATGAAGCTACAGTCGCAGGCACGTTACCTCCACTTTCTTTGGGTGCCACGAGGTGTGTTCGGGTCGGGAATCCACAGCAAACGACCTGCAACAGGAAATAGCCAGGCGGCAAGCATGTGGAGTTTAGTTGAAGCCTTTTTGAGCGCTTCCAGCGGGTAGGATGTCAACTATGTTGTTTGATTCGAGATAGAATTCATCCTCGATTCGAGTTTCTCCTTCAAGATATTTTATCAAGATCGACTATGCATGTGGTGAGAGTGTTACCAATGGCACTGATGAAATTTATTTACAAGATTATCTATTGAGACCTTGTTGGTTTTACGATGTAACTCATGGAAGAGAATCTCATAGAGGCGGATCTGTTTCATATCGAATATTCATGAAGCACATTTGCTTTGCAATTTTATTGTCATTTGCTTCAACGAGTCACCAAGTTGGGTGCATAAAGGTTTCTCATTGGATTTATCGCACCTTGCAAGTTTACAACTGAAACATTTGCACCAGAGTTTGATGTTGTCCTCAATCTGATGAAGGAAAAGGTTCATTTATCATTACGGTAGATGCCTTCGAGCCGGGAGCGTGATGTAATCATTATGTCTGTGTCCGAGCTTCAAATCATGGGGTTCCCAAGCTTCTCCGGTGTGTCATCGGGAATATTCTCGTATTCACAAGTCCTCTCAATTTGATCCTTGAAGATCCTTCCGGTCGATCCTTAAAGGATATTGCCGAATCATTTATGTATATTTTGGGCCTATTCTTTTCTACTTCTTCGCTAATAATATACAAGTGAATAAAGCAGAGTACCCATATTGCTCGAAGGGAATATTCTAATTCTAATCCCAGAAACATCTTGAGAGGCAGCTCCGATTTTTGGGGTCCGAGCTTGCCCATTGCCCCCTCATGTTGATGAAATCGGTAGAGCCTTCTCTGTTGTGCCCTACAAAACACCGGAAACATTACCCATGTGGTGGAATGCGTTGTTTTTCTATGTAAGTTTGAAGAAGGGGATCGGATAAGAGGAACGACGTGCTCTCATTTCTTCCACAGAAATTGTCTTGACAAGTGGGTGGATCACCAACAACAACAACTTTGTCCTCTATGCAGATTCTCCCTCATACCAGAAGAGACCTCTGCTTATTAGGCCGAGGAGAAGAGAGCGGGAACTCACTGAAGTAAGAGCTCATGTTCGGTTCTCCTCCTTCCACGGTCATGGATTTCACATTATGTGGTGGCTAAGGGCTAATTTGGAGCGGTGTTCGGAGTATTTTGGATCTACTTGAGAAACCCGGGGATGCATGGCAACAATCTTTGGGAAGAGGAGATAGGGTGTCGCCAGGGAAGATCAAAGTGAGGGAATGATAATTGGGTGTCAATCGCGACCCGACCGAACTATGGCGAGAGATGCACATTTCGGACTATCAATTGATTTTATGAAGTCAAGAGCATGGCCGTTGCGAGTTTGGACCTTCATAAAGTTCGAGGAAGAGAAGTTGCGTAGGTTGTGTTCATTGCCGAGCCAGAGCCTCGGCGTGCTTGTTGGTTGGAAGAATTATAATCAAGCATGTTAAATCTACTCCTTGTAATAGTTTTTACCTTCTTTCAGTATCTTGAAATGAATATTCTTTCCTCTTGAATGGCGCCTAGTCAAAATATTTTCGTGGTTGTTTATATCGCTGCCAAATTGTGTTGGTTGTTCCTTTAAATCTCGTTCCAACTTCGTTGGTTTTGCTTGGAATGTTCTTTTCCTCTCTTATAGCTTACTCTATTTCGTATTTGCCTAGATGGGCTACTGCAATATTGAGTGATGCAGTCTAGTTCGTAGGGAAGGAAACATTATAGAGTTTCATTTGCTTATATGACTCTCTTTTAAAAGAATTCTGTGATGGTATTTATAATTGAAGGCTTACTATATGGAAGGTTAAGCCTTCATATCTCTAATTGGGTTGAATAAATACGTATTTCCTATTTAGGGCTCTCTTGATTTGCTAAAAGGTACATTAATAGTGACATTGTGTTCTAAAACTTGTTTAAGCCTGTGGGCATTCCTTATTGTTTGTTTAATTAGAAAATGGCATTAGGGTCTTGTTTTGGAACCGTACATGGTTGACTTTTGTACCGAGTTCTAGGGACGATTAACTCCTGACTTCTATTTTGGCAGCTGCGTGTTGAGAGAATCACTTTACCTACTTCTGGTTCAAACTCTTGTTTGATTAAAGTAAGGGGAAACATTGTAAGTTTAATTGAATGAAATCTCTTCAATTTTAATTAAGGGTCGCAATGCGAAGCTATTAATAGGTTTGGTGAAACAAAAGTTGTAGGTGAATCCATGGTATTAGACTCGTGAACTCGTTTCTGTTAGATAACAAACCTGATTACGAGTGATAATATAATAGTGGCTATTATATTCATTTGTTTAATATTGCTAGACATTTCCTTGATAAGCCCACATGGATCGGGTAAAACTTCCATCTTCTTTACCATTGGCGAGGAGCTCATAGAATTTCCAGAACCACCGCACTACGTAACCTTCACGATGGATCTCGCGTGTGTTGGTTCTTATTTTTGTCCTCGCACTCGTGGTAAGGTCTTTTGAGTGCAGGGCATCACTTGGTGTATTACCTACAGTGTATCAAATCCCTTTGTTTTCGAACTCGAATATCTTATACTTCAAACTTGGTTACTAAAAGTCCCATTTTGTGGCCTTGTTAAGGAAATTAATTGTTATTTTAATGCTTATTGACATTGTCGAGAAATATATATATATATATAAAGATTATTAACGAATTTTGGGTTTAGCCTTCCTTATATTATTGTAGAAGTTGATGATTTGGATAAGGTTTGTTGGTAGAATAATGGCCCTTTTTTGTGTCTCATTTGTCACGCTTTTGGAAGAGTGGATTTGTTTTGTTAACTAGTCCTACGTTTAAGAAATCCTACATGAAGGTAGTGGTAAAGCTCCTTGGTTAAAAATGAAACTATATTTGTTTTTCTTTTAAGGCGTCGAACCCTAATTATTCTTATGAAGCCTCCCCACGGGAGATTTGGATAACGTCGTTTTGCTTCGTGCCTACGATCATAATTAGTATGTTTTGTCTTCTCTTGGACCCCTTTAGTTGGATGGAGTAAGTTTTGGATTCCAATCACGTAATCCATAGGATTACATGAAGGAGATATCAACACTCTTGACCTTCTTGTTCCTAACCCATAAGGTCTTGCCTTGATTTATGTGATTTTGTTCTTACTGGTATTTTGACTTTCTCCTTGCTGGATGGTTTAGATTTCTTTCTCATGCGAATAATTTTGGAGTTGTGGGTTGTGTTTTAATCCATTTTTGAATTAGAACTTTCCTTTCTTGATATTGTTAAATGTTAGCTTACTATTGCAATGTGTAGCCTTAACATGCTCGAGTTTCATGGCTGATTCTAGCTAGTATTTGTGCAGATGGATTATGTGAGTAGATTAAAGGAAAGAGTTGTAAAGGTTTCATCAGTGCAACTTATGAAGTTCTTTGTAAAAGTGTTCTATGTGTTGTAAATTGTGTAACATTGCTTGCAAAGAGTTTATATGACCTCTTGCCTGGAATTGTTCGGAAAATTCGTGAAGAAGTTGTTTGTCTTTTGTTTGTAATTTGGTGGTAACTCTTCTTAGTGAGAAATATTATTCAATCTTTTCCTTTGGCATAAGCATTGTAAAACTTTGATCTTGAGAATTGAGTGTTAATTTAAATCTTTCTAAGACTTTGTATTGATGTGTTATATGTAAGCTTTAATGGGGTGGCTTTTCCTTACATAAGTTACCTAAAAGTCTTTTCAAAGAAATATGTTGTGGTTTAGATCCTTGTAAACAAACAATATCTTAAGTAATCAAGAGTGAGACTATCCTTGTAAAGTGATTTTATATAACGTGTTATCCCTAACCGAACTAGTAAACACTACTCTTTTGGTGAACGCTTAAAACAAGCTTAAAGGAAAACAATGGTTAGTTTCTAATAAGATTTAACAAGTAAGAGAATAAAATTTAGAAACCAATCAATTTATCTCTCTAGCCTTTTTAAAAGTAAGTAGCTTTCTCTTGATAAGCTCTTTCGGTGAAGCCTAAGTAAGAGTGTTAATAATTATGTATAAAACCTCAAGCTCAATTAAACCTCACTAAGAACTAATGATGTCTCAAGGATGAACTCAATTGACCTTCTTCCTTTAACTTTATCCAAGGTACCTTGTAATTTTCTCTTAAGTTGTTGAACGGAACCGATGTTGTCATAAGGGCATGAACGAGTTCTAGTAACGTAAGTGTGAATAGATGGCCTTAAGGAATTAAATTACCATCTTTATCAAAAAAATATATAAAACAAATAATGGTTATAAAGGAGAAGACTTTAAGTGAACTACTCTGAGTGTATAAGAACATAACTCAGTTTGTAAGATGATTTTGTGCGAATCATACATTGAATCCCATACGAATACTTAAGTCATGAGTTAAAGGGTGTCTTATCAAAATAAATAACCTCCAATCATTTTCTTCGTGGCTTGCCTAAGCTGTGAGAGTGTCATGTGGTTGGGCTTCTATGTTGTTCTGTAAAAAAAAGAAAAGTAAATTGTCCTTGAAAGGTGTGAACCTTTCCGTCTTTGCCTTTATGGCCATCCTTGTATCCAGATTGTTCACGGTGTTAGTTGTATCCTTGGTGATGACATGTTGCGTCATGTTATGTGTCAAGCATGTCAAGACCAAAAAAATTATCTTGTCTTTTCTTGTGTTGTTCGTGTGTGTGAATTTTCGGTCGTTACACAATGGTTGCATGGGAAAGAAGGGGGGTAGGTGTGTGGCGCAAGTTGGAGGGGACAGTGAATTAAAATCAAAATTTTAGGTTCTTGTGCCTAAGGCCCTACCGTCCCTCACCCTTTTCTGCCATCTAGACCTAGTGCGTGGCCATCTCCCACCGGCCTTACCTCTGCTAGCCGCCCCACCTTCATTTATTTCTGTGATTTGCAAATCTCTTGCATCCTTTGTTGCCTGCTCTCTTTATCTTGTTTTGGCCGCGTGAGCAGGGAGGAGAGTTGTTGTTGGGATTTGGGATGAATGGCGTGAAAACCCCAATCTAATGGAGTCGCAGGTTTTGGGAGCTCCTCCTTTGCTGTATTCCCTCCTTGCCATGGCCGCAAAACTCCCTGCCTATGCCAAGTGTTGCTGCGAATGGAGTTTGGGCTTTCAACAAACTAAAACGAAGGAAACCTTCGCCATGTGTGGCCGTTGCAAGTGTATGGTGGTTATAGATGAAGCTGCAAGCTAGTGAAGTAGGCGTGTTACCTCCACTTTCCTTGGGTGCTGCGAGGTGTGTTCTTGTCGGGGATCCACAGCCAGCTGCCTGCAACAAAGATGATTTAGCAGCAAAGTAGGCATGTTGTAGTATGGTAGAAGCCTTTTTGAGCGCTTCCAACAAGCAGGTTGTCCAACTATGTTGTTATCTATTCAGTATCGAATGCATCCTCAAATTCGGGATTCTCCTTCAAGATATTTTTATCAAAATCGATTAAGTGACAGTAAGGGTGTTACCAGGAGACCTGATGAAATTTATTTCAAAGATTCTCTATTGAGATGGCGTTTTAAACCAGGCATGTTAAACCTGCCCCTTGCAATCTTCTGCTACCCTTTTATTATGTCATGAAATGAATGTTCTTTTTTTTTTTTTTCTGTTATGGCATATAGAATGGGCTTCTTTTTTTCCTTGTGAATCGACCCAGATTGAAGGAAAGGAAGGACTACTGGGATTTGTTTGTTTATCATACCCTGATAGCAACTGTGATAGCATGTATACATTCCTTTCTACCTCGCTTTTTCATTTCGAAATAAAAGAGTAACTACTATGTGATAGCAAAATAATTGTTGAAGTTTTATACTGTGGGTGTTAGATCTTTAACCTGGGTGTGTTCCTGCTTAATTCTTCAAATTCGGGTGACGTTTAGAGACAATAGTGAACAATGGCCGTTGAGTTCGATTTTTAAACCAATAGTAGCAGATATAAACTTGAGCCATGAATAACATTAGTGGATATTTGTAGATTTGTTGACTCATGACCAGATTTAAGCTAAATGTTTGTTTTTGTCTTGGTAAAAGCATTTCTTGGGCTGAATCTGTGTGTAGACCTCGCATAGTGAGCATGATGTTTTTCTTAGAGGCCTACGTGAGTGGAATATTGACTGCTCAATACAGATCTGTGACATGAGTCACTGTATCATAAGATAAAAGAGTTCAATCGAACTCTGTAGTAGTAGATGTTTTCTTTGGAGCGACTATGAGAATAGGTTGAGTAGACAGTCATGAAATAGATGGGTATGCCCAAGCTATTCATATGTTGAATTAGAGACGGAGGAGAAGGCTTAGTTCGTAGGAAGAGTATTTTGCTTTGTATCCCTCCTTCGCTGACTGTAAACCTTGTGATTGGTGACTTGAGTTGGGTCACTGTAGAGGATCTTGTGTCGATTCACTTATATTTTCAACAGACTAGCCCTTGCTTGTTTAAATTCAAGTATCGAATGAAATGGGTTTCTATTAAATCCATTATGTAGCTTAAGCAATCCTTGATAATTGATGTAGGGATTTTTCTCGGGTAAATGTTGGTGAGGCATGTATGAAAGTAGAATGGTTACCTTTCTTCGATTTGGGTTAGACTTGTATGAAAATGGAAAAGGTAGGAATAGACTCAGTCATATATTTTAGTGAGCTAAGTCCTTAACTCTTACAATGATCATACGAGTGGTGGATTACGGGTTTATTACTGATTATGTGATGTAAGATAATAACAACCTTTGGTGAAAAGACTTTTTCTTGATCCTTGCTTGTATAATCCAAACTATAGTTGTTGAATGTAATTTAGTTGGATAGAATCTAATTTATTTAACTTCTTGAAGAAAAATAATTAGGTTCGGTGAGAATTACTTGGTATATTGAATCTTCAGATTCAGATATTGTGTTGTGAGTATTATATGTATATTGGTTTATTCAGTCGAGTGAAGTTAACTTTAATCTTTGACTGATTTGTGTTCATATATGGTTGGGGTCTATATTCTTCCTAAAACAAGGATGTGTGTGAATGCAGTCTTGTTACCAAGCAATTTTTGAATGAGAGTAATCTGCATGCATCTTTGACTGTTACATTTTCTATATTCTATAGAAAATTGGATAAGTATACCGAACCGCTAGCTAATCCTTTTGAAGTTCAAGAAGTTTCTAGGTAAATCATTTATTGATTATGTCTTAATATTAGCATTCTCATATGCTTAATAGTCTCTCGTGCAGGTTGTCTTAAAGGGATTCTTTTTCAAAAAAAAAAGGATAAATATTAAGTAAAGGGAAATATGGAGATTGAAAAAATAAAAAAAAATCCCATGCTTTATGGGTTCATTCTATTTATCTTTTTGGTTGATAATAATAGAATGATGTTTGGGTGTTAGATTTCAATCACGTAATCCATAGGATTACATGACTGAAATCTCAATACTCTCAGCCTTGTTGTCTTCACCAATAAGGTCTTACCTTGATTATCTTTGGAATATCTCTCTCACTTGAATATTGGGATTCCTCCTTGTTGGTGGTATAAATCTCTTCGTCTTGAAACATATTGATTAATGGTTTCGATTTGATCCATTCTTAAGTTTAGAATTTTACTTTCATGATATTATAAAATGTTAGCTTTCGTTGTAATGGGTAGTATTAACATGCTCGGGTTCTAGCGAACTGACTCTAGTTAATATTTGTGCAGATGGATTATGCGAGTAGACTAAAGGAAAAGAGTGTAAAAGTTTCATCTGTACAATTTATGAAGTTCCTTGTAAAAATGTCCAATGTGTTGTAAATTTTGTAACATTGCTTGCAAAGGAGTTTAGAAGGTCTCTTGCCTTGGAATGTTCGGAAACTACGTGATGAAGTTGTCTTGTCCCTTTTATGGTTAAACTGGAAACTTATCTTTGTGAGAAATGATATTCAAATCTTTACATTGGCATGAGTATTGTAAAACCTTGATCTTGAGAATAAAGTGTTAAGTTAAATCTTTCTAAGGCTTAATAATAATGTGTTATATGTAAAATAAGATGGGTTGGTTAACCCTTGTAGAAGCTAAACAAAAGTTTATATTCAACAAATTAATGTAAGAGGTGACCTCCTTGAGGACAACAATTCCTTAAGTAATCAAAGGTGAAACTATCCTTGTAAAGTAAAATTTTATAATTTGATATCCCTAGCTTAACTAGTGAACACTACCCCTTTTGGGTGAACTCTTAAACAAGCTTAAGGGAAAACAATGGTTAGTTCTGGAAGATAATAAAATTTAGCAAGTAGGAGAAGAAAATTTAGAAACCACTCAATTTATCCTCAAAGCATTTTGGAAAGTAAATAGTCTCCTTTTGTAAAGCTCTTTTAGGAAGCCTAGGTAAAATTGTTAATAATTATGGATAAAACCTCAAGCTCCAATTAAATCTTGGTAATTACTAACGATGTCTCAAAGATGAACTCATTTGACCTTCTTCCTCTAACTTTATCCAAGGTGCCTTGTAATTCTCTCTTAAGTTTGTTGAATGCGAACCAATGTTGTCATAAGGGCAGGAATGAGTTCTAGTAACGTAAGTGTGAATAGATGACCTTGTGGAATTAAATTACCATCTTTATCAAATAAATAAATAAAACAAATAATTGTCATAAAAGAGAAGACTTTAAGTGAACTACTCTACAGTGTATAAGAAAATAACTCGGTTGGTAAGATGAATTTGTACGAATCATATCTTGAATCTCTCTGAAAACATAAGACATGAGTTAAAGGGTGTTTTATCAAAATAAATAACCTTCAATCATTTCTTACTGTGGCTTGCCCTAGCTGTGTGAGTGTCATGTGGTTGGACTTCTATGTTGTTACTCGTCAAAAGAGAAGTGTTTTATCCTTTTGGGTGTGAAAATATATATGAAGCATTACATTTAAAGGTGTTATCTCTACATTTCAAATTTGTTACAAATTCGTACATATACATTTGCAAATCTTATATCATGAGTGGTAGCCTTTCGTACATTTGCGGGCTATTTTATTTGAACTAAACATGAATACATGAAGACTTTTGTACATTTGCAGATTTTATATCATGAGTGGTAGCCTTTTGCTTATGCTCTGCCCATCTTCGAGATATATCAACCTATCCCTCTTATTATTCTTAATCATTAAAGGCCCTCAAAAGATCCATCAAATGCACATTGAACTGTCTATCACGGACCACTAAATGTGCAATGAGAGCTCTGTCACAGCCCACAAAATGTCCATTGAGATCCTTTGTAAGTTTAAATCACGTTCTTAGTTCCAGGTCTTTAATCAAGGGTATTTTTTATGTTTAATTTGAATGTGCACATAGAACTCCCCTTTCACATTTGCACAAAAGTCTTATGTCCTTGCTCTCAGGGATATGTTTTGCTACCGTATGTATGTGCACCCAAGAATTCAATAGAAAATATAAGTACCTGATTGACAAGCTTCTAACCCAAATTTGAGGTCCAAGATATAGAGCACCATTCTATTTTTCCTTATATTTAATAATGTATCATTTATGCAATGGGAAACTTGAAACTTGAATTTGAAAGGGGAACCAGGCTGCAATTCTAATTTTATTTTCCTTTTTTATTCAATCTGAGTTCAACGTTGCTCATTTTATTTGATATGGAGTTTATTGTATAGCTTGCAATTTACACCAAATTTGCAGTTCCTAGCAGGTTATACTATTTTCTCAGCAAAAATGAACAAATGTATTGACAATTAAAATATGTGAAAAAGTAGCACAAACCGCTCCAAATTAAGCACTACGGACTGAGAATGGTAATTTTAACATGGATTACATTTTCTATAGACTTCTAACAAGGAATTGGGGAAAACCTTGCAAAGAAGCATTTTCCGAGGGCTCAAACTGAAAAAAATGTGATTCAAGCTAAAATTTACCCATAGATAGTATCTCTTATATTGGCATCATCAGGGGTAAACTTGAATTCTGTAATATATTAAGAATTACACCCCACTGCATATCAGAGGGGGTAAACTATCTACATGAATTATGAGTAGCATAAATTCAAGAAGTGGACCTACATTCTAAGATATGGAAAGAAAGAAATTATTCGTGAATGGCAAAAGTTACTCAAAAGTAAAGCAAGTTACACTAATTAATTAGGAAAACTGATGGGAACTGTAACGACTACAAATAACCTTTCTAAAGCTAAATCTAGGAACTCCTACAAAATATAAGATCCATTCACTCCATATATCTGAAATCAAAGATATAACATACCATAAAAGTTATCACTAAGATATGCCAACATCATTTGGCCATTAAAATCATCACAGAAGTTGACTCCAATACTGGATAAAGACTTAAAAGGGGCAGTAGTGTGTGTGCAAGTAGAAAAACAAAAATATAATAGAAATAATAGAAATTGTTTTGACTTGTGCACCCTACTTAGCAATGTCATTAGATCAACCACTTGAAACAAACTAAATAAACTCACTACATGCCTTTCAGCATAAACAACTTCAATGTTCAGCCCAGTTCCATGAGGAAACACTCAAGATAGTATCCCTAGATGAAGCGCGTTTCTCTTAAGACATTATACTAAACGCCAGAATTTTGTATTGTTCTTAAATAAGTTGCAGAGATAAGGAGTTCAAAACTCGTAATAACAATCCCAGCTCAAGTTGAATGTATTGCAACACTAATTTGCAAAATAAATAACACAATGATAGCAATATTTATTTGATGAAAGATATCAGTTTATGTGCTTTCAAATCACCTTCAATGGAAATGCATAGGTGGTAAAAACATGTAACAAGTCGTGCACCTAATTCGGGAGTGACATCAAATTAATCATGTCGTAACTTCATAATCTCTTCTCATCTAATACCTTCCGCATTAACTACTATTTCTAATCCATCACCCTGAGGAATAACATAACACCCTTATCAAGACCGTAGATGTGATATTTGAACGAATAATCACAACAAAAAATACTCTAACATGTCAGCAAAAAATACAAAAAGTTACATGCAAAAATTGGAAAATATATGAATACAGGATGGAGGTCATACATTGTATATGTCTCTTTATGAAGCTGAAGCAAAAATATCCTTCACGAGATCCACCGCTTCAGATTCTGACAGGGGAGTTGTAGTATCCTAATTGTTAAGAATAAGAATGAACCATTAAATAGTTTGAAAACAAGAATATATTGGAGAGAGATGAATTTTGACCTGCCGACAAACAAAAATTCATGTTCTGAAAACACGTGTACATCAAATGCTCAACAATTATAAATCCATGGTGTGAAATCCAATAGAATTTCAAGTAGACTTCTAAACATTGTATCGGTACAACTCTTTGGGGTTTTAGCAGTTCTGTAAAACGACACGGTATTACATCTTTTCAGGAATAACTTCTCGTGATGTAATTAGTGAATATCTTGATAATATTATAAATTCATGTGCTTATTTTAACTTGAAATACTGTCATTGAGATAGAAGTAATAAAATCTGGAGCTAATGTGTAGAGGGTAGAGTGAGATGACTTATCAAAGTACAAGTGAGATGCAAAAATTAACATGTTTAGAGTTACATTACATTTGGGAAATATTTGCCATCTTTTGTTTTTTCAGGTTGGTTCTTGATGTGCTTGATGGAAATGAGAAGGAATAGCAATGTTTGGTACAATCTTTAGTCATATCATGACTGGATTTGTTATTGGTTATGTTAAAATGCTTGGGGATGTGAAACCTAAAGAGAAGACAAAGTCTACAATTGTCAACTGTTACCCATAAAATGAAATCATGTAAACATAACATGTCCATCATGTAACTCATGTTATTGTACTAATTTCCAAGGCTTTATCAAAAACCCCATTTTGTACATATCCAACAATGATTGCAGTCGATGAGATCACATTTCGTTAAGGCATTTCTTTGAAAATCCGTAAAGCCTCATCAAGATCCCCATTTTGTGCATAGCTTGTAATAATGGCATTCCATGAAATCACATTTCGTTGAGGCAGTTTGTCAAACAACTCGCATGCCTTATGTATGCTTACACATTTGGCATACATATCTATGAGGGCAATCAAAACTATAACACCCGGAAAAAGTATGTTTTCAATTTTTTTGATGGATTTCCATACCCTGTGCCAAAGCTCCCATTTTGGCACATGTTGGGAGGATGATGGCAAAGGTTGTTGAGTTTGGATTTTCACCTACCAATTGCATTTCCTTAAATATATCCAATGCTTTATCAACAAGCCCTAATTGTGCATATCCAGAAATGATGGCAGTCCATGAGACCACATCTCGTTGAGGCATTATGTCAAATAGTTTGTGTGCATTTTTTATGCTTCCACATTTTGTATACATATCAATCAGGGTAGTCAAAACTATATCGTCTGACAACAATCCACTTTTAATTATCTTTGGATGAATCTCTCCACCTTGTTTCAAAGCTCCCATTTTGGCACACGCAGGGAGGATGCTGGAAAAAGTTGTCGAATTTGGCTTTACACCTGCTAATTGCATTTGTTTGAAAATCTCCAAGGCCTTTCCAACAAGCCCAATTTGTGCATATCCACCAATGATTGCAATCCATGATACCACATCTCGTTCAATCATTTTGTCAAATAGTTCACGCGCCTCCTGTGTCCTTCCACATTTTGCATACATGTCTATCAGAGTATTCATCACAATAACGTTAGATTGAAACCCGCATCTCATGATTTTTCCGTGGATCTGCAAACCATACGTTACAGATGCCTTGTTTGTGCATATAGGGAGAATACTGGAGAAGGTGAACTCATCGGGTTGGATGCCTATTCATTGTAGTTTGTGAAATAGGAGCAATGCCTCTTGAGGGAGACCATGTCTTCGGTAAGCTGCAACAATCATATTCAAATCAAGGAGAGAATATATTCAATAAAACACCCAATTCACAGAGTATATAGACAATAATGGGTCACATATCTAACAACTTATCTATCTCAACATTCAAACAAATTATGGATTTTCATATCGTAACATCAACAAAGGAGAAACATTTGAATACCCTTAATGCAAATCACAAAATACATCAAACATTTGGGTTATAGTGATAATCAAATATTCCAACAACCTCCGTTGAATCATATCTTCCACATACAAAGGAAGAAAAATGGTTAGAAGTTCGAGGAACATTCTTATGAAAGAAATAGAAGTCGTTTTCATGTTGCACCATATATAAGGCATGTTTCAACCCAAAAATTGGTGATACACATGATGAGAAATGCCTTCGGGTGTCAATTTTGTTTCCATGGTAAGGAAAAATTGTTTGAGATAGGTGGAGGTCTACACACGTATCCTAAATACTTAAATACAAGGTAAACACAAACCAAAAATAATAATACAACACGGGGATATGGAAAAACGCTGTTGTATTTTCTAGCAAACACTCAACTAAAGCGTAAACATCACGTTTAAGGTTATGTACATTCAAGTGAATGCAACACATGTATAATTAAAACAAAAAACTATTATGAATAGTTGCAACTTTGTTGATTTGAATGAAAACATGTAAAAAAACATTCCAAATAAAATTTTAAAAGATTTAAACAAATTAATTTTCTAAATATCCATAACAAAAGAAGGAATTTACAACCATTACTTGTTATATGTAGAGAATATCCATTTAGACAAGAAGGTAAAGTATTTTACATGAAGTCATGAAGTAAGTAGAATGTTTATGTGATGCCGCAAAATAAGGCGACGATCAAAGAACTTGCTTCCACTAAACACATAACCGAAACTACGACTAATTTTTTTTTTTTTTAAGATAATGTATTTGTATTGCACAACTTGACATCAATAGTTTTATATTTTACATTTGAGGTATTATATTTAATCTTTAGTTTGATTACATAAATACTATATATATATTTAAAATCTCAAAATGAGATATATATACCACCAAGTTTATATGTTTATATACCAAAAGACATTTTATTAACTTAATCATATTTCACTTTGTAATTTAAACGAAACCATGTTTTGAGTTGTTTTCACATAGCTCGGTGAGTTCGGGTTTAACTCTCCAACATAACTACCCACCATATATTAAACTTTCCACAACCACCCATATGGTAAAGCCTTGCCATGAATCACGTGGCATTTAAATTTGGTAGAGTTAATCTACCATTCAGCACAGTTGAAGCCACTATGTGGAGAAACATTCAAAATAAAAATTAGGTTGGAAAACATGGTTGGGGGTGGGTGGCTTTAATAGCCACCTGCCATATCATTTAAACTCCATCCCCTTGCGTGTTGACCAACTCCTCCTGGGCCGCATATTTCATTTAATCGCTTTGGATTTGCAAATCTTAAGGTTCTGTTTGGTCCGCTTTCTACCCGCCTTTTTTACTATGCCCAGCCACGTGTCAAGGATAAGGTGGTTATAGATGCAGCTACTGGGAGCGAGTGAACCAGGCGTGTCACCTCCACGTTCATCGGGTGCTGCGAAGTTTTGATCCAATTTAGCAGAATCCATAGCTACGGCTTGCAGCTTGACAAAGAAATCTGTTGCCGAGCATAAAGCATTTGCGGGTCGTCAAACATATTGTTATCTGCTATGAGCAGATCGAATACATCCTCAATTCGGGATTTGCCTTCGAGATATATTTATCTAAAACGATCTAGGGACAAAGGAGAGTGTTACGAGGACAGAAGAAATTTATTACAAAGATTCTCCATCGAGACCTCGCCTATTTTGCAAAGTAGTTCGTGGAAGAGAATCTCAAGGAGGCGGATCTGTTTCAGCATCGTAATAATCATGAAGCACGCCTACTTGGCAATTATATGGACGTCTCATATCAGAGGTGGGTCGTTTCATAAGGAACAGAATATACATAAGCACGATTAATTTTACAATGTATGAACTTGCATGCCCCGTTGGTTCATAGTTTCCGTGCTCTGGTCTAAGGAGGCCTATTTAAAAATACATATACATACGCATACTTTCAAAGGATCAAACAGATCCTTCACAAAAAAACAATGGTTTTTGGTGATAAAGCATGGTCTTAAACGTGCCATTTTTTTTTCTATTTATGACCAATGATTTGTTAGAGGTGGGCTCGTAGATGAAGGTATGCTATTTTTAATCATGCCGGAGGTTAGAATTCATTTGAAAGAGTTCAAGTGTGTTTATTTTAGGTTTATTTATATATATAGGTAATATTATTTACTTGGCTTTAGTTGTATTAGTATACTTTGTTAATATAATATAAAGAATATTAATATTATATTGGTATTAATATAATTTAATAATAGTAAATCCATTCATTTTAATATTACTTTAATATGAATAATATTTAAAATATTAGTTTCCTTTTTAAACATTAAGGACATATGGGTAATGAATTTAATAAGTTTAGAGCTTTTGCATTAAAATTCTTTCTACACAATTTAATAGGCATCATTGTGGGATTTCAATCGATTTGATTTCATTTCCCTTACTAATTTGCAAATAGTTTTACAATGAATTCATAAATGAAGAAAAACATAATAGAGCTAGAGCTTAAATTACTTCATTGGCATATTGAAAGCTATTTAAAACTTAAGTCTTTCCATCAACAATACAAGAAGAGAAAATGCACTAATATTTCAACTTTTCCAATACATCTCTTTTAAGTAACAAAATGAATTTAATGTATATATATATATTTTTAAAGTAAATTTCCCAACATTCCTCAAGAGGGTTTCAACAATATTTCCATTAAGTTTTAGAGTAAGAACTACTAACATTTCAACAAGATCAACACACTCATATGAGGTTCCAAGCCAAGTTAAAGGAGAATAAATAAATTGTCTTTCCTTCAACTTTCAATTCCATCCACATTACAACCTTACTAATGAAGATCAATACAACTTTCCTTCAAAATCTTGTTACAACATTTTCCACTTAATGTGGGAACAAATTTACAATAATGGAAGCTAAAATACAAACAATATTACACTTTCTTCCACTCTAGGTGGGTAAAAATACAAGGTAGTTTCACATTGTCATCAACAAGGCTCCAATGCTTCAAACATCAACAAGGTAGCTCCTCCAATAGTTTGCTTGATTCACAACAAAATAAGGGGAGAGGCAACGCTCTCCTCCCAACCAAGATACCCAATGGAGAAGAGAAGCCATCCTCTCCATTGGCCCCCGAGCCCCAACCACATTACAATGGGAGAAAATCCAACTCATGGCAACTACTAGCTTCCACATAACTCAACATAAAATTTCACATTCATTCCATAATCCTTCAAAAAAAAATCAACAACACAACAAGAGGGAAAACAATCACAACAACAAGTCACAAGGCTTATCAAGAAAGCCATAAGAGTAAGACCTATGGGGAGGCCACTTATGCCTCCCAATGGGAATGGGTGCCACCTAAAAGCCTCCAATGCAAAACACAATACCCCTAACAACTCTTATGCCTCCCTCAAGTACCCCTTATCCCTCCATCCACTCTTATGCCTCCCTCAACTCTTATGGCTCCCCAAATTTAAGAACAATAAGAAAATGCAAGCATTTCTCATACTAGGTGGGCACCCAACCCAAACTCCCTCCTCAAGAAATGATCTCTTATGCCTCCCTCAATTAAACTCCCCATAGTCTCCTCCCACTCCCAACTTAGGCATTCTACCCATTCCCAACAAGCATTTCAAACAACAACATTCAACACAACATAAATATACATTCATATAAAAAAAAGAAACATAAAGCAAACAAAGGTGAAGCTCCTACCTTTCCATGGTAGAGCTTGCTCCAAGTATGAAGTCTCAATCCTCCAAAGATCAAGCAATCATCCACAAGCTCCAACAAAATTCCACAAGTATCAACAAGCTCCAAAATCCACAAACTCCTTCAAAATCCTCTCCTCTCCAAAATACAAAAGACTAAAAAAAAAAAAAAATGAAACTTCCAACCCCAAAACAAACAAGAGGATCCAATAAATAGAGAAAAGAGAGGGAGGGATGATGTGGCTCCAAGTAGGATGCCACCTCCTTTTCCTCCACTCCACATCACTTGGTCAACCTCATATTCCAATGCACCATTAATAAGTGGTTGAAAGAAAGGCAAGCACCTTACACACTCCATCTAAGCCCACTCCCCCAAAGGACAAAATTAAATTTTGAAAGAAAGTGCAATTAATATTTTACCCTTTTTATCCCCCCAAAACACCTAAAAGACCCTAAATTTGGCCTTCCAACCCATAGGTAGGGTTGGCATGGGGTTTTAAGAGGTGTGGGACAAGTTTGACTTGTCCCACAAGCTTCCAAATTTGGCCTCTAAGGCCAAATTCGAGTTTCCCATGTGGGGTAGAGTGTGCTACACTCAAAACTCAAACACACATCAATCCACACAAAATCCAAAGTAAATCAAGCCTAATAAATGAACTCCCTTTTGGTCATATCTCTTAATTAGTTTAGGACAAATTCAAATTAGCTTAATTAAGCCACTACAACCCATGGCTAACAAAGGGGTAAACTCCAATCCAAAGAATATGAATAATAACACAAGTAAAATTTCACTTACTAAGAGCAACACATACTAACATAATAAAAGGGAAAATTAAAACAAAACAACACATGACCCTAGGTCACAATTTTCCCTAACCAAATAATTCTAACACACACACAATTACTTGTTGCCATGGTGACCTTATTTGGATTCTTCTCGAATTCCGATGTGGTCTGGTCTCCACTCCCAATATTGTTGTGAATATAATATACCTGCAGAACAGAGAATACCTCCTTCGGCCTGTTGGCCGCATTAAAACATTCATGCCAAATATACAATATAATCTAAAATAAACGACACATGATTTACTATCATCTATGCAAGTACGATATCACTTACACTTTCTAGCACATTTCTATTCCACATTTCATTTATGTCAAAACGATCATCACATTAGTCCAATTATCAAGTTCTACTCAATATGATTAAACATATCACATGTCATAATTAAAGATAAATAACCATGTCAAAAGTATACAAATATCATCATCAAATGTCCACCAGTAGACCATATGCATCATATAAAGATCAAATCAATAACAATCCAATGTCTATGATATCTACTAGCATGCTAAATCAAGAAGCCATAATAAATCCATAAGTGAAGTAATCAGTCTCGAAAACAACAAAACAAAAATGGTGTCGAAGGGAAGTGGGCACTACATCCCCCTCCTTAGACTAGACTTCCTCCCTGGAAGTCACCTGGAAAAGATGTGGAAACTATCCTCGTAGCAAAGCAAAGCAAAGATCCTCCCAAGTAGCTGCAGCCTCATCATACCCTGTCCCATTGGACCCAAACCGATCAATCTCTACCGCGAAGGCCCGTGGTCCTACGCTCTATAATGCATACGGGCTCCACCATCACCTCGCCCGATCTTGCACTGAAATGCGGTCCAATCTAGCACATGAGAAGGATTAGAAATATATCTCCTAAGCACGTAAACGTGAAACACATCATGGACGCGAGATAAGCTAGGTGGCAATGCTAGACGATAGGCCAAGGGACCGAGGCGCCCAAGATCTCAAAGGGACCTACAAACCTAGGAGCAAGCTTAGAACCTTTTCCGTAACGGATAGGGCTCTTATGCGGTCTGACACGAAGAAACACCTTCGTGCCTACCTCAAAACTGTGATCTATCCTATGCTGGTCTCGCATACTTCTTCCGTCATATCCCGTGCCTCCCGTAATCTTTGCCTCGATCAAGGCAACCGCTGCTCCATATCTTGTAATAATGCTGGCCCAAGGGAAACCCCGTCCTCAATCCTATCCCAACTAAGAGGTGTCCCGCACTCTCTACCATATAATGCCCGAAAAGGAGCCATGCCTATAAACTGGAAACTATTATTGTAGGCAAACTCCACCAAATACAGATACTCCTCCCATCTCGACCGATGATCCATCACGTACATCCCGAGCATATCCTTCACAAAATCTGATTCACCCTCTCTGCTTGTCCATCCGTCTCAAGGTGATAAGTGTGCTGAAATTAATCCTCGTCCCGAGAGGCATACCGCATGGTGGTCCGTAAATGGGAGGTGTACAAAGGGTCGCGGTCGCAAATGATCTTCTGCGGAATCCCATGCAATCTGACAATCTCATCAAGGTATACTCGTGCCATAAAGCACTCACTGTATAGGTGGTCTTTACCGGAGAAAAATGAGCTACTTTCGTCAATTTATCCACCGTGACCATGATGGCGTCATGGTGGTATCTCGACGTAGGTAACCCAATGATGAAGTCCATGGAAATGGTGTCCCACTTCCACTCCGGTATGGCGTGAGGATAGAGAAGGCCAGCTGGATGCTGATGCTCGGCCTTCACCCTCTGGCACTCTAAACAATGGGACACAAACGAGGCCACGTCTCTCCAAAGTCCTCTCCAAAAATACAACTGTCTCAGAGGTGGCGTGCATCTTCTTCACCCCGGATGGGCTGAATAAGGTGCACGATGAGCCTCTATCAAAATGTCATGTCTCAAGCCTCCATCTATAGGAACATATATCCGACCTCTGTGTCTGAGAAGACCATCTGCCTCTAATGAAAATCCATCAAATCTCCCCTCAAGGGGTCTCTGAGACTCAATCTCTGCTCTGGCTGCAAGGTAGAAACTATCATGAGGAAGCTGCTGCAAGATCCTACTCCGCAAATCTGTGCCCACTGAGGTGGCCATAGTCACATGTCTCGCCTACTCAAGGCATCTGCAACCACATTCTCCTTCCCTTTCACATGCTCTATTTCCATGTCATACTCACAGAGTAACTCCATCCAACGCCGCCGATGAGCGTTGAGATTGGGCCGCGTGAAAGGTGGCGAAGACTCAAGTGATCACCCCGAGTGTAAATCTCCGGCCAAGAAGAAAATGTCTCCACCACACTAAGGCATGTACTACTGCTGCAAGCTCAAGGTCATGGGTCGGATAATTGAGCTCATAATCTTTGATTTTGCGAGACTTAAAGGCAACTACTCTACCCTCCTGCATTAACACACCTCCAAGTCCTCGCCAAGGAAGCATCTCGTGCAAACGTAGAACTCACGCCCGAGGATCTCGCACCGCAAGAATAGGTGCTCTCGTGAGGAATTCCTTCTGTACAAGGCTCGCTCACATCTATCTCGACCATAAAAACTTCTTCCCTTTCCATTGAAGGGAAGTGATGGGGTGCGTAATCGAGAGAAAATCCTCGAACAAACCTCCGTAATACCCCGCTAGACCCATGAAGCTACACACCTCGGTCACACTAGTGGGGTACGACCAGTCCATGATGGCTCGAATATGGAAGGATCGACCGTGATACCATCCCGTAAATGATGTAGCCCAAATACTACACCTCAGCTGAAAGAACACACACTTCTCCAAGTTCCCGTAAAGGTGTTGTTCGCGAAGACACCGGAGAACCGGCGAAGGTGCTCCTCATGCTCCTCATGCGTGAGTAAATCAAAATTTCATCAAGGAAGATGAGCACGAAGCGATCAAGAAAGGTCCCGAATACCCCATTCATCAAACTCATAAACACACTGGGGGCATTACAAACCGAAAGGTACCACCGTGAACTCGTAGTGGCCATATCTCGTATGGAATGCTATCTTGTGAATATCCATCTCCGCAATCCTAAGAGTGATGGTACCGACTTAAGATCTATCTTAGAGAAAATCGTAGCCCCTTCATATGATCAAATAAATCATCAATGTGGAAGGGGGTAACGATTCTTGATCGTTACTTTATTCAAATTGACGGTAGTCAATACACAACCGAAGAGATCCATCCTTCTTCTTTCACGAAGATCACCGTGCACCCAAGGGATACACTAGGACGGATTAGGCCTTTCTCCGTAAGGCCCTCAAGCTACAACTTGAGCTCACATAACTCGGAGTAGTCATCCGATAGGGTGCTCGTGAGATAGGCTCGCGCCTAACTAGATCTATATGGAAGTCGATCTCACGGGGGAGGTAACCCCGTAGCTCCCCTGGGAACACATCAGCAAACTCTGATAAGATGGGATGGTCATCGAGGGAAGGTCCTCTTGACTCATCCTCTGATCTATCACTGACCGTAATAGCAAACAACTGACAACCCCATCGCGCACACCGCTTAAGCTGCATAGTGGAGATGGTGCGAATGGATACGGCCCTCCTAACTCCTGATATCACTGACTCTACTCCAAGATCATCTATGCAAACAATAGTCTTATGGTAACAATCCACTCTAGCTCTGTGAGCGGACAACCAATCCATGCCTAAAATGATGCCATAAGATCCTAATGGAAGGATCCGAAGATCAGAAGTAGTGGTGAAGGGTCCCAAATCCACTACACACTCCTTAACTAAGGAGTCTACAGAAATTTTGGCTCCAGAAGCCATCTCAACGTCCCAACTACGGCCCCGCTTTAACTTCCACCAGCCTACAACGCTCTACTAAGGATGGTGTAATAAAAGAATCGGAAGAACCAATTAAGTAATATAGAGGTGGAATTACCACCAATACTACATGTCGTCTCAATCACAAGGTACTGGTGCTTAGCCGGCGGTTCTTGACCGCCTGCGTAGATCCGATGACTCGTGCCATATCTCCATAGTAGGCTCGAGCTCTGCCTTACCCTTGTTAGGGTTCTCGTGGGCAATCTCTCCAATGATGTCCAACAACACCACAACCATAACAAATGCCCGGTCCTCTTCAAAGGGGAAGCAAGCTCCACTGGTACTCTAGATGTCTAAGCTACATATCCCGACGATCCGGCTATGGACTGCTAAGGTCTCTGCTGACAAGCTCCTCACGATCGAGCTCTCGGCACACCTGTGTCCCGATGGGACCTCTAGGAGGAGGCCCCATACTATGTCCTCTATGCGCATCAAATCTCTCCGAGGAGGTCGGTAAGGTGGGCGGGTCTCTCTCTGCTCGCTAGCCGCTGTGGTGGCTCGAATGAAGCTTTCTCTCAACTCTGTCCACCCCGTGGAGGAGGAATTAACCCTTCGACCTACCATCCCGCATCTCGCTGGATACGGCTCCGAACTCGTCTCTAGCCTCGCCGTGTCTTCCCCGTGTCTCCTCTGTAATATAGGCCTTCTCCACGGCCTTTGCTAATGTCTATGGGCAGTGAATGCGCACCGCACCACCTAAATCCAAGTTTAGGCCCCGGATGAACCTCGTGAACTGCATTTGCTCATCCTCGCATATAGTCGACGTCGATCGGGAGTAGGTCCGTAAATTGACTCTCATACTCAGCCATCTGTCATCGATGCCCGACGGAGGTCATGAAACTCGCCTATCCGCTCCGTATAAATCTCCGGGTAAATATTGTCTCCTAAAACGCTCCTCAAACAGCTCCCTGTAATCGTCTCTAAGTCAACATGGAGCTTTTGCTCCTCGGTCCTCCACTGCACTCCTCCTCCATCCTTCGAAGATGGATCGCAACACAAGCTTTCTGTGTTGCTAAGTAAGGCAGAGCTTCAAGCATTTGCTCAAGCTCACCATCCAGCCTCTCGCATGAAAACCACCTATATCACCCAAATAGTGAGATGGTCGTAGCTTTAGGATCTCCCTGATATGGTCTGCAGCTGACGTATGACGGATCCTAGGTCTCTCTGTATGCTCCTCCCTCTGTCTAGGGCTCCGAGACCTGTCCCTATGTCCTGAGATCCCGTCCCCATGTCCCTCTCGTGGTGACTCTTCCCTAACCAAATCCGCATGGAAGTTCTCTCGCCCCGTGCTCCTCGCCGTGTCGAGGGGATGCTCGGGCATCTACCGATGGCTCCAAACTATGTCTTCTGCAAGTCGTCCTCCCAAGCGCTCTCCGCTTATAGCGGCAATGACATCCTGGAGTGTCTCGCAAGATTTGAGGTAGAATGGCTGCTTGTACCTGATCCGACGGTGGTATATCTAGGTCTATATGAAGAGACCCTCGCCCAATCCATGCCTCCCTGCATGATCAAGGCGAGAGTTAGTTCATTGTTCTAGGTCTTGGGCCGCTTTTAAAAATTTGTTGTTTCCTATAATTATCAACATTGTGGTTTTATAAATTAAAAGAATCAACTCTGCACTAGGTTAAATGTTCATGTTTCATGTTTTCTACGTGTGCCCAAGGGTCCAAGCTTGAACCCCGGCTCGATACCAAAGTGTGATGCCGCAAAAATAAGATGACGATCAAAGAACTTGCTTCCACTAAACACATAACCAAAATTACAACTAATTTTTTTTTTTTTAAGATAATGTATTTGTACCTGCACTTGACGGACATCAATAGTTTTATATTTTACATTTGAGGTATTATATTTAATCTTTAGTTTGATTACATAAATACTATATATATATTTAAAATCTCAAAAGGAGATATATATACCACCAAGTTTATATGTTTATATACCAAAAGACATTTTATTAACTTCATCATATTTCACTTTGTAATTTAAACGAAACCATGTTTTGAGTTGTTTTCACATAGCTCGGTGAGTTCGGGTTTAACTCTCCACGCATAACTGCCCACCATATATTAAACTTTCCACAACCACCCATATGGTCAAGCCTTGCCACGAATCACGTGGCATTTAAATTTGGTAGAGTTGTTACCATTCACCACCGTTGAAGCCACTACGTGGAGAAACATTCAAAATAAAAATTAGGTTGGAAAACATGGTTGGGGGTGGGTGGCTTTAATAGCCACCTGCCATATCATTTAAACTCCATCCCCTTGCGTGTTGACCAACTCCTCCTGGGCAGCATAATTCATTTAATCGCTTTGGATTTGCAAATCTTAAGCTTCCTGTTTGGTCTGCCTACCCGTTTTTACTCGCCTGCCACGCGTGTTGACAAGGTGGTTATAGATGCAGCTACTGGTGAGTGAACCAGGTGTGTGTCACCTCCACGTTCATCGGTGCTGCGAGTTGTGATCTTAGTGGGAATCCATAGCTACGGCTGCCCGGCACAAAGAATCAGCCAGCAAGAAAGGTGTGTCGTCCAAACATATTGTTATCGCTCGCAGTGTCGAATGCATCCTCAATTCGGGATTCACCTTCGAGATATATTTATCTAAAACGATCTAGGGATAGTGAGAGTGTTACGAGGAGCCTGAAGAAATTTATTACAAAGATTCTCCATCGAGACCTCGCCTATTTTCAAAGTAGTTATGTTATCCAAAATTCACCCCTCAAGGTAATTTTGATAACATGCATCAAATTCTTTAGTCCCAAGCAATTATATTGAGTCCGGACAAAAAGTCATGTTTCTAGGGTCCCCTCATATTTTTCTAACTCCCCTATCCAAGTAGAAGAGAGCAAGTTCTGAGGAAAGGTAAGAAAAATTGCAAAAAATAGGCTCGGGCCAGAAAAAATCATGAAAAATGGCTAAGTCCTAGTCCTCGCAACAGTCGGGACAGTTGGGACAAAAGGGCGTGAACCGGCCGAAAGGCCGCCAGGTGGTCTGCGCAGCATTTGGGACATTTGGAACAAAGGGACGCGCGGGACGCGGAAATCGAACTGGCCGAAAAGTTGAAAAAATTGACTAATCACTGAAAACAGCGATCCGGGACATCTGGGCAAAAGTACGCGAACCGGCCGGATCGGCCGAAATGAGTCAAGGCAGCCCGAACAGTTGGGCCAAAGGTACGTAAAGTACGTGAACCGGCCGGATCGGCCGAAATGAGAACTTTCAGTCTGGGGCGCGCGGGACAAAAGTACGCGAACCGGCCGAACCGGGCGAATCGGGAAAATTTGTCCCAGACGGTCCGAAAGCAAATGGGACATCGGGGCCGCGAGTACGCGAACCGGCCGGTTCGGCCGAAACAGGGAACTTCAGCACTGGGACAAAGGGACACGTGGGACGCGAAAAGCCGAAGCGGCCGAAGGCAGAGGAGAAAAGTCAACATTTGACCCGTGGAACTTCAAACGGCCATAACTTTTGACTCCGAGCTCCGATTTTCACAAAATTGGACTTTCTGGAACGAGCACGACGTCCTCTACGCCACAAAAACTAGATTTCTTATTTTTAATGAGGGTATATATATTTAAATAAGAGAAACATATTCGGCTCAGTCAGTTGATGCTCATTCCGTCAAATGATGAAAAACGCCCACAGTCCAAAGTAGTCGCCCGCACTCGAAGGCCATAACTTTTGCATTTCTCAACGAAATCACACAAAATTGGTACCGTTGGAATTGTGGTTCCGAGTCCGATGCACGTAAAATCAAGAAATTCAAGATTTTTTTAGAAATTGATTGATATTTTTAAGAAAACGTGGCCGGATTCGAATGTGTTTTATTCGGCACAGGGAGTGCAATTAAGAGGCATGGTCATCATTCTTTCTCTACACAAGCACATGGGACAATATGGGGAGTATTTTTCAAGTAATGTATAACCATTTCACTCAATTTAATGCCTCTTACAGTTGTTGAAGGACAGATTTCGGGATTTCTATTTTCCTTCTCTTTTCCTTCTCATTTTTCTATAAATTGGAGTGTTGGGCTCATTGTAAAGAGAGAGTTTTTGGGTAGCAAAGCTCGCCAAATTGCTTTTGAAGCGCAGTGTGTTGCAAGCCCTTGTAGTGGACTCCTTGCATGGTGATCCGTGCCCTTATCTTGTAATAGATTGAATCATGCATATCATGAAGCAATATAATACCGGTTTGTGGATGTATCTTCCCATGCCATGTGTTTTCTTGCATTCTTCTTGCCCCTTTAATCTTTCTATAAGAATATTGTGTCTATTTATTATGTTCTGCAGGATTCATTAACATTGTGTATGCTTGGAATATTGTTGTGAATGCATTTTGCTAGATTATGGTGAATTGTCATCACTTCTTCTAGTGTGCACTTTGCCTTTGTATTTCACACATTTGGAGATTACTCTCACACCCTCCTTTTCGGTGTATCACCGCTTTAGTGCAGCTTTCATTTTATGTATTCTCTCTCCTGGTCCCTTGGAAATTTAGATTAGAAAGCAGCTTAGTTTATCCCGCATTAGAGTAGATTGTGATGTAGTTTAGGAGCAAGAACTAACTTTCTCTCGGAGGTCTATCTCAAGTAGCAAGTCCCACAACTTGGAGATAGTACCCATGTTATCCAATCACACTGTGAGTTTAAGTATATGCACAGGGGTGCTTTGTGATTTGGTGATAACAAGTTCGTGGAAGAGAATCTCAAGGAGGCGGATCTGTTTCATATCAGAATAATCATGAAGCATAGTCTACTTGGCAATTATATGGACGTCTCATACGTAGAGGTGGGTCTGTTTTCAATGTAATATACTGTAAGCACACTTAGTTTTACAATGTATGAACTCGCATACCCCGTTGGTTCGTAGTTTTCGTGCTCTGGTCTAAGGAGGCCTATTTAAAAATACATATACATATGCATACTTTCAAAGCTTCTAAACAGATCCTTCACAAAAAATAAAGTGGTTTTTTTGGTGACAAGATGGTCTTAAACGTGCCATTTTTTTTTTCTATTTACTGACCAATGATTTGTTAGAGGTGGGCTCTGTAGATGAAGGTATGTTGTTTTTAATCGCTGGAGGTTAGAATTCATTTGAAAGAGTTCAGTGTGTTTATTTTAGGTTTATTTATATATATAGGTAATATTATTTACTTGGCTTTAGTTGTATTAGTATACTTTGTTAATATAAAAGGAATATTAATATTATATTGGTATTAATATAATTTAATAATAGTAAATCCATTCATTCTAATATTACTTTAATATGAATAATATTTAAAATATTAGTTTCCTTCTTAAGCATTAAGGACATATGGGTAATGAATTTGGTAAGTTTAGAGCTTTTGCATTAAAATTCCTTCCTACACAATTTAATAGGCATTGTATGGGATTTCACATCGATTTGATTTTATTTCCCTTACTAACTTGCAAATAGTTTTACAATGAATTCATAATGAAGGAAAACATAGTAGAGCTAGAGCTTAAATTACTTCATTGGCATATTGAAAGCTATTTAAAAACTTAAGTCTTTCCATCAACAATACAAGAAGAGAAAATGCACAAATGTTCTAACTTTTCCAATACATCTCTTTTAAGCAACAAAATGGAATTTAATGTATATATATATATTTTTAAAGTAAATTTCCCAACATTCCTCAAGAGGGTTTCAACCATATTTCCATTACGCTTTAGAGTAAGAACTACTAACATTTCAACAAGGTCAACACATTCATATGAGGTTCCAAGCCAAGTTAAAGGAGAATAAATAAATTGTCTTTCCTTCAACTTTCAATTTCATCCACATTACAACCTTACTAATGAAGATCAAAACAACTTTCCTTCACAATCTTGTTACAACATTTTCCCTTAATGTGGGAGCAAATTTACAATGATGGAAGCTAAAATACAAAACAATATTACACTTTCTTCCACTCTAGGTGGGTAAAAATACAAGGTGGTTTCACATTGTCATCAACAAGGTTCCCATGCTTCAAACATCACAAGGTAGCTCCTCCAATAGTTTGCTTGATTCACAACAAAATAAGGGGAGAGGCAACACTCTCCTCCCAACCAAGATACCCAATGGAGAAGAGAAGCCATCCTCTCCATTAGCCCCCGAGCCCCAACCACATTACAATGGAAGAAAATCCAACTCATGGCAACTACTAGCTTCCACATAACTCAACATAAAATTTCACATACATTCCATAATCCTTCAAAACAAAATCAACAACACAATAAGAGGGAAAATGTAGCTACCCAAAACCACACACGAACAACACAGTGAAATACAGGATAACTTTTTTTTTTGACTTGCTTGACACATAACATGACGCAACATGTCGTCACCAAGGATACAACTAACACTGTGAACAACTTGATACAAGGATGGCCATAAAGGCAGCACGGAAACGTTCACACCTATCAAGGACAATTTACTTTTCTTTTTGACAAGACAACATAGAAGTCCAATCACAGAACACACTTACAGTTAGGGCCAACCACAATGAGATATTCTTGAGGGTTATTTATTTTAAAAGGACATCTTGCAATTCTTAGCTTACGTTTTCAAGGAGGCTCAAGATATGATTCGTATAATTCAACTTGCCAAGCCAAGTTTATTCCTTTGACACTGAGTAATTATCTTTAAATCTTCTCTATTATGACCTTTATTTGCTTAATTCGTTTATCAAGAAAAAGGAGTATTTAAATTCCACAAGGCCATCTGCTCACCACTAACGCTACTAAGATTCGTTCTTGCCCACAAGACAACATGGTTTTAAGTTCAACACACTTAAGAGAAGAGATACAAGGTGCCTTGAAAAAGGGTTAGAGGGAGAAGGTCGAGATGAAACATCTTTAGGACCTCATTAGTTATTTTCAAGTATTTAATTGAAGCTAGAGCTCTTAACTGAATTATCAACAACTTTAATTAGGCTTCGCTAAAAGTATTAACAAGGAGTAAAAATTTACTTTCCAAATGGTGGTGAGAAAGATGGTGAGGTCTCCAATTTTTTCTCGGCTTAATAAATCTTATCATCTTCAAACAACTAACATTAATTTCACCTTAGGGTCATTTTAAAAATTTCACCATAAAAGGAATAATGTTCACTAGAGGAGCTAGGGTTATCATGTTATAAAGTTTACCTGCAATGATAGTCTTGCCCTTGATTACTTAAAGAATTTCTTGCTCTCAAGTTGGTGACCCCTACGTTACTTTATTTGAATACAATTTTTAATTTAACTTCCAGAAGTATTAAACAATCCTATGTTAGTTTACTTATGACACTTTATTACTAAGTCATAGCAAGGTTTAACTCAAAATTTATTCTCAAGGAAAAGTTGTAGCAACACTCATTTACAAGAACAAAACAAGATTACATCAATTCTTAAAATACTGATACTCCACAAAGTCACTCAACCACAATAACCAAATTTTCTTATAATTTCAATGATGGTCACACAATACACGGTTTCCAAAGTTCAGATGACAAAGTCCACAAGTCTATCCCTCATCTACACGTAAAATCCATCTGCAACAAATTTTCTACAAGAGTCAGTTCACGAGAACTGAGCAAGATAAGGCTACACAAAACCACCATAACTATTATCTAACAATACCACGAAAAGGAAGCACTTTATTACAAGAATTGGGTCAAACCTCTAAAAACTATCAACGCATCAAGTTATAATAATTTTCCACCATGCCAAACAAGGAAGGAGACCATGTACTTCCGTTAGGAGTAAAGACAACGAAAATATAACAACCGAAAGAGAAAGGCCCTTGGCCCCATAAGGAGAAATAACCAATCTAACAAAGCAGGATTCCCACCAAGTAAATAATTAAACAATAATTACAAGATTGAGATTTGATAAAGATACCAACCATCTAGAAATTTATCAAAGGTACCAAACGCATAGGCTAAAATAATATATTTCTAAAAGGACAAGAGTTGGTTAGCCCAAGAAAGGGGAACCACGGGTTTCGAAAATTAACACAAAAAGCCATGTATAATTGAGTTTCAAACCGGAAATCAAATAGAGTATACACACAACATAAGTTTCAAGCGAAGGCAAGTATACTAGTTTTGACCATTAACTACAAGATTTTCCAATCATTCAAAAGGGGCAATGTCTTACAAAAAGCTAGTAGCAAACACGCGAGAGAAGAAGGGGGTTCCGTCCAACTAAAGTATACAATAATGTCATCAACAAATTTTTATAACACTAAAGATTTGCACACCTCCACTACAATACTAATGTTTGGTTAATTTAACATAAATTACCCATGTCCCAAAACAACCATATTTTATGGAAACCCTTGGTAACACACAATCAACCGTCGCACAAATAGATACAAACATAATTTCTAAGTGACATTATCAAAACAAAACTTTCTGCTATGAATCCATAAGATTATCAAATGAAAGTTGAGCTTTTCTCAAGATTAATCACATTTAAGGAAATTTCCATCACAACTATTACGGTAATTACATGCATAAAAACTGACCAATATTAATTAATAGCGTTAACATTACAAGGGAGAAAATAATGCAAGTTAGGAAGAAAATAGAAGAGTGCCATCAACAATGATTAAGAGAGGGGATTAGACCAAACTATTCTAGTGTCAACGAGGTACTAGACTCACACATTGAAACCTCCAAGCTTAGTTGATCCGAAAAGCTAGTTATGGTTCAAGTTGATAGGGATGGTCAAGGTACTTCTAGAGGATGGCCTTAAAAGCCTAGAAACAAGATGAAAGATAGTATAAGAGTCTAAACACGTGAGATGGCAAACACATTACACACAAACCTTTTCATTCTACCAGCTTTAATACCAAAACTCTAAGTTGGCTAGCCACACATTGCTCACACAATCCTACAACCTTTCTTTCTCGATGCCAAAAGGTTATCAAAGGGACTTGCAAAGGAGCTACCAAAAACGTCAAAAGACAACTTGGGTGCTAGGGAGGAGCTTCATAGTTATCGTAACTTACTTCCATAATATCGAAAAATACTAGTTGATCAACATAATAACTTGCAACTCAATTGCAGAGAAGAATTAATACATAAACAAAGCAGAGGCGAAGGTCTATCATTCGAGTAAGAGAAACATAACATTCGGAGGAGAGTGTACACACATCCTTTCAACCCACATATCATCAACGATAAAAGCTAAAACAAGAAGAAATAAGCAAAAAGGGGAAATCTCCCATCATGACATCCAAGTGACATATCAATACAAGGAAAAAGTGGTTCAATTTTCGCAATAAATGTAAATATAATAAGCAAGAGAAAGGTGTAGAGATATCTTGCCTTTTCTCTAGATTCAGACTTCGCCTCCTGCCTCTTCCATTGCTTTGGACAAAAACTTGAGCTTTTCGTCGGCGAGCTTCACGCCGGAGTAACTCTGTGCTGACGGAGCGTTTAGGCTCGCCTCGCAAGTCGCATTCGACGTCCTTGACGCTGTGAAAAGAAAATGACCGGTCTAGCGTTCGATCGACAGATTTCTTCATGGCAATCTCGTTAACCACAACCAAAGGACTGCTTCCAGTATTGTCTTCTAACCCTTCCATGAGCTCCCATGTATTGATCGTCTCAAGCTGCCCTTCTTTGCTTGGTAGCGATTTTCTTCTTCTCTGTTGGATCCTACACAGCAAGAATAAATGACCATTGCTCTGCCTGTAGCTCTTAATTTCTGCTGCCTCCGACAAATCTTAATAGGTTTGGATCCAAAGAAGCTGTCTGGAAAAAAAACTGGGAGCTATTGTACTCTGGACATGCTTCAAAGGAAAAGCACGAACCCAAGCCTTGAAGGATTGAACCACACAGGGAAACCAAACTTCCTCCTGCTTCTGCATGATCCTTACAAAGTAGACTCGATGAGTAACTTGCTGAAAACTGTCTGGAACGTCCAATTCGCCTTTTAGCTCTCCTTCCCAAAGGAGAAGACGTAGCCTTTGGCTCATCGCTATACACTTCAAATGCAGTCCTAGAAACACATGCGGCAATAAGCCAACTGCAGAGAGGTGCAACTGTCGTGGCCATTTGCACTGTTGTCTAGCACTGCATATGAAAAAAACTTGATACTGTGTTCTTCCTAAGCTACTAATTAGACCAATATTACAATTTCAACTATATAGTATGTTTTCTCGGCTAAACCACTTGCTGAATTTCTATGGCCAGGCTGATTGCATTTATCAGCTGTTTGCCAAAATATCTGTGTTTGTAAACTGTACCATATGAAGTGCTGAAATGGTTTTCCAAACAAATACCTGATAAAAAAAAAGTCCCTCGAAAGGCTGAAGTGTTCTTCCTCTGTTTATCTCCAAATTTTCACCAAAAACTTGTCGAATTTGTGTGACTATATGGATCGAATCTAGCAGATGAACAGATTCTCTCTACCGGCGGAAAAATCAAGAGCCCTATAATTTCAATCTGTCATCCCAGTTGCAAAAGAAGCCATATTGCTTCCACATAGTCCCCAGAGAAGTCTCAATCCCTGGAGGCCTCGAGATTGCCCAAACAGAGCTTGTTCTGCAACCCAGTTTTGATCCGCCCCACTTACAATGCTTGACAGATACATTTTAACAGCGGGATTCGACCTTGGGTCAAATGCCCGTAAAGATGTATACTGCCATCGCGCTGCGCAATCTTCTGATCCGATCACATCTTTCACGACGACGATTTCACATGCCCGGGGAATTTGAACCTGGGTATTCTACCCGTTCTCACATCTCTGGCTCTGCTGGCCAATAGATCACGCACATCTTGCGCCCTGTGGTCTGGACATGGATGCGGACGGCCTCTAACAGACTGAGAGTGCCCGTGGCGACTACATGGGTGGTGAAATCTGGGTTTTCGAAGGAGACTCGACATGAGACTGCATTCGATATTGAACAGATAACAACATAGTTGGACAGCCTGCTACACTAGCTTGTAGCTTCATCTAACCACCATGTCAAACCAGACTGCGCCCAATGCATTGAATAACAGAATCAAAAGGAGATCCTGGTGAAGAAAAACAGGCCTCCACCGACTCCCATCTCCCTCACGCAACGTAGAAAATGTGACAGACATAACAATCTGCGCAGGTTGGGTGGTTGGGAGGAGACCAAACACCATTTACTTGTAACCAGACACGTGAATATGTTCCAATATATTAACACCTTTAATGCATTCTTATCCACTTACAGAAAAATGTATATTAATTTGTGCTTACAGCTCCCGCCTATATGTGATTTTCATTTTTAAAAAAATGTGATGTTATTTCTACACAGACCTGACATATACATTTATCACGTGCTTCTTTCTTAGTTAGAGATCTACTTTCTGCAACTGGCTCCATAAATTAATAATTTTATCTGGTTGAAATTGTCAAAACAATGCAATAAAATTCAGCCTCGTTATCGTTCTAAACGCCCTTGAAAAGGTTTTAATATCTATTAGAAATTTTAACAACAAAAGTCATTACGCATTACACCGATCAAAAACATGATAAGCTCACTAGACGACAGTTAGAAATGACCCCCCGAGAAACAAAAGCGCACTTGCGACAGAACGAGATGGCGAGACAAAGCGAAAGAAGGAAAGAAACTATACCAAGATAACTCCGCGATATGGTCAAAGTCACCCGACGATAAAAAGGGAGCTCAAATAAATGTTCAACGAAAAGCAATGGGGGCAAGGTGGCAGAAACGGAAGTCGATGCCCAACGGGGCATTACTGAGCACAACAACAAGTCACAAGGGTTAACAAGAAATCCATAAAAGTAAGACCTATGGGGAGGCCACTTATGCCTCCCAATGGGAATGGGTGCCACCTAAAAGCCTCCAATGCAAAACACAATACCCATAACAACTCGTATGCCTCCCTCAACTCTTATGGCTCCCCCAATTTAAGAACAATAAGAAAATGCAAGCATTTCTCATACTAGGTGGGCACCCAACCCAAACTCCCTCCTCAAGAACATGATCTCTTATGCCTCCCTCAAATAAAAATCCCCATAGTCTCCTCCCACTCCCAACTTAGGCATTCTACCCATTCCCAACAAGCATTTCAAACAACAACATTCAACACAACATAAATATACATTCATATAACAAAAAGAAACATAATGCAAACAAAGGTGAAGCTCCTACCTTTCCATGGTAGAGCTTGCTCCAAGTATGAAGTCTCAATCCCTCCAAAGATCAAGCAATCATCCACAAGCTCCAACAAAATTCTCACAAGTATCAACAAGCTCCAAAAATCCACAAACTCCTTCAAAATCCTCTCCTCTCCAAAATACAAAAGACTAAAAAAAAAAAGAAACTTCCAACCCCCAAAACAAACAAGAGGATCCAATAAATAGAGAAAAGAGAGGGAGGGATGATGTTGCGCCAAGTAGGATGCCACCTCCTATTCCCTCCACTCCACATCACTTGGTCAACCACATATTCCAATGCACCATTAATAAGTGGTTGAAAGAAAAGCAAGCACCTTACACACTCCATCTAAGCCCACTCCCCGAAGGACAAAAATTAAATTTTGAAAGAAAGTGCAATTAATATTTTACCCTTTTATCCCCCCAAAACACCTAAAAGACCCTAAATTTGGCCTTCCAACCCATAGGTAGGGTTGGCATGGGGTTTTAAGAGGTGTGGGACAAGTTTGACTTGTCCCACAAGCTTCCAAATTTGGCCTCTAAGGCCAAATTCGAGTTTCCCAAGTGGGGTAGAGTGTGCTACACTCAAAACTCAAACACACATCAATCCACACAAAATCCAAAGTAAATCAAGCCTAATAAATGAACTCCCTTTTGGTCATATCTTTTAATTAGTTTAGGACAATTTCAAATTAGCTTAATTAAGCCACTACAACCCATGGCTAACAAAGGGGTAAACTCCAATCCAAAGAATATGAATAATAACACAAGTAAAATTTCACTTACTAAGAGCAACACATACTAACATAATAAAAAGGGAAAATTAAAACAAAACAACACATGACCCCTAGGTCACAATTTTTCCCTAACCAAATAATTCTAACACACACACAATTACTTGTTGCCATGGTGACCTTAGCTGGATTCTTCTCGAATTCCGATGTGGTTGGTCTCCACTCCCCAATATTGTTGTGAATATAATATACCTGCAGAACAGAGAATACCTCCTTTGGCTTGTTGGCCGCATTAAAACATTCATGCCAAATATACAATATAATCTAAAATAAACGACACATGATTTACTATCATCTATGCAAGTACGATATCACTTACACTTTCTAGCACATTTCTATTCCACATTTCATTTATGTCAAAACGATCATCACATTAGTCCAATTATCAAGTTCTACTCAATATGATTAAACATATCACATGTCATAATTAAAGATAAATAACCATGTCAAAATATACAAATATCATCATCAAATGTCCACTAGTAGACCATATGCATCATATAAAGATCAAATCAATAATGTCCAAAGTGTCTATGATATCTACTAGCATGCTAAATCAAGAAGCCATAATAAATCCATAAGTGAAGTAATCATTCTCGAAAACAACAAAACAAAAATGGTGTTGAAGGGAAGTGGGCACTACAGATTTATATTCTATTATATTATACATTAGAATAAAGGTTATGTCTATTAAAGTGAATATTGCCTATGTATAATAAAAACACAAGAAAATTTAAATAGTTTCACCTTTTGTGATTTAAGGATCAACAAGTAAAACAAAAAGTTTTCCAAACAAATATTCATTAAATATACCAAAAATTATATTTTTCTATAAATCCACAAAAAGAAGGAATTGCAATCAATACTTCTTAAAGATAAAGCATTTCCAATTATAGTGATTTAAATGTAGGTTCTTCCCAAATTAAATTTTAGAGGATATAAATAACACATTAATATTCTATACAATGACAACAAAAGAAGGCATTTACGACCATAACTTGATATATGTAGATCATTTCCATTTAGGGATGAAAGTAAAGACTTTAACATGAAGGCATGGAGCTGCATAAATTGATAATTTTCATGGGTGTATTGGTACCTGCATTTAATCTCCTTCAAAACCGAGCAAGCATCATGGATTTGACAGACACTCGTGAGGCGAGATAGATGATTGTGTATGTCCTTTTTTAGCTAGGGAAGGAATCTATTTGACTCTTTAGGACTTAGGCTTTGTGAATTGGGTAAAGCACCTTAAAAGGATGTGATCGATCCTAACTATTTCAGGTGTGCCTTTCAAACCAAGGTAAGAGAACCTATTTTGTAACATCCGTTATTGAATAATGCTTGGTAAATCCTTCTTTTGCAGAAATTTTATAGATAAGACCTTGGGAAAATATGATCAACACGCCAAATATGACTCTCACGAGTTGTCACTTCCAGATCATGGAGATATTTTCACAACAAGGCAAAGGTTACTAAAGACATTTGGGACCCTGATTGCTTCTGCATGTTTTGGTAACAGATATTATGCATTTGTATGCACATAGGACAAACAAGGGTAGTACAGGTAGGATTGGTTGTTTTTAAATGAATTTTGGTGGGAGGTGGGGCAGGATGAACTTGACTCACCAGATCCTTGAGGAATCTTAAAAATACAAGGTTAAACCAACAGAAAATGCGAAAACAATAAAGTGTTTCTTTAATGAGAATATGTGCTTTAATGGAGGCCCAAATTAGCACTTTTTCACACAATATTTGAAATTATATCATGAAGGATCGAGTTAGAAGACCTAAATTAGCATCAAGATCTAATCGAAATCACACCTAAGGTACACCTAGAGGCTTTGACAATCTCTATCAACATATGAAAGAAAAGTGATTTTAAATCATTTATTCCAATCCCAGATGAAAGCTCTTCTAAGAAATGAAATTGCAGATGCCACTAAATTTTATAAGGATTGAGACCTTTGTGTGATTGAATCAGATTTTAATACAAGATTGCAAATGAAACAATAAAAACTACCCGCATACATTCGAGAGATGAAACAGATACATTTTTCTCAAGAGAACACAAAATAACTTGAATATGATCAAATTTATTTCCAAGAAGGGAAACTTTATAGAAAAATCTCAGAGCTTGTCAATGGTTGTACACTCACAACCACCTTGACACGATTAGACTTGATATAAAATAGATATATAGGCTCCTCAAACAACTTCTCAAAAAAGGATGGGCTCTGTCAAGTTTTCTATTAGAAAATCAGTCCCGACCCCTAACACTCCAACAATTTGCATGAAAAATTTGTGCCATTTATAAAATTTACAACAAAGCCCCTTTTCCCCACAAAAATCTAGACAATGATTGCCACCAATGGTTACCATGATCATGATTGCGATTCCGGAATCGATCTGCAAAAAGGCGCCAGTGCTTAGGGGGAAAATATCTTAGAATATCTCCCGCATTCAAATCCTTCCGGTAGATCACTCTTTCTTCAATTCACCTACCACTTCCACCCCTAATCTATCAAATCGGCCCTTACGTGCTCCGGGAGAAGAAAAAAAGAAAATCCGATCAAGCTCGATAGTCATACCATTTTAATGGCGAAAGACATCTTCTATATCTCCCCAAGAAAATACCAAGAAATCATGAATACTCACACTTCCAAGTGTGTTTCAGTAAAATGGGGTGAAAATCAGATTCAGACTCACAGCTGTCATTGATCTTCACTTTGAATTTGGGCCGTCCACGTGGAAGATTCAAATCTTAAAAATAGACCTGGGGTTCCCTCGACTTTTTACAACTTTTGGAAAATGGAAAATTTCACATTTTGTTCCACACCTCGCCCTTGAGAAATAATCTTGACACGTGTCCCAATGTGGGTCCCAAAAGAACCATGACCAAATTCAACTATTTCACCTCCTTTTTGGAAAAGGGAAAATTTTCCAAGTTTTCCCCGCAGCTCCGCCCTTCCACTTCTATTTTCCAATGTGGGTCCCAATGGAACCATGCTCCCTTTTATACTTTTAACTCATTTTCCCACAAAGGGAAAAATTTCAAATTTCCTCCGAAAGCCCGCACCTCCGCCGTTGACTAGAGCAAGCTTTGACCTTTCCTTTATCAAGCTTGAGCCATTTTGATGTTTTAATCTTTTGAACCTTAGGGGAAAAAAATCCAAGTTACCCTCGATGGTCCGCCTCCCCGTCCTTTGACTTTTCAAACCGCCACGTGTCACTATGGCGCACCTTGAGATGGTCCCCAAAAATTGATATCTTGAAAGAGTGCGGGCTCACCACGCCTCCCTGCCACGGAAATTTTTTTTTGAAGGCTCGAAGCTCAGCGGAAGGTGCCAAGTGTCAGGATCTAAGACAACTTCCTTTGGCCGTTGAAAAGTCCAAGAAAATGTAAAGTGAGCGGAGGCCTCCAAGTGTTCTCTTGGTGCTTCTTCAAAATGGTGCTCAATTTTAAGACCCTGAACGAGCGTAGGCTTGCCACGTGTACTTCGTGAGGTCAAGGTAAGATTTTGTCCCTACCACTTATATTTTGCTTTAATCAAATCTTGGCTGTAAATGGGTTCAGGTGGGTTCAAACTTTTTGCCAAAGTAGCCAAAAAGAACAAGTTCAAACACAAACCTCGCTATGCCCCATCCAAAAATAAAAATGATACGTTAAAGCATTTTCCCACCATCCCCGACCAATAAAAAGGAAGCCACGTGACCATTGAACCTGAGAAATAACATTGACAAGAAAAAGACACCCATCGATTGACGGTCAAAAACACGACATTTCACCATTCATGCTTAGAACCCGATTTTTTGCTAAGGATGAATTTTTTTTTGAAACAAAACTATGTGGATCATGCTTCCGAGCATCTTTCACCATGGATTTGGATTTTAAAAGGCATAAAAATATAAATTGATCATTCTCGAGCTTCCATGGTCGAGGAAAAATAGGGAAAATGACAAAGCCCATGGATTTTGAAGAAATTAGGGCAAAAACAGGCAAACTCGGAGACTTCTTCAAGGAGGAACATGACAATGGATTCTACAAACAACTTGAGGCACTCAAAAGGAGGTAAAATCTTTCAAAGCATCCACATCAAAAATAAAACATTTCACAACACGCAGATCAGAGGAAAATTAGGGCAAAATGGTGAGAGGTCAAAATGAGCAAAGAACACGTATACAAACATTATAGTAAAGGTTATCGCATTCGGATGAATGCAACACATATAATGAAAACTGATCTAATTTGAAGTGTTGCAACTTTGTCGATTTAAGGGTCATCAAGTAAAAATGGATTTGCAAAAAAATTCTTAAGATACCTTAAGAAACTAATTTTCTATAAATATATATAAAAAAACATGGCATTTACTACCAAACGTTATATGTTTCTAAAGGTACAAAAAAACAATGTTGGCTTATAAAATGCAAACATTTATGCAATCTAAATTTAACAAAAGTTGTAACTTTTCATGAATGTAACTAAACTTGAAGCAATGTCAAAATAAATGTGAACATTATAGTTTTATGCAAGATATATAAGTGCACATTTTTTGGCAAATAATTGCATTTAACGAACCGTAAATCAATAACAAAAATGTGAACATGGAGTGAAAAACTTCTTGCATACATAATTATAAATGTTATAGCCTATGATATTGTATAAAAATAATTTTATGTATACAAACATAATGAAAGAGCCAATTATAATATTGTTTTATTGTTCAAATTTAGAAGCATTAAACAATAAGAAAATTTGATGAGTATGGATTTACAAAAGATTGTTTTTTTCATATCTTTCCATAATATATACATGAATTGAAAAAACAAGTTGCATATTTCAATTTAAAAACATCTAAAACATGACCATTACAAGCTATTTTTAAAATCATATTTATTATTTTTGCATGCACAATGTTTGGTATGTTTCTTGTGTTTTTTCCGAATTCGAGGTTTTTCATTTGTTATTCCCATTTTGTAACGCCCACATTTTACACACATAATACAACAGTAAAAATATCAAGATAATTTTTTTACTTACATTGCTCACTACACAACACCACAAGGGCTCTAAGAAGAGAAACTCAACAATGCACAAGACACTTACATAAGTCATCGACTCACATAGACACACGACAACACCATATACATGTCGATGCCACACTTTCTCCAATGAAAAAATGCTAGCAATAACTCAGCCACAAGAAAAGGGACTCAAGGATTGGCAAACCCACAACACATCATTACCATGATTACATCTTCGTTATGATTAACATTCCAATAACATTATTATGTAAGTATAATTTTCTCCTTCTTCCACCTACATATTCATAAGTTCATTCCACATTCAACTTACAGTTCGACCATTTAAGTTTTCTCTTTATCCCTTATGAAAATCTTCATAACTTAATCCATTTACATACCTTGCAGCCATTTGCTTCTCAGTTTCTTCATGCTCTACATGAATGGACAACTTGTAGATCTCATCTATGTATTCTTGCACTATTTGTAAGTTTTTTCGATATTCAAACCTCCTGTAAAGGGTTTGGGCATAATCCATTGGGAGAAATTTATCTTTCAGCCTTCTTCTCCATTTTACTCCACATCCTAATTCTTTCTTTCCCCTTTCTTGACTGCTCTTTCTATAGGTGATCCCAGATAACATAGCATTAACTTTCAATTTCGTGCATACAAATTTTACCTTCTTTTTTTTCGACATGGCCTTCCACTCAAAATATTTCCCCATGCTAGTCAACCATCTATCAATTCCTCTCCGGTTTAAGACTACCACCATACTCGAAACATCAACTCTTATCCCATCATTCTTTCCTTCTAATGCTCGACACGCCTTTTCTCTAAAGGCTAATGGTGGTGCTCAGTTTCCTCCTCTTCACAAACTTCTTCTTCATCTATGTCATCTCCACCTTGATTTCCTCTCTGGGTTATCAGCACAATAAGCACAACAACTTGCCTCTACAGATCTTACATATTTCTATTCATCTGGGAAATACCTCTTCCTCTTCCTCTTCCTGCCATCTATTTTTTGAAGACTCAAACCAGCTCTTGATACTAGATAATGTAGCCAAATTCTAAACAAACTTGATATACTGCAAATAACATGAACTCCAAAAGAAAATAGATCTCTTTGTTTTTTATTCAATAATCAATTACAATGTTTCATAAATAGGAAAACAACTCCCAACTCGAGTTGCCATGCAAACCCTAACTAACTTTGACTAAATCTACTCTAGGTGACGAAAGTGCACTAGTGTGATGTGAATAATTGGGGTCATAAAACCTAAATTTATTACGCATGTAAAACCAAGCTTCCCTTTCACCAGCTGGCCATCTCATGGGTAGGAGACCCATTTTGTCTTTGGGATGCTCAACCATATTAAAATCCCCATTGATTAACTAGTGGGCGCTTGGAAGGTTGTCAACCACCCACCGCCAAAGTGACGTCCTTTCTGACGTGTCATTGGGTGCATAAACATTAATAATCCCAAAGGAGAGATTTTCAATATTGAATAACACCCAAAGAATGCGGTTGTTAGGGTCACATCCATGATTGACATAATGCGACCGCCATTTCAAAGAAATAAATGTGATCATTCCACCTCTGCCAGCTGCATGGTTGCTAGGGATAGCTAAACTATCTGGCCAAATAGTCTTGGCGACAAAATCAAGCAAAAAACATGTAACTTTGATTTCTGTAAACACAAAATATCCATATCCGGGAATCTTTTCCTAAAATCTCGCACTATGTATTTGTGAGTGGAGTCTCAGAGGAGTATAACGACCCAAAATTTCACACACAAACGATGCAGTGAAATTCAGGATAACTTTTTTTTTTGACTTGCTTGGACACATAATGTAACGCCGCAAAAACGACGACGATGACGACGCACCAAGAACTTGCGTTCCACAACAACAACTGAAAATGCGACTAATTTTTTTTTTTATAAGTTCCGGGTGAGTCCGCATACAGCTTGAAAACCACAATAATCACGGTGATGCTTCGAGGTCAAAGATGTTTAATTTTATCTCATTCGACGTTTCACAAAAGATAAGAAGGGTCGTCCTTCGAGTTAACTAGTCTAAGGTCTGATAATATCGAGATAACAATAATTCCGAAGGTTAACCCTAGAGTATGATATAACTTATTTTGAACTAAATACACTAACCACTCAATTTCTATTTTTTATTTCATTATTCATTTATATTACGTTATCTCCGATTTAATACATTATAATATATATAAATATAAATATATATGTATAAAGGAATTACACATTAGATATATACTTGGCCTCGATTTATTTTATTGCATTGTATGATTTTAATATGTTTAGATATACATACTACCTTATTTATATCTAGTATGATTATTATATGAAAATTTTGTTACATATCATACCACTATTATCTTATATAGTATTTAATACTTAGCTGACCTAACTATTTATCCCTATTTTTCATTAACTTGTAGAGCCCAACATTTCAAACTTAAGCTTAAATGTTATGGTTGGGGCGGTGGGTGACTCAACCAACTCCGGAAACCATTATGACCCCTCTCCATGCGTGCAAGTAACACAACCTGGCCGCCACTTTCAATAATCATTTAGATTTTGCAAATCTTAATTAGCAAATCACCCAAACGCTTTCTTTTGTCCTGGCCACGCGGGTAAGAGTGCGGAGGATAATAGATGAAGATACGAGCCGGTGGAAATAGTAAGAGTAAATGCGTTGGTCCATTCACCTTGGCGCATGGAAAAAGGTGAGGAGGATTATAAACAAGATGGAGCTACGGCTTTAATGGTCTTTTCATCCGCCCCGGTAGCGCGTTTTACCTTCCACGTGAATCGTTGGAGGTTGTAGATGGAGCTACGGGCGAGAGGTGAGCTGCCATCAGGCCGGCAACAACCACATCCCTTCTTTTTTTTTCTTTTTTCTTTTAGCGTTTTAAGCAAGCAGGTTACCAACTATGTTGTTATCTATTCAAGATTGTCGAATGCGCAGCTTCAAATTCGGGTTCTCCGCCATCGTGATAATTTTATCAAATTGATGGAGGGGACAGTGAAAGGCGTTGAAAACAAAGGTCTGTCAACTATGTTTCCATCGAAAATGTGCTTCATCGATCGCACCTTCAAATTCAGTTCACTTCTAGATCTATTCTTATCAAAAAAAGATTGAGGGACATTGTGAGAATGTTACGGGGACCTGATGAAATTTATTACATTCAATCTCTATTGAAACCTTATCGATATTGTATACAGCTCGTGGAAAACAAAAAGATCTCATAAAGGTGGGTAATTGTTTCAAATCAGAATATTCATGAAGCCGGATTTGTTTTAAAAAAATGGAAAAAGGACAGGTTTCAAAGCATATGTTTAAGTGCAGGCTCGTTACGGCCATGTCGATAGGCTCGTTTTAATATATATATATAAATATTGATATACTTTGTTAATATATATAAGAATATAATCCGTATATTGGTGTATTACAATTTACTAATAGTAATTCCGTTAAGTTTAATAATACTTTAATATGAATTATATTTAAAATATTAGTTTTCCTTATTAATGCAATATGGGTAATGAGCTAATTAAGCTTAGAACTTTTACAATAAAATTTCTTTCTACATATTTTAATAGGAGCATTTGTATAGGATTTCAAATAGGTTTGATTTCCTTTCATTTACTAATTTACAAATAATTCTACAATGAATTCTTAAATGAAGAAAAAAAAACATAAAAGAGCTTGAGCTTAAAATGCTTCATTGGCATATTAAAAGCCATTTAAAAACTTAAGTCTTTCCATCAACTATACAAGAAGAGATAATGCACTATTTTTCCAACCTTTCCATATACATCACTTTCAAGTAACAAAACAAAAATTTAATATATTTTCTTTTGTAATTTCTTTCCAACATTCCACAAAAGATTTCAACAACATTTCCAATAAGTTTTAGAGTAAGAATTACTAACATTTCAATACAATTTTCCTTCAAAATTAAAGGAGAATGAATGGACATTTCCTAATTCATCCCTGGAAACAAATTTACAATAATGAAGCTAAAATACAAAGTAATATTACATTTTTCTACTCCACTGGAAACAAATTTGCAATAGTGGGTAAAATACAAAGTGGTTTACATTATCCTCAACAAGGTTCCAATGGTCTCACAAATCATCAACAAGGTGGCTCCTCCATAGTTTTCTTGATTCACAACAAGATAAGGGGAGAGGCAACGCTCTCCTCCCAACCAAAATACCCAATGGAGAAGAGAAGCCATCCTCTCCATTGGCCCCGAGCCCCAACCACATCACAATGGGAGAAAATCCAACTCATGGCAACTACTAGCTTCCACATAACTAAACATAATATTTCACATTCATTCCATACTCCTTCAAAACAAGAATCACAACACAACAAGAGGGAAAACAATCACAACAACAAGTCACAAGGCTTACCAAGAAAGCCACAAGAGTAAGACATATGGGGAGGCCACTTATGCCTCCCAATGGGAATGGGTGCCACCTAAAAGCCTCCAATGTAAAACACAATACCCCTAACAACTCTTATGCCTCCCTCAAGTACCCCTTATCCCTCCTTTCACTCTTATGCCTCCCTCAACTCTTATGGCTCCCTCAAAGTAAAACAAGAAGAAATGCAAGCATTTCTCTTACAAGGTGGGCACCCAACCCAAACTCCCTCCTCAAGAACATGATCTCTTATGCCTCCCTCAATTAAGCTCCCCATAGTCTCCTCTCACTCCCAACTTAGGCATTCTACCCATTCCCAACAAGCATTTCAAACAACAACATTCAACACAACATAAAAATACATTCATATGACAAAAGAAACATAATGCAAACAAAGGGGAAGCTCCTACCTTTCCATGGTAGAGTTTGCTCCAAGTATGAAGTCTCAAATCCCTCCAAGGATCAAGCAAGCATCCACAAGCTCCCACAAAAATTCCCACAAGTATCAACAAGCTCCAAAATCCACAAACTCCTTCCAATTCCTCTCCTCTCCAAAATACACAAGACTAAAAAAATGAAACTTCCAACCCCCAAAACAAACAAGAGGATCAAAAAAATAGAGAAAAGAGAGGGAGGGATGATGTGGCTCCAAGTAGGATGCCACCTCCTTTTCCCTCCACTCCACATCATTTGGTCAACATAAAATTCCAAAGCACCATTAATAAGTGGTTGAAAGAAAGACAAGCACCTTACACACTCCAACTAAGCCCACTCCCTCAAAGGACAAAATTAAATTTTGAAAGAAAGTGCAATTAATATTTTTACCCTTTTATCCCCCCAAAACACCTAAAAGACCCTAAATTTGGCCTTCCAACCCATAGGTAGGGTTGGCATGGGGTTTTAAGAGGTGTGGGACAAGTTTGACTTGTCCCACAAGCTTTGAAATTTGGCCTCCAAGGCCAAATTCGAGTTTCCCATGTGGGGTAGAGTGTGCTACACTCAAACTCAAACACACATCAATCCACACAAAATCCCAAGTAAATCAAATCCTAATAAATGAACTCTCTTAGGTCACATCTTTTAATTAGTTTAGGACAATTTCAAATTAACTTAATTAACCCACTACAACCCATGGCTAACAAAGGGGTAAACTCCAATCCAAGAAATATGAATAATAACATAAGTAAAATTTCACTTACTAAGAGCAACACATACTAACATAATAAAAGGGAAAAATTAAAACAAAACAACACATGATCCCTAGGTCACAATTTTCCCTTTACCAGATAATTCTAACACACACACAATTACTTGTTGCCATGGTGACCTTAGCTGGATTCTTCTCAAATTCCGATGTGGTTGGTCTCCACTCCCCAATATTGTTGTGAATATAATATACCTACGAGAACAGAAAATACCTCCTTCGGCTGTTGGCGCATTAAAACATTCATGCCAAATATACAATATAATCTAAAATAAACGACACATGATTTTCTATCATCTATGAAGTACGATATCACTAACACTTTCTAGCACATTTCTATTCCACATTTCATTTATATCAAAACGATCATCACATTAGTCAATTATCAAGTTCTACTCAAAATGATTAAATATATCACATGTCATAATTAAAGATAAATAACCCCGTCAAAAGTATACAAATATCATCATCAAATGTCCACCAAGAAACCATATGCATCATATAAAGATCAAATCAATAACCATCCTAATGTCTATGATATCTACTAGCATGCTAAACAAGAAGCCATAATAATCCATAAGTGAAGTAATCAGTCTCGAAAACAACAAAACAAAATGAGGTCGAAGGGAAGTGGGCACTACATCCCCCTCCCCTTAGACTCGAATTCCTCCTGGAAGTCACTGGAAAAGGTGTGGAAACTGTCCTCGTAGCAAAGTAGCATCCTCCCAAGTAGCTGCAGTCTCATCATACCTGTCCCATTGGACCCGAACCTGATCAATCTCTCTGCCATGAAGGCCCAGGGTCCTGCGATCTAAAATGCGCACGGGCTCCACCATCACCTGCCTCTGATCCTGCACCTGCAATGCGGTCCAATCTAGCACATGAGAAGGATCATAAATATATCTCCTAAGCACATAAACATGAAACACATCATGGATGCGAGATAAGCTAGGTGGCAATGCTAGACGATAGGCCAAGGGACCGAGGCGCTCCAAGATCTCAAAGGGACCCACAAACCTAGGAGCAAGCTTAGAACCTTTTCCGTAATGGATAGGGCTCTTATGCGGTCTGACACGAAGAAACACCTTCGTGCCTACCTCAAAACTGTGATCTGTCCTATGCTGGTCTGCATACTTCTTCTGTCTATCCTGCGCCTCCTGCAATCTCTGTCTGATCAAGGTAACCTGCTGCTCCATATCCTGTAATAATGTTGGCCCAAGGGAAACCCTATCCTCAATCCTATCCCAACTAAGAGGTGTCCTGCACTCTCTACCATATAATTCCTGAAAAGGATCCATGCCTATAGAACTCTCGAAACTATTATTGTAGGAAAAATCCACCAAATACATATACTCCTCCCATCTCGTGATGATCCATCACGTACATCCCGAGCATATCCTCCAAAATTTGATTCACCTCTCTCGTCCTGGCCCATCCATGTCTGTCTCGGGTGATAAGTCATGCTGAAATTAATCCTCATCCCGAGGGCATTGCATGGTGGTCTAGAAATGGGAGGTCTACAAAGGGTGTGCGCGCAAATGATCTTCGCATAATCCCATGTAATCTGACAATCTCATCAAGGTATACTCGTGTCACCACACTTGCTTTGTATAGGTGGTCTTCACCGGAGAAAAATGAGCTACTTTTGGTCAATTTTATCCACCGTGACCATGATGGCGTCGTGATGGTATCTCGACGTGGGTAATCCAACGATGAAGTCCATGGAAATGGTGTCCACTTCCACTCCGGTATGGCGTGAGGATAGAGAAGGCCAGGCTGGATGCCGATGCTCGGCCTTCACCCTCCGGCACTCTAAACAAGACATGACAAACAAAGCTACATCTCTCCGAAGTCCTCTCCAAAAATACAACTGTCTCAGGGTGGCGTGCATCTTCTTCACCCCGGGATGGGCTGAATAAGGTGCACGATGAGCCTCTATCAAAATGTCATGTCTCAAGCCTCCATCTCTAGGAACATATATCCGACCTCTGGTGTCTAGAGAAGACCATCCGCCTCTAATGAAAATCCATCAAATCTCCCTCAAGGGGTCTCGAGACTCAATCTCTGCTCTGGCTGCAAGGTAGAAACTATCCTGAGGAAGCTGCTGCAAGATCCTACTCCACAAATCTGTGCCCACTGAGGTGGCCATAGCCACATGTCTTCGCCTACTCAAGGCATCTGCAACCACATTCTCCTTCCCTTTCACATGCTCTATCTCCATGTCATACTCACAGAGTAACTCCATCCAACGCCGCTGATGAGCGTTGAGATTGGGCTACGTGAAGAGGTGGGGAAGACTCAAGTGATCAACCCTAAGTGTAAATCTCTGACTAAGAAGAAAATGTCTCCACCGCACTAAGGCATGTACTACTACTGCAAGCTCAAGGTCATGGGTCGGATAATTGAGCTCATAATTTGAGTTTGCGAGACTCAAAGGAAAATACTCTACCCTCCCGCATTAACACACCTCCAAGTCCGCCAAGGAAGCATCCGTGCAAACGTAAAACTCTCCCCGAGGATCCGCACTGCAAGAATAGGTGCTCTCGTGAGGCATTCCTTCAGCAGTGTCATCTTGAAAGCCCGCTCACATCTATCTCGACCATAAAAACTTCTTCCCTTTCCGCTGAAGAGAAGTGATAGGGTGCACAATCCGAGAAAAGCCCGAACAAACCTCCTATAATATCCTACTAGGCCCATGAAGCTACGCACCTCGGTCACATTAGTGGGTGTTGGCAGTCCATGATGGCTTGAATCTTGGAAGGATCAGACTGTGATACCTTCCCCGAAATGATGTGGCCCAAATACTACACCTCGGGATGAAAGAATGCACACTTCTCTAAGTTCCTGTAAAGGCACTATTCGCGAAGACACTTTGAAAAACCTCGCGAAGGTGTTCCTCGTGCTCCTCATGTGTGTGTGAGTAAACTAGAATGTCATCAAGGAAGATGAGCATGAAGAGATCAAGGAAGGTCCGAATACCCCATTCATCAAACTCATAAATACTGACGGGGCATTCATCAAAATGAAAGGTACCAGCATTATGTGAACTCGTGGCCATAAAAAGTCATGTTTCTAATGTTGTCTTGTGAATATATCTTTGCTAATCTCCTTTGATGGTAGACTTAAGATCTATTTTAGAAAACTATAGCCCCAAAAATAGGCGATCAAATAAATCATGAAAATGCGTGGAAGGGGTAATAATTCTTGATCGTTACTTTATTTGGTGTGGTAGTCAATACACAACCGAAGAGATCCATCCTTCTTCTTCACGAAGATAAGCGGGCACAAAGGGATACACTAGGATGGATTAGGCCTTTCTTCAAAAGTCCTGAAAAGCTGACTAACTTGAGCTCACATAACTCGATCTGGAGTAGTCATCCGATAGGGTGCTCGTGAGATAGGCTCTGCGCTTTGGAACTAGATCTATATGGAAGTCGATCTCACATGGGGAGGTAATTGGTAGCTCCCCAGGAACACATGAAGTATGCGAACCGGCCAGATCGGGATGGAAATGAGAACTTAAAGTCTTGGGATCGTGGGGGATGGAATCGGCCGAAGGGAAGGAAAATTTGGGATGGTCATCCTCGGACATCCTTGACCATAAAGCAAACATGGGATCATGCACACCGCTTAAGCTACATAGCGGAGATGGTGCGAATGGATACGACCCAGGAACTTCGATACACTAGGCTCAACTGGGACCAAGATCATCGGATAGCAAGAAATAGGCTTATGGTATCAATCCACGTGTCTAGCCGGCGGAAAAGGGACATGGAAGCCCAATCCATGCCTAAAAGATGCCATAAGATCCTAATGGAAGGATGGGAAGATGGGAGAAGTAGTGGTGAAGGGTCCCAAATCCCTACACATCCTTAGCCAAGGAGGAGAAAATTGGCTCAAGCCATCTCGCGTCCCAACTATCAAACTGCCTAACTTTTGACTCAGAGCTCGATTTTCACAAAAGGATTTGCGAATAAAAATCGAGAAGAACAAGAAAAAGATTTCTTATTTTTAATAGAGGTGGATATATTTAAATAAGAGAAACATATTCGGCTCAATCGCTTGATGCTCATTCCTGTCAAATGAAAAACGCGGTCTCAATTCTCGATGCCGGTGTCCAAAGTAGACTCGTGCCATATCTCCAAGAAGGCCATAGCTCTGTGTCTTACCCTTGTTAGGGTTTGAAATTTCTCAATGATGTCCACAAAATTGGTACCATGGAATCATGGTTCCTGAGTCCTCTGCACAAAATTGGGAAGAAATTCCAAGATTACTTTAGAAATTGATTGAGATTTTTAAGAAAACATGGCACGGATTGTAAGCAGTGTTTTATTTGGTCTCTGAGGAGCTGCAATTAAGAGGCATGGTCATCATTCTTTCTCTGCACAGCACATGGGACCTATGGGGAGTATTTTTCAAGTAATGTATCTCATTTCACTCAATTTAATGCCTCTTAGGAGTGGTGAAGGACAGATTTCGGGATTTCCATTTTCCTTCTCTTTTCCTTCTCATTTTTCTATAAATTGGAGTGTTGGGCTCATTGTAAAAGAGAGTTTTTGGGTACAAAGCTCACAAACTTGCTTTGTGAAGCTGGTGTGTTCCCCAGCCCTTGTAGTGGACTCCTTGCATGGTGATCCAGGCCCTTATCTTGTAATAGACTGAGCTGTGCATACCTTTGAAGCAATAAAATCCAAGTTTGTGGATGTATCTTCCCATCTGTGTTTTTTGCAATCTTCTCAGCCTTTTATCTTTCCACAAGAATGTGTCTATTATAGGCCTGTTCTCACAGGAATTCATTATCATCAGGTGTGCTTGGAATATTCTTGTGAATGCATTTTGCTAGATTATGGAACTAAATCAAGTTCACTCCCTCAAATGAACACTTTGCCTCAATTTCACACATTTGGAGACTACTCTCACATCCTCCTTCTTGGTGTATCACCGACTCTTACTGTAGGCTTTCATTTTATGTATTCTCCCCTGGTCCATGAAATTTAGATTAGAATAAATTAGCTTATCCCGCATAAGAGTAGATTGTGGCGGGTAGTTTAGGAGCAAGAACCCCTTTCTCGTCTTGAGGTCTATCTCAAGTAGCAAGTCCCACAACTTGGAGAAGTACCCATGTTATTCAATCACATTTGCAAAAACAAGTGTGAAAGTATATGCATAGAAGTGTTTGTGATTTGGTGATAACAGTCCTGAATACCCCATTCATCAAACTCATAAACATTTGGGGCATTTGGGACAAAGGTACCACCGGGATTGTGAACTCGTAGTGGCTATATCTTAGCGGAAAGTTGTCTTGTGAATATCCGTCTCCAGGACATCGGGCATGGTACCGACTTAAGATCTATCTTAGAGAAAAATCAGCCGAAAGAGAACTTTCATAACATTGGGATCATTTGGGACAAAGGCGTGGAAGGGGGAAACGATTCTTGATCGTTACTTTATTCGGGAAAGTTGTCAATACACAATCCAAGAGATCCATCTTCTTTATGAAGATCATGTGCGGTGCCGGTCGAGATCAAGGGGATAAGCGGGATGGATTAGGCCTTTCTTGGGGAGGTCCTGAGGACTCAACTGTGAGCTCACATGGCGGGAGTAGTCATCCGATCCCAAGGTGCTCGTGAGATAGGCTCGTGCCCCACAGGAACTAGATCTATATGGAAGTCGATCTCACGTGGGGAGGCCAAGTGTAGCTCCCTCGGGAACACATTTGGGCCACGCGATAAGATGGAATGATCAGAGGAAGTCAACATTTGACTCATCCTCCGATCTTTCAGCGGCCGTAATAAGCAAACTGACAGAGCTCCCGGCACTAGGACATTGGACTTTCTGCATAGCGAGATGGTGTGAATGGATAACCCTCTATGCCAGAGAAACTCTAGATTTATCATTTTTACTCCAAGAACATCTATGAAAGCAATAGTCTTATGGCTAACAAAATCCACTCTAGCTCGAATGAGTGACAACCAATCCATGCCCAAAAACTAGGATGCCATTTTTAAGATCCTAATGGAAGGATGATGAAGATCAAAATATTCGGGTCCCAATCCAATACACACTCCTTGAATAAGGATTCGCAGAAATCTTGGCCCAAGCCATCTTGAACCGAGAAGGCCATGCTTTTGCCACCACCCTCTACAATGCTCTACTAAGGATGGTCACAAAAAGAATCATGGAAGAACCGAGCAATCAAATAATTAGATTGGAAATAAGAAAACGTGGCCGGGTTCAATCAGGTGTTTTATGCTTGGTGGTTGGGAGTGCAATTAAGAGGCATGGTCATCATTCTTTCTGTGCACATGGGAAGTAGGGAGAATTTTTCAAGTAATATACAATCATTTCACTCAATTTAATGCCTCTCCAATGATGTTGAAGGACAGATTTTGGGATTTCCATTTTCCTTCTCTTGGGAAGCTCCTTCTCATTTTACTCTATAAATTGGAGTGTTGGGCTCATGGAAAGGGAGAGTTTTGGGTAGCAAAGCTCCAAAATTGCTTGAGCTCTCGGTGTGTTGTAGGCCCTTGTAGTGGACTCCTTGAGGAGTGATCCACGCCCTTATCTTGTAATAGATTGGGAGGCATAATAAAATAAGCAATCTTCTTACAAGTTTGTGGATGCTTCTTCCGCTAATGTGGTGGCTCATTTGAATGAAACTTTTCTGAATTCTTCCACCCCGTGGATCTTTCTATAAGAATATTGTGTCTATTATTATGTTCTTGTAGGGATTCATTATCATTGTGTATGCTTGGAATATTGTTGTGAATGTATTTTGCTAGATTATGGTGAGGCCTGTCATCACGGCCTTTTCTAGTGTGCACTTTGCCTGGAGTATTTCACACATTTGGAGACTACTCTCACACCCTTCTTCCACTGGTGTATCACCGCTTTGGTGTAGGCTTTTATTTTATGCATTCTCTCTCCCTGGTCCCTTGGAAATTTAGATTAGAACAGTTAGCTTATCTGCATTGGAGTAAATTGTGGCGGGTAGTTTAGGAGCAAGAACCAGATTTCTCACGGAGGTCTATCTCAAGTAGCAAGTCCCACAACTTGGAGATAGTATCCCCATGTTATCCAATCCTCCTCAAATGAGTTCAAGTATATCTTGTATAAACATAAGGGTGCTTGTGACTCGGTCCTCCACCAGGACTCGCTCCATCCTTCGAGAAGATGGATTGCAACACGAGCTTTTGTGTTGCTATTACAAGGCGAGCGAGCTTGAAGTATCCACTCAAGCTCACCAACCAGTGCCTCTGCCTGAAAACCACTGTATCACCCGAATAGTGAGATGGTCGTAGCTTCAGGATCTCCCGATATGGTCTGCAGGCTGATGTATGATGACTCTTAGAGTCTCTGTATGCTCCTCCCTGCGCCAGGGCTCGAGACTGTCCCTATGTCTGAGATCTGTCCCCATGTCCTCTCTGTGGTGACTTTGCCCTGGCCGACTCCGCGCACGGAAGTTCTCTGCCCTGTGATCCTCGCCGTGTCGAGGGGATGCCAGGCATCTACTGATGGCTCCAAACTATGTCTAGCAAGTCGTCCTCCCAAGGGCTCTCCGCGTATAGTGGCATTGACATCCTGGAGTGTACGCAAGATCCGAGGTAGAATGGCTACGGCACGGCTGCTCGGTGGTGGTATGTCTAGGTCTATATGAAGATACCCCTCACCCAATCTGCGCCTCCTGCACAGATCAAGGTGAGAGTTAGTTCATTGTTCTAGGTCTTGTGTCAATTTTCTAAACTTTTTTTTTTTTTTGTGGTTTTATATTTTAAAAAGAATCTACTCTGTACTAAGTTAAATGTTCCTATTTTGTGTTCTCTGCGTGTGCCCAAGGGTCCAAGCTTCGAACCCCTGGCTCTGATACCAAAATGTAAAGCCGCAAAAAAAGATGACGCTCTGACGGCAACGACACCACTCCACAAACAATCAACCTGAAAATGTGACAAATTTTTATTTTATTTTATTTAAGTTCCAGGGTGAGTCCGCATACAGGCTCGAACTACAACAGTCATGGTAATGCTTCGTGATCAATGATGTTTAATTTAATCTCATTCGACGTTTCACAAAAGATAAGGAGGGTCGTCATTCGAGTTAATTAGACTAATGTCAGATAATATCGTAATAACAATATTTCTGAATGTTAACTCTAGAGTAAGATATAATTTATTTTGAAGTGAAAACACTAACCACTCGATTTTTATTTTTGTTTTATTATCCATTTATATTACGTTATCTCACGAATTTAATACATTATAATATATAAAATAACTATACATTAAGATGTATACTTGGCCCTAATTTACTTTATAACATAGCATGACTGTATGTATTTAGATATACATAACACCATGTTTATAGTTAGTATAATTATTATATGGAAATTAAGTTATGTGTCCTACTACTATTATACTATGTAGTATATAATAATTAAACAAACCTAAGTAGTTATCCGTGTAGGATAAACATATTAAAAGAAAACAAAAGACACGAGTCTTTGCCAAGTTTTAGCTTTTCAAACTTTGTTTAGATTTTATGGTTGGGGGCGGTGGGTGGCTCAGCCAACATCTGACAAACATTAAAACTCCCTCCCACTCCTTGCGTGCAAGCCATTCTCAACCGGCCGCATCACTTCATTGAATTCTCTTTATTTTGCAAATCAATTAGATTTTCACAGTCGACCTGTGGTTTTGTCCTGGCCAGTGTAAATACGATGTGATGGTTATAGATGAAGCCATAGACCAGTGGAAAGGCGTGGTGACCCATTTTAATTGGCCTGGCCACGTGAACAGGGAAGAGTGCTTAAAGATGGAGCTACGGCTTGAGTATTAGACAATTTTCTTCCTTCCTTCACCTTCGGTGGGGTCTAGATGGAGCTGCGTCCATGAGGGGTCAGGACACGTGGCAACTTGTCCCTCCTTGTAGGCGGATAGGCTTTTAGCGTGTAAACAAGCAGACTATCCAACTATGTTGTTATCTATTCAGCATCGAGTGCACCTTCAAATTCGGGTTCTGCCATCTAGGTATAATCTTATCAAGTCGATGAAGGGACAGTGAAAGTGTCCCGAGGAGGCAGATGAAAGGTGTTACAACGTTTTCTCGAAACATGCTCAGTTTGGTCATCAGTGGGAGGACCTTCGCACCTCAGCCGGAGAGAATTCTTACAGAGGTGAATCTATTTCTTATCAAAAAGAATTCATGAAGCCCAATTTGCTTTGCAATAAGATGTACGCCTCATTCGTGGAGGTGGGTCATTACATTCAAACAGAAACAAAATACGAAGCTTATCGTCTTATACACGAGTATCATACAGAGATATAACATTTCTTTAGTTGTTTTATATTATAATAATGTATGAGTTCGGATATATTTTAACACCGTTTGCTTTGAAAAAAAAATATGGAGACAGTCAAACATATGTTTAATTTGCGAGTGCCTGGCTGTTACGGCCATGCCATAGATTTATTTTAAATATATATATATATATATATATATATATAATTATTAGTGTACTTTGTTAATATATATAAGAATATAATCAGTATATTGGTATATTACAATTTACTAATAGTAATTCCATTAAGTTTTAATAATACTTTAATATGAATTATGTTTAAAATATCAGTTTTCCTTATTATTAAAATATGGGTAATGAGCTAAATAAGCTTAGAACTTTTACAATAAAATTTCTTTCTACATATTTTAATAGGAGCATTTGTATGGGATTTCAAATAGGTTTGATTTCCTTTCACTTACTAATTTGCAAATAATTTTACAATGAGTTCTTAAATGAACAAAAACATAAAAAGAGCTAGAGCTTAAAATGCTTCATTGGCACATTAAAAGCCATTTAAAACTAAAGTTTTTCCATCAACTATACAAGAAGAGACAATACACAATTTTTTCCAACCTTTCCCATATACCACTTTCAAGTAACAAAACAAAAATTTAATATATTTTCTTTTGTAATTTCTTTCCAACATTCTACAAAAGATTTCAACAACATTTCCAATAAGTTTTAAACAAGATCTACCAACATTTCAACAAGATCAACACATTTATAAGAGCTTCCAAGCCAAGTTAAAGGAGAATGAATGGATTGTCTTTCTTGCAACTTTTAATTCCATCCCCATCACAAGCTTACTAATGAAGTTCAAAACAACTTTCCTTCAACATTTTGTTACAACACTTTCTACTTCATGTGGAAGCAAATTTACAATAATGGAAGCTAAAATACAAAGTAATATTACATTTTTCCTCCACTCAAGGTGGGTAAAACTACACAATGGTTTCACATTATCATCAACAAGCTTCTAATGCTCCTAATATCAACAAGGTGGCTCCTCCATAGTTTTCTTGATTCAAAACAAATTAAGGGGAGTGGCAACGCTCTCCTCCCAACCAAAATACCCAATGGAGAAGAGAAGCCATCCTCTCCATTGGCCCCCGAGCCCCAACCACATCACAATGAGAGAAAATCCAACACATGGCAACTACTAGCTTCCACATAACTAAACATAATATTACACATTCATTCCATACTCCTTCAAAACAAGATTCACAACACAACAAGAGGGAAAATAATCACAACAACAAGTCACAAGGCTTTATCAAGAAAGCCACAAGAGTAAGACATATGGGAGGCCACTTATGCCTCCCAATGAGAATGGGTACCACCTAAAATCCTCCAATGCAAACAAATATACCCCTAACAAATCTTATGCCTCCCTCAAGTACCCCTTATCCCTCCTTTCACTCTTATGCCTCCCTTAACTCTTATGGCTCCCTCAAAGTAAAAAAAGAAGAAATGCAAGCATTTCTCTTACAAGGTGGGCACCCAACCCAAACTCCCTCCTCAAGAACATGATCTCTTATGCCTCCCTCAATTAAGCTCCCCATAGTCTCCTCTCACTCCCAACTTAGGCATTCTACCAATTCCCAACAAGCATTTCAAACAACAAAATTCAACACAACATAAAAATACATTCATATGACAAAAGAAACATAATGCAAACAAAGGGGAAGCTCCTACCTTTCCATGGTAGAGTTTGCTCCAAGTATGAAGTCTCAAATCCCTCCAAGGATCAAGCAAGCATCCACAAGCTCCAAAATCCACAAACTCCTTCCAAAATTCCTTCCTCTCTCTCTAAATACATAAGGACTAAAAAAATGAAACTTCCAACCCCCTAAAACAAACAAGAGGATCCAAAAATAGAGAAAAGAGAGGGAGGGATGATGTGGCTCCAAGTAGGATGCCACCTCCTTTTCCTCCTCCACTCCACATCATTTGGTCAACATCAAATTCCAATGCACCATTAATAAGTGGTTGAAAGGAAGACAAGCACCTTACAACTCAACTAAGCCCACTCCCTCAAAGGACAAAATTAAATTTTGAAAGAAAGTGCAATTAATATTTTTACCCTTTTATCCCCCAAAACACCTAAAAGACCCTAAATTTGGCCTTCCAACCCATAGGTAGGGTTGGCATGGGGTTTTAAGAGGTGTGGGAAAGTTTAACTTGTCCCACAAGCTTTGAAATTTGGCCTCCAAGGCCAAATTCGAGTTTCCCATGTGGGGTAGAGTGTGCTACACTCAAACTCAAACACACATCAATCCACACAAAATCCCAAGTAAATCAAATCCTAATAAATGAACTCTCTTAGGTCACATCTTTTGATTAGTTTAGGACAACTTCAATTTAACTTAATTAACCCACTACAACCCATGGCTAACAAAGGGGTAAACTCCAATCCAAGAAATATGAATAATAACATAAGTAAAAATTTCACTTACTAAGAGCAACACATACTAACATAATAAAAAAGGGAAAAATTAAAACAAAACAACACATGATCCCTAGGTCACAATTTTCCCTTTACCAGATAACTCTAACACACACACAATTACTTGTTGCCATGGTGACCTTAGCTGTATTCTTCTCAAATTCCAATGTGGTTGGTCTCCACTCCCCAGTATTGTTGTGAATATAATATACCTGCAGAATAGAAAATACCTCCTTCGGCCTGTTGGCCGCATTAAAACATTCATGCCAAATATACAATATAATCTAAAATAAAAGACACATGATTTTCTATCATATAGGCAAGTACGATATCACTTACACTTTCTAGCACATTCTTATTCCACATTTCATTTATATCAAAACGATCATCACATTAGTCAAATTATCAAGTTCTACTCAATATGATTAAATATATCACATGTCAGAATTAAGATAAATATCCTGTCAAAAGTATACAAATATCATCATCAAATGTCCACCAAGTAAACCATATGCATCATATAAAGATCAAATCAATAACATCCTAATGTCTATGATATCTACTAGCATGCTAAATCACTTAAAGTCTTCTCCTTTATGACATTTATTTGTTTTATATATTTATTTGATAAAGATAGTAATTTAATTCCACAAGGCCATCTATTCACACTTACGTTGCATAGAACTCGTTATGCCCTTATGACAACATCGGTTCACGTTCAACAAGCTTAAGAGAAAATTACAAGGCACCTTGGATAAAGTTAAAGGAAGAAGGTCAAATGAATTCACCCTTAAGATGTCATTAGTTTTTACTGAGGTTTAATTGGAGCTTGAGGTTTTATACGTAATTATTAACGCTTTTACTTAGGCTTCACCGAAAGAGCTTATCAAAAGGAAACTACTTACTTTTAAATAGGCTGAGAGATAAATTGAGTGGTTTCTAAATTTTCTTCTCTTACTTGTTAAATCTTATTAGAAACTACCATTGTTTTCCTTTAAAGCTTGTTTAAGAGTTCACCCAAAAGGGGTAGTGTTCACTAGTTTAGCTAGGGATATCAAATTTTAAAATTTTACTTTACAAGGATAGTTTCACCTTTGATTATTTCAGGAATCTATTGTTCTCAAGTAAGTCATCTCTACATTAATTTATCTGAATATATATATATATATATATATATTTAGTTAACTTCTATAAGGGTTAACCACTTTATTTAATTTTACTTATATCACATCACTACAAGGTGTCGAGAGTTTTGACTTAACACTTTATTCTCAAAATCAAGGTTTTACAATACTTATGCCAATGTAATGATTGAATATCATTTCTCACCAAGGTAAGTTACTAGTCTAACAACAAAAGGGAAAGAATACTTCACCACGTAGTTTTCCGAACATACCAAGTGTTATCCAAAATTCACCCCGTGGTAATTTTGATAACATGCATCGACATTATTCGATTCCGAGCAAGTAGATTGATTCAAAGCCCAAAATCACGTTTTGGGGCCCTCAACTTCTTTCTAACCCTCCCGTTCAAGAGGAAAACCAACGAGTTTTAAAAATGTGAAAAATTGCAAAACCAAGCTCGGGCCGAAAAATGAAGAAAATCGGCTAAGTCCTAGTCCGGGATAGTTGGGACATCGGGGGCGAACCGGCCGAAAAGCCACCGGGCGGTCCACGAAAGGTTGGAACATTGGGACACGTAGGGCGTGAAAATCCGAACCGGCCGAAAAAATGAAGAAAATTGCCTAAGTCTTGTTTTCGCGGTTCGGGACAACGGGCCAAAAGTACGCCGCGGACGATGGCCCGATTTGGCCAAGTCGGTCCATTTGGAAGTGTTCAGAGATATTTGTCCTAGACAGGTTTGGGGGACATCTAGGCTAAAAGTACGTGGAGGACGCAAACTGGCCGATTCGGCCGAAACAGGGGACTTTCGTCTGGGATAGTTGGGCCAAAAGTACGCGTGGGACGCGGAAAGCCGAAAGAGTCGCCAACGAATGAAATCTCGCCACGTGTCTTCACCTCAAACAAGAACAAGGAAGCCCGAATCGGCCGAGGCGGTGATATTTTCATCTCGGGACATCTGGGCCAAAGGTATGTGAGGGACGCGTGGGACGCCGAAGCGGTTGGCCAAGGCAAAGAAGAAAGGTCAACGTTTGACCCGTGAACTTCAAAGCGGCCATAACTTTTGACTCCGAGCTCCGATTTTCATAAAATTGGACTTTCGAACGAACACGAAAACACATCCAGCTTAGTTAATGAGGGTAGATATATTTAATTAAGAGAAACATTTCGGCTCCAAATCGGTTAATGCTCATTCCCGTCAAATGAATGAAGAAAACGCCCGCAGACCAAAATAGCTACCCGCACTCAGAAGGCCATAACTTTTGCATTTCTCAATGAAATCACACAAAATTGGTACCGTTGGAATTATGGCTCCGAGCCCAATGCACAAAAATCAAGAAATTCTAGATTTGGTGAGATATTAATAGAGATTTTAGGAAAACATGGCCGAGTTCATAACAGTGTTTCATTTGGTGGTTGGGAGTGCAATTAAGAGGCATGGTCATCATTCTTTCTCTACTGCAGCACATGGGACAGTATGGGGAGCCTTTTGCAAGTAATATATAATCATTTTACTCCATTTAATGCCTCTTACAGGTGGTTGAAGGACAAATTTTGGGATTTTCATTTTTCCCTCTCTTTCTCTTCTCATTTTTTCTATAAATTGGAGTATTGGGCTCATTGTAGGGAGTTTTTTTAGATAGCAAAGCTCTATCAAAATTGCTTTGTAAGCCAATTTGCTACAGCCCTTGTAGTGGACTCCTTGCATGGTGATCCAGCCCTTATCTTGTAATAGATTGAATTGTGCATATCATGAAGCGATAAATATCATCGGTTTGTGGATGTATCTTCCCCTTCGCCTTGTGTTTTCTTGCATTCTTCTTGCCCTTTAATATTTCTACAAGAATATTGTGTCTATTATTATGTTCTTGCAGGGATCCATTATCATTGTGTATGCTTGGAATATTGTTTTGAATGCATTTTGCTAGATTATGGAGAACTGTCATCACCTCTTCTAGTGTGCACTTTGCTTCTGTATTTCACACATTTGGAGAACTACTCTCACACCCTCCTTTTCTGGTGTATCACCGCTTTAGTGTAGGCTTTCATTTTATGCATTCTCTCTCCCTGGTCCCTTGGAAATTTAGATTAGGATAGTTAGTTTCCCCGCATTAGAGTAGATCGTAGCGGGTAGTTTAGGAGCAAGAACCAACTTTCTCTCGGAGGTCTATCTCAAGTAGCAAGTCCACAACTTGGAGATAGTACCCATGTTATCCAATTACACTATGAGTTCAAGTATATGCACTGTATAAACATAAGGGTGCTATGATTCGGTGATAACACCAAGACAAGAGATCTTCTAAACTCCTTGTAAGCAAAGTTACAAAAATTACAACGCATTGAAATTTCTACAAAGAACTTCATAATTTGAAATCGATGAAACTTTTACACTCTTTTCCTTTAATCTACTCGCCGTACATAATCCATCTCGCACAAATATTTACTAGAGTCAATTAGCTAGAATCGAGCATGATAAGATATAAACCTCACCTAATAATTTATGCCATCTAGCACTTAAATAATCAAAGTTTGCGATACTCCCTATCAAATAAATTTCTAACATACATTTAAAACTTAACTCTTGCACATCTCATGATAATACATTTCAT
>CM031235.1:5179834-5237895 GCA_018340775.1 Taxus wallichiana var. yunnanensis | reverse complement strand
CATGATCATGATCCCTAACCGGTGGTAGTCCCTTTATAATTGCATCAAAACAGATGAGTGAGCATCCACTGATCTTTTGAAGATTGGGTGGCATTGAAGACTTTGTATTTTGTGCTTCATGGAAAATAGATTTGTTATAAAGCCATCCACTCCTTTCCGAGAACTTCTACGCATCTCGATGAGAGATAATAATGCATGGGAGACTTAGCTTTACCATCTCATTCAATTGTGTTGTCCTTCCATCCCGAATGAAACCGCATGAACAATTATTGGAAATTCATCTCTATAGTACCTAAGGTTGTGAGCCATTGGACCCCAAAACAATATCTCACCCCCTCCCATAGAAATATCAAACATAGGTGAGTCTAACATGTAGTCTCCCATGGAAAGCTTGATACTATGGCACTTTCCCATGTGCATTTGACATCCCCACCATCCATGCAATCATAACTTGCATTTCTAGAGCTGGGTAAATAAAACAATTGAGTGGCGGAACTAACTTACTATTTATGAAGTTATGAGTACTCCCGAGTCAATCAACACCGTCACCTTCTATTTTTTGAGATAGCCAATAACCTTGAGTGTTTGAGGAGTACTAATACCTGACAATGCATGGTAAGAAATTGTAGGTTGGTGATCCTCTACTTCATCTTCTACTGGTTCCTCAGCCTCTCCTATAATTTCAGCTTCCTCATCATCCTCATTACCTCCGTCAATATAGAACAACTTCTTCTCAGCACATTTATGTCCCGGTCCATATTTTCTATCACAATTAAAACATAATCCTTTTGCTCTCTTTTCTTCCATTTGTTGAGGAGTCGGTCTAATTAGCCTAACAAATGAAGGGAAGAGATACTACTGATCTCTGGTGTTAATGAAAAGGTGGCCTCCTACTACAAATAACTTTTTCCGCACGACATGCCATGATAATAGAATCGAAAGCTTGATTGGATTAAACATACATACCTCATGCTTGATGTGGTCTTAAGACCCCCAAAAACAAAGTCATTCGATTCTCTTTTGGAATATTCTCCACCCTTAAGGATAGGTTTTGGAATTGATGCACATAATTTTTGACCGATCTGTTTTCCGTAACTTTCTAATTGACTAAAGTAGTTCTTTGAAACATTGGAACTATAGTGCGATTGCAACTCCTTAATAAAAACTGCCCAAGTGACACTTAGACCAGATCTTTTGCCTCTCAGCACATAACCAACGATACCAAACAAATTGGTCGGGTTCAAGATATAGGGATGCCAATGTCACCTTTTGTCTTGATGGTGTTTGATGTAACTCAAAGAAGTTATCCATTTGATTTATCTAATTCAGGGGATCCTTACCATCAAATTTGTGCATATCCACTTTCAGCATCATGTTCCGTGGTTGCGAATAAGTTTGATTCTGATGGGACTGGAAAAGTGATCCAATATGGTTAGTTTGTCCATGATTTTGAACTAAAGGTCCTCCTTGGTTGATATGGGCCGGATTTGGGCCATACTGGTTACCCTTTACATGTTGCATGATATCATCCAACCGATGATTGATTTGGGCTATGTCTCCTTTAGAGGCCATCTCAGATTGTACATTTCACAACTCATACTCAAGTTGGCTCACCTTATGATCAACTGAGGTAAACCCTAGTGCTGAGGAATCTGTATTTACCCCTTCTAACTCCATCTCTTCAATCACTACCCCATCTTTATCTAGGGTTTTACGTGAGTAATGCTTGATTCTTTTTGCTCTTGTGGAAGGCGCCATGATGTCAAACCTTAGGGTTTAGGGTTTTGATATAATTTCGCCGAACAGGAAAAACACAGAGAAGATACTAATACTATTTTTTGAGAGCTTTCCAGAAAATGTAAAGAACTTGAAAATTTTCCACAATTTGCACCCTAGGGAGTGATTTTATGAAAAAACCTAAATTTGTAATAACTTTTGAAAAATAAATCAAAAAGTCTGAATTTTCAGGGAACCTTACTTGAAATTCTTCACAACTCTGGTAAAAATATCTCCCACCAATTTGCTATGGTTCGCAATATGTGGCGGAAACAAAAAATTAGGGTTTTTGCCCTAATTTCAGCCCAGATCGTAGCTCTGATACCACTTGTAATGAAATTACTTGTATAATTCAGATTAAGAGCAAACAATAGAACACCAAATAACACAATATTTTAGAATAATGATCTCAATATGCAATTATAATAGCTTTGCCACTTCGAGGGGGCAACCTCCAAACCATATAATAAGACTCAAATGCTCAAATGATAATGAAATACTACCTATAATCCCCTATATATACTATTCATATGCTATGGCCATCACCAAGGCCAACCTATTAAGCATGAGAAAGTATAAATGATATAATAAAATGATATGGTAAGCCAGTTGAAAGTTAGCTACTCATATCCTAATACAAGCAATAGTTAAGGGCATAGCACACTTTGTGCTCATCTTCCTAGATGACATTTTGATTTACTCACGACATGTGAGGAGAAGCATGAGGCACCTCCACGTGTCCTTTCAAATGTCTTCATGAGCAACAACTTTACAGAACTTGGAGAAGTGTGCATTCTTTTTTACAGTACACTATTTGGGTCACATCATTTATAAGGAAGGTATCGTAAAATCCGATCCTTCTAAGATTAGAACTATTATGGATTGGCAAAGACACCACTACTACTGTGAGTTGTATTTAGGCTTCATGGGCTTTAAGGTTATCGATGGATATTCACAAGAGGTTTGTTTAGGACTTCTTGTGGATTGTGCACTCCATTACTTTCCTTCAGCATAAAGGGAAGAAGTTTGATTGGTCAAATAGATGCAAGCTGAGCCTTTCAGACACTAAAGGAGTGCCTCACGGCGACACCCATTCTTGTGCAAGATCCATAGGGTGAGTTCTTTGTTTGCACAAATGCTTCTTTAGTAGGACTTGGAGGTGTATTGGATACGGGAGGGCAAAGTAGTAGCTTTTGAGTCTCACAAACTCAAAGATTATGAGCTCAATTCTCCTACTCATGATCTTAAGCTTGTGTGAGTGCTTCATGCCTGATTCTATGGAGATACTTTCTTCTTCGTTGGAGATTCACACTTAGGACAAATCACTTGGGTCATTGCCACCTCTTCACGTAACCCAATCTCAACGCTCATCAACAACATTGGATGGATTTACTTTGTGAGTATGACATGGAGATAGAGCATGTGAAGGGGAAGGAGAATGTGGTTTGCAGACGCTTCTCAATGGACAGGACATGTGGTTATGGCTGCGGTCTGGGCATAGATTTGCAGAGCAGGGATTCTACAAGACTTCCTCTTGGCATGAACTTCTACACGCAGCAAGAAGCGGAGATCAAGTCCCGAGACCCTCGAGGGAAAATTTGATGGTTTATCATTCAGAGGCGGATGGACTTCTTAGGCACAGAGATCGGATTTATGTCCCCGAAGAGACGGAGGCTTTGAGGCGGGACATATTGACAGAGGCACATCCTCGCGCCTTATTTAGCCCATCCTAGGGTGAAGAAGATGCATGCTACCCTTGAGAAAGTTGTAGACTGGAGAGGACTTTGTAGAGAGACGTGGCTCGGTTTGTCACATTTTTAGAGTGCTAGAAAGTGAAGGTCAAACATCGTGCAAGATTGGCTTTTCTTTCTTTCCTCATGCTATACCCGGTGTAAGTGGGATACCATTTCCATGGAATTCATTGTTGGGCCACCTAGATGTCGAGAGATATCACCACAATGCCATCATGGTCACGATGGATAAATCGACAAAAAGTAACTCACTTTTCTTGGTGAAGACCACTTATGCAATTTAGTGCGGTGGGGCCGGGTATTTTGGATGAGATTTTTAGGTTTCACGAGATTCATGGAAGATCATTTGTGACCACGATCCTTAGTATACTTCCCACTTTGGAATACCATGCAGTATGCCCTGGGACAAGGATCAATTTCAGCACAAGCATTAATAGTTTTGAGTTCTATAGGCATGGCTCCTTTTCCAGCTTTATATGGCAGAGAGAGTGCATGACACCTCTTAGCTAGGACAGGTTTCTCTTGGACCAGCTTTCATTACAGTGACATGGAACAAGAGGTGGTTTTGATCGAGAAAGACTGCAGGAGAGGCATGAACAAGCTTTTAAGAAGTATGTAGATTAGCAGAGACTGACCATAGTTTTGATGTGGGCGAATGAAGGTGTTCCTTCGTGTCAAACCACATAAGATTCCTATCCGTTATGGAAGAGGTTCTAAGTTAGCTCCTAGATTCGTTGGTCCTTTTGAGATCTTGAGCGATCGGCCTCTTTTGGCCTACCGTCATGTCACTTGTGCGCACCTAGCTTGTCTCGCGACATGATGTGTTTCATGTTTCGGTGCTTAGAGATATTATTATGATCCTTCTCATGTCAATGGATTGGACCTCTTCAGTCAGTGCAGATCGGGGGCAAGTGATGGTGGAGTCTGCAGTCGCATTATAGATCACGAGGACCTTGGGGCTTGAGGCGAGAGAGATCGATCTGTGCACGAGTGCGGTGGGAGAGATATGATGAGATTGCAGCCTACTTTGGGAGGATGCTAGCATTGTTACGAAAGTTAAGTTTCCACATCTGCTCCAAAGTGAATTCTAGGAGGAAGTCGAATCTAAGGGGAGGGGATGTAGTGCCCACTTCCCTCACACAATATGCCTTTATATTGATCATCCTGACAATCACTGTGACTATATTATGGACATTGTTATAGTTTTGATTTAGTATGATGTTAAATGTTAGATCATGATTATTGTTGACTTTGGTTCATGTCATCACGATCCATGGTGTTTATTGGGGACATTTATACATCGATGTTGATATCTTTGTTTGACATGGTTATATTATAGATGTTGTTCGGACATGTGATATTTGGATATTTTGAGTAGACCTAGAAAATAGAATTTATTTGATGATGATATAGTTGTTGATAAAATTACAAATGATATTGTTGTTTGCCTTGATGTTGTTGTGATTCATATATATAAATGATTTTGGAATTATATTTATATTCATTTTGGATGTCGATGATGGGTACGAGGCGAAGGAGGTATTTTTATTTTCTGAGTTTAAAATATCACAACAAACATCTGGGATTGAGACCATCCACATGGAATTCTAGGTGAATTCAACAAGGTCACCATGGCAACTTGTATTTGTTTGTGTGTGTTTGATTGTGTTAGGGATTCCCATGGGGGGGATCACCTTTAAATGTGACCAAGGGTTATGTGTAATTATTTATTTGGTTCCTTTGTTTAGTATGTATGTGTTTTATAAGTGATGTGTTCCCCTTTTAACTAAATAAATTGTGGTAAAGTAATGTGAGTAATCATATTGTTATAATTTAATTAATCAAATTGGGTCATAAGAAAGTAATTATTAGAGTTGTTGGCTCTTGTATTAAATGTTGTAAGTAATGTGTAAGAGATATGTAAGTTGAGTTTGGAGTATGAAACACTCCACCTTCTTTGAAATTTGAATTTGTCCTTGGAGGCTAATTTTGGAGGCTTGTGGGACAAGTTAAACTTGCCCCACACCTCTTAAATTTATATACAAAGCTTACCTATGGTTGGAGAGTTAAATTTAGACTTTTATTATGTATTTTTGTAAGTCAAGTTGTATGTTTTAATTGCACTTTCTTCATGCTTTCAATTTCAGTCCTTATGGGGTGCGGGCTTGATTTGAGTGTGTAAGTAAAATTGTCATATTATTCACCTACTTAATTATTATGCCTTGGAGATTGAAGTTGACTTCCGAGGTGGAGTTGAGATTGGTTGAAGTGGCACCTACATGGATCCACCTCATCCTCTTCTCTTCCCTCTTCTATATATTCGAACTCCTTAGCTTGTTTTTAGTTGCTTCACTTTCATCACTTCATTTTGGGCGACTTCTTTTGGTTTAAGGGCTCTTGCTTTTGGAGAAGATTGGATATTGCATACTTGTAGATTGTTGATCTCTTAGGACCGCTTTTTGCATTGGAAAGTTTGTCGTTTTGCAACTGGAACAAACTCCATCATGGAGAGGTAAGATCTTAGTTCTTAGAAGTGCTCTCCTTTCTCTTTATGCATATGTAATTGGTTGAATGTTTGAATGTGTTGTTTTAATTGTTGGCTGGTTGGGTAGATGGCCTAGAATGGTGTAGAGAAGACTATGGGGTATTCTTGTGGGGAGACATAAGTGTTTTGGGAGGCATAAGTGTGGAGGGAGTTGGGATTTGGGTTCCACCTTGTAAAAAGAAATAGCTTGCATTTATTTACTCGTTTTTAGGTTTTTCTCTCATAAGTTTTAGCCTCAAGTTACTTATGTGGATGACACTATATGTGATCATGATGGGGCTTACTATATGGATAATGGAAAAAATTGGACGACGTATCCTCCTTGTGGTGAGAAATTTTGCAGATTACGAGATATGTATTGTGTGATTTGTGAATCTTGAGTCAATGGCTAAAAATATTAACATGACATTTGTGTTTACGTGCATGTAGTCTCATCGGGAGGCATGGCCATATGCCATTTCCTTGTTGGTATCTCATTTTACTTGAAGGTAGTTTCTCTAATTTGAATTTTAAGACAAAAAATGGATTCTCTTTCTATGGAATATGTATTTTATAGTGTTAATCGTTATGTACCGAAGATATGAGGTTCTTTATTGTGTTACGCCAAAGCTTTTTTTTTTTTAATCAGAGGCCGGTATATGAAGCATCTCAATATGAAACATTCTTCAGTGTTTTAGCTTTAACAAGTTTTTGGTAAGTTAGATTGAATACTAACTCCAGAATATATTGATGAAAACTTATGGGATTCTTTATTGCTTTGGCTATGAAGAGCTTTTACACAACTTAACTTACTCAATATATTAAAACTTTAAAGTGCATTTATATGTTCTGTTTTAATATTGATTTATATATGTTATTGGCTGGTGGTTTCATTACATATTTTCATTGTTTCCTTCTCTCTTGGTATGGGTGCCATCCCATGGATCATTATGTCTGAGGTGATGTACTTATAATGCGACTAGGTGACATTGTTGCTTTCTTGGTAGAAAATGGGGAAGAAATCTAACGACTAGTCATCCTAATTATTTTAAAGGCATGCCACTGATATTTTTTGTCTTTCTCTACTTGTCCTATTCACGCAGATACTTCATGTGAATGTGAAAGGTTTTGCCAGCAATGTAGCTACTCTAACCAAAGTTTGGATGACCTCATGGGTAGTAATGATGATTTATCGATCTACTTATGGGTGGAGTTTTCTTTGGTGAGCTTTTAACTTCTTTCTAAAATGGTTTCCAAAGTTGGGATTCCATCCAATTACAACAAAGGTGCACACTAAGGAGGCACAAAACTACAAAGTTTCACTTCAAATATATGAGAAGGAATCTACACTTATGTGTTGTGTACCTTTGTACTCAATTGATCAATCGATCACAACAATAGCCATTTTGTACACTAAGTACAGAGGCTTAATCACTTGTTGATAAGTCGCTTCCCACCATTTATTATGGAGGTATTTTCCCAGCCTTCATAGGAATTTCAATGAGGATAAAGCCCATGAAATGATAAATAATGTTCAAGGGACAATTGATTTTATTCATGCCTAGCAAGAAGAGTAGAGATCAACCAACGAGAAGTGTGGATGCATTGTATTAGGTCATGTTGTTGAAGTTGTGGATTATCGACGAACCCATCGCCGTAGATAAGTTATGGATCCATGAGAGAGAAGAAGAAAAAAGACATAATGATTTTCAATCTAGGCAAAGGAACCTTTGATGTTTCAGTTGTTAGGTTCAGAGACCTAAAATTGAGGTGAAAGTAGTTGGAGGGGACACCCATTTGGGAGGCGAAGATTTTAATGTTGTAAATAGTAAGGAGTTATAGCTATAAATATTCTCCTCTCTCCCAAAATGTAGATATTTGAAGAAAAAATAGAGAAATACTTTCCCAAATCTAATGAATCGATTGAAAAACCTACAGATTCAATTTTGAACTCTTCGAATCTACAAGCACAAAAGAAATGTGTGATGGAAACGTCGAAGGAGAAGAGAGGTGTTGAAGAAGGGGTTTGAGGGAGGTGCATTTTTCACGTGAGTGTAATTTGTGGTTAAAGGGGTCCAAAAAATGGGGAAAATCCAATAGGTTCTAGGTTTGAAACCCAACCATCTGAATACAAAAAACCTTGTTCTTTGTTCGTAGCTTGGGGAGAAATGGCACCCATTTCTTTTATCCATGGGCACTACCTATAGTTTGATTGGTAGGGAGGATAACTGAGTCCTCTTCACATATTGTCTGGGTACCACATACCACTCTTTTTGCGCATGCATTAATGTCTCTTTCATGTACTACTGGGTATATTGAAATGACGATTTTCTTCCATGTACCAATTAGTATATAGGAAAGTCGCATATATATCAGACTAACAATATATAGAACCAATCCATCTCCTATAATTTTTGCAATGGTTTCCAATGGACCAAAGTCTTTTCCGCCAAATATACAAATTCTTTGAGATGACAACTAATCTGCATGGAAAACTTAGGTGAAAACACATTTGGAATTTAAGGAAATATGACATGCTTTTTATGGCTCATACACTAAAAGGGAGATTCAATAATCATATTTGGGGTATCGAAAGAGGTATATCCATATACCTATGAAGTTAAAACAATTAAGGAAGCTTACACCAAGAAATATGCACCTCCCTCAAACCCCTTCTTGCAAGGAACAAAACAATCATCAACGAATTGATAATAGAGAACCAATGGATCTGATCATCTGTCATTAAAAGGTATGTATCCCATCGAGATGCCCATTTTACAAAGTGATTTCTACACGAAGAGTGTATTTTTGTTTATTTTTACCCTTGTTTTGTTGTTTGTTTTTCTTGAGCCCGTTTCAGTCATCCCTGCTTAGGATTCAACAATTCTTTCTTGTTTTTGGTTGAACTCTTTATCCTTTCATTAAATATTCATCCCTTAAAACAAAGTTCTAGGAAGAAATAGGAAATGGGCTCTACTAATCAACATCAACTACAAAAGTTATAACTATCCCTCTAAATCAAATAACATAGACCATTGGCATTCACATTGCATTGTACCCAAGCCATTGCTAGTATATTACTATGAAAATCTATTTGTTGCTCCTATAGATAAAATATTAATATTAAAAATTCCCGTTTAAAGACATCGAATTCAAATTACTTAACACAGACTTGGGAAGTATAATTAATTTGAAATACCAGAGGACACGTGGAGACGGTGCACTTGCCACATTGAGAGTAAAGTGCATGTAAAATTTACAAGCCGACACGTTTTTTTATTTTGACGCATGTTCTCCCACGTGTCGCTTGAGTACGTCAATAACTACACTGCCACTCGAACACTAAATTTTAGCAGGCAATGAATGAGTTATTCCGGCGCGGAAGAATAATACGTGGCAGCGTCACTTAACGGTAAAGTTACCTCGTAATTTCTGGCGGCAACAACGAACGGCTACGATTGCTTAAATCTTGAAGATCCGTGTGCGAGTCGAGCAGCCAATAGAATATCGACGAGGTAAAATAAATGCAGTATGTTATTAGAAGGTTTTGAAGCTCTGTTATTCTCGCCAGGAGTGAGTCGTTTTTTTAAATTTATATATTTTGACTTGTGTTTCGAGAAGGAAGAAAGTGGAGGAGGAAAAATGGCGCCCAAAGCAGGAAGAAAGTGGCCGAAAAGAAACCTGCGGAAAATGTGATCATCGAGGAGATAAAGGAGGTGAGTGAAATTGTTGTAGAAAAGGTCGTCACTGAGAAGGTGAAGGTAAAAACATCTTCAAAGGTTAAATCCCCATCCAAAGCTGGCAATGGCAAGAAGATCTCGAAGCTGGAGAGCAGTGGCGGTGAGAAGAAGAAGAAGAAGAAGAAGAAGCGTGGAGAGCTACAAGATCTATGTTTTCAAGGTTCTGAAGCAGGTCCACCCTGAGATTGGCATATCCAGCAAGGCCATGAGCATTATGAACTCTTTCATGAACGATATTTTGAGAAATTGGCAGGGAGTCGTCAAAGCTTGCCAAATACACGAAAAGGAGACTTTGTCTTCACGGGAGGTGCAGACGGCGGTGAAATTGGTCCTTCCCGGCGAACTTGCTAAGCATGCAGTTTCAGAGGGCACCAAGGCCGTTACCAAATTTACTTCCGGTTGATTTTTCCGTCAATCCTTACTCCCTTTTTGACGGCGTTCAAAACCTAACATAATGTATATGTTCAGCGCTTCTCTGTTTCAAACTTTTTATTTTTTTACTGTAATTTCTGGTAGATATACGCAGGGTTTGCAATTTACAGTTTAATAAGTTGGTATTGTAACAAAGCGTCCTGGAAAACTGTATGAAACTATATTTTACGCTGCTATTTTTGTTTTACGGTTTGCATTGTCTATTTATGCCGAATATTTAACTAATAGTCTGCGTTTAGTACAGAAGAATGTATAAAGGAAGAGAGACCAACATATGACGAGGGCAGAAAGGGACTGTCGTAGGTAATAATGTAAGTAGAAAGTGAGTAAAATATTCGAGAAAAGGAAAGTCAAAAGTAGAAAGTGAGAAGAATCTTATCTGAGAAAAATTCAATGATAAAAAAACTTAATGATGTGTATTTATTTTAATATATGAGTTATTTAATGCCTTACAAATAATAAAATATCCGTTGTGAAATGTCTTACAAATAATAAAATATGCCTTGTCAAATGCCTTAAAATTTATAAAATATGAATATGTGGTTTATAATGCGTTTAAAACAATAAAATATGTATGGTATAATGTTTCGTTGTTTAATGTTTTAGAGATAATGAAATATTTGTTGTTTAATAATAAAATATCTGTTATTTAATACCTCATAAATAATAAAATATAAGTATTTAATATATTTTGATTATATTGTTAATTAGTGTCATAATTATCGTGTAATTTTTTTAGTTTCAAATTTAATTGAGACCCATTCAGTTTTGTTGTACCATTTAAGATATAATGGGTTAACTTATATATCATAATTGTGAATAAAATTGAATCAAATGTTTGGTTCTAAATGTGATTGAATTGTTCAATTTCAAATTTGATTGATTAAAAATGTGATTAAATTGTTTAAATTTATGTGTGATTAAGATTACAATTTTTAACGTGTTATTAGAAACCGTATGAATTTATTTGTGACTCAATTGTGTATGAAATTGAATCAAAGCATGCAATTAAAATTAGAGTCAATAAAACCCTATTGTGTCATATTCCTTAATATGAATTGAGGTGGGTTTATTTAATCAATAGTAGAGTAGTTTTAATATATAATTAATTTGAGGTTAGATGAGAGCATTATTTGTAATAACAATTTTATTTTTAGTTATATAAAATTGAAACAATTGTGTAATTGTTTCAATATTAAGCCTCTTCTTGTTTAGTTATATAAAATAGAAACAATTGCACAATTATTTCAATACTAAGCCCATTTTGTTTGTTATAATATAAATTGAGTGATAAATTGAACTATTTACACAATTAATTCAATTTTTTTACATCAAAACCAACAAAGTCTTGATAATTGGGGCCACACAAGTTTATCGTGGCATTGGCATTCTAATTTCATACTAAGTTGATGTAGAAACATATAAGGTGCACACATAATTTTGTACAATAAAAAAATTTATGTGAGAGAATAAAAATTGCAAGTGGATTTATTCCATAATATGAATTGAGGTGGGTTTTAATTAACTTCATTATTAATACAAAATTTAATCAATAAAAAAGTAGTTTTAATATAGAACTAAATTGGGGTTAGATGAGAGCATTATTTGTAATAACAATATTATTTTTAGTCATATAAAATTAAAACAATTGTGTAATTGTTTCAATATTAAGCCTCTTCTCATTTAGTTATAAAATAGAAAAAAACGCGTAATTATTTCAATATTAAGCTCGTTTTGTTTGTGATAATATAAATTGAGTAATAAAATTGAACTATTTTCCCAATTAATTCAATTTTTAATATATCATAACCAACAAAGTCTTTTATGTCATTTATGAAAATGAATTAAGTTAGGATTTAATTGTGTATGAAATTAAATTAATAATGTAATTAGTTTAAATCTCATATATAATTGGGACCACACAAGTTTTATCGTGGCATTTGGCATTCTAATTTCATATGAAGTTGATGTAGAAACATCTAAGGAGCACATATAATTTTGCACAAACAAATTTTTATGTGAGAATAAAAAAATTGCAAGTAGATTTTGAAGTTTTAATGTAATGCTACATACTTTAATGGTGATCATAATGTTAATTAGTCACTACATTGTCATTTTCTTATTGAGAAGAAAGTGGACTAAAAATGGCACTCAAGGCATGAAAGAAATCGATTGAGAAGAAGTGTGTAGAAAAGGCCAACATAGAGGAAAGTACGAAGGTGAGTGAAATTTAAAAAAAGACAACTTTTTGTCTATACTAGTGTTTTTAGATGAATTCTAAAGCAAAGGCTGCTTCTAAGGTTGTCGAAAAGATCTCTAAGGAGGGATGTTTGATAAGAAGAGGAGCCTTGAGAATTATGTATCTTATATGTTTTTGAGGTGTTGAAGTATTTAAGTAGGATTGAAGTTGTAAAAGAAATAAAAAAGCAAATCATATCCCATACATCATATTACAAGAATGGAAACTAGAGCGTTGAAGCATGATAATTCAATAAAGCAAATAAGAATGTAATTAAGGTTATAATGATAACTTAGTTGACTCAAAATATGATTTAGGTGTGGTGTGAAGAGATTTGGGTAGGGAATGTCTTGTAGATGAATTGTTCCTAAATTTGGAGTGTAAAACTAAGCAAGTATAGAATCGTACAACTTAGACCAAACCTATTACTATTTCATACCTATTGTACTTTCATGTACCAAGAGGTAATGGATTTATAAAAAAATTATGTCTGTGTGACCCCATGAAATATTTTTTTGGGAAACCTATGTGTCGCACACGTGCAAAACCCTTTGTAGTGATCTTGAATAGATGGAAGCCTTAGATACTTACATTAGCACTTCATGAAAAGATTAACTAATAAAGGAAAAAAATTATGTGTAGGTGTAGTTGGATTGAATCTAGTGTTCATTCTCTATTAAACAAATCTATATGCTATAATACATCCCTTCACAAGTGGGAGTAAGCTTAGTGTAGTTCTCCTTGTGTATGTGTGTAATGTGTATGCAAATTCTAAGTCAACTCTCTATCGTGCCCTTGTGTTTCTTAACACAAAGAATAGTGGGTATAAATATGGATAAATTAAAATGTACCTTGCATAATAGTGATATTGTGTGTTGTGCTTTGGATATTATATTGATTCCCTTTGTCCCTTAGAACTTTGTAAATGCTTTGTATTTACTTGTTCTTCTTATGAGTTAACTTTAAGACATTTGGATATTAGTGGATTGGGAAACTTGTACGCCCACTATTTCACACACAAATACAACACTGAAAAAAACTCGGATAACTTTTTTTTTGACTTACTTGGAGTTTACACGACACAACAAGAGATCACAATGGCTACCACCAACTCATGATAGGCTTGACCCAACATTGACCACCAAGGTACAATGAAATCTACGATGTCAACATGAAACTGTTCACTTCCCATTTCAAAACATCACATACAAGTCCAACCACAGAACACACTTACGTTTAGGGGCATCCCATGAGGAAAGTCTTGTTAAATTTTCTTGTTTACTAAAATGTCTCTTAATTCTTAACTTACGTTCTTATAAAAATTCATGTAATGATTCACACAATTCTTTTCACAAGGGAGAACTTCTTTCTTTTCTACTATTGACTAAATAACTTAAGGCCAAACTTTCTAAAATAGGATCATCAATTATATGTCAATAACTTGTTTAATTCATTTGATTTAAGAACATTTTCCATTTCTCACAAGGTTAATTAATCTTACTCAAGCCACTGACACTTGTTCCACACCTCTATTGCACAGGTGATAAGCACAAGCTCGATTGAGGGAAAGTACCGTTTAGGGTTTAGAACAATAATCTTCCTTGTTTAAGGATCAAAATTTGACATTACTTAAGAAAGATCACCATAAATCAAGGCAAGGGTTAACGTAATAGGTCAAAAAGAATTCAGCTTCAGGGTCTCATTGCTTGATTAAGTTTGACAAAGGAAGGCAATTTTACATTTCAAATGATTGAGAGAGATTGAATGGTTTCTTAATAAATTTCCTCCCACTTATACAACCTTATTATCTTCCAAAACTAGTCAATGATTACACTATAAGATCACTTAATACTTCACCATAAAAGCGATAACGCTGATTGTTAGGCCCACTAGAATGTTGGCTAAGTACAAAAGGCACGTATGCGCATAGGTCCTAGTTGAAGAGAGGCATGCGAGGAAAAAAATGCACAAGGCGGGGTTTAAGAAAAGGGTTTAAGGAAGCTCGTGGCACGTGCGGTGCACACGGATGGAACCAAGAGTTTGGGACTTAGCCAAATTGGGTGTTGGGACGAGAACACATGAAAAGCATGACTTGAGCTGCGCATGTTGTGTGGATAAGGTGTGCCGGCAACAGTTGGCCCAGGAAGGAGCATGCCTGCGGTAGAAGCTTCTAGAAGCACATCATGGTGAAAAGTGGAAAGCTCATGCCTAGGAGAGCATGCTCGCATGGAGGACCACATTCAGACACTTGGCATCGGATTTGAGGGTCGTTGGAGGATGAGTTGGCAGCCTAGAGAGGCTATAAATACTAGCACCTATAGAGTAAACAAGGAGAGAACAAAAAGAGGGTGGAGCTCTGCAGAGAAACACTCTTGCAAGAACTATGTTAGTGGATAATGGTATTTGGGAGAGAATGTATAATGGGTATGGGGATTGTAAATTTTTCTTTGATGGCCTAACTTTGCATTAGTCCAATTGAAAAGCATGATTGCGTGTCTGTTTCTCGTGATATTACGTAATGGCTCCATGGATGTAATGAGGTTACTAGTTATATGAATATGAATATCAATGATTCGATGCATACGTCTTTCTCATAGGTTCTCTTTCATTTATGTTTATGCTAAGTATGGATGTTTGTATACTTCTCTCTATTATGGTGCAAGTTATATAATCTGTTAAGTGCTTTTTGTTTGTAATGACTATAAGGATCTAGAGGTGCATTCGAGCTCTATGGTTCTTAAATGTCTTAACCCCATTTAAATCTCTTAAGCACAAATCATAGATGATGATATTTCCCACTAAAATCACATAAAAGAGAGACTCGACACCCGCGCGTGCCTCGGTGAGGCCGGCATCATTGGGTGATAGGCCAACGCGCATGGGGTACCTTTCTTTTGTGATAAGGGTAAAAATGACTACATCTTGGTTCCGTTGCGGGACCTCTTTTCAAAGTTGTAGTGGGAAATAACATACAACATGATCTGTGTAGTGAGTAATGACAGAACGGTTAACTTTGGAAAGTGTTGAATCATGGTTCAAGAGCACACGGAGGATGAATTTGCTTCAGAGATTCAAAGCAATGGACCTGAGTTTGATGCATGTAAATGGGTAGAAGAGAACCTCTACCATGATTTATATGAAACATTTTTTTGTTTCCCAGTAGAGTTGTATGAATGGCTCTCAGCGTATGCGTCTAGATCAAGTTGGTGTTATGGATCACGCGTGTGGATCCAAGAAGATTACAAAGGTTGCGAGGATGCGAATCGATGTGGACCGTGTTGTGAATCATTGGTAAAAGGGATCTTGGCTAGCTACACTCTAGAGTACGCCATTTCCACATATTCTTGTCCGAAAGTTGCTGAGTTTGAGTTTTTATGGGAGCCTAGAGGATCATTTCTACATGTTATCCCTTTGGCAATGAAGATCCTAGTTGTTACTTTAGGTTTAGAGGTATTTCCAATGGCTGGCTAGACCATTACGGCGTTGGGTGAGGGAGCTAGGGTGGAGGAAGATGGTAGATATTACGACGAGAGAAGGAAAGGAGGAGAGACGGCTCAAGTATAGTGAAGCGCATGAAAGGGAGATTGCTAGACAATGCGAGGCTGTAAGTGTGATGGATCTATGGAGGTAGACGTTGTGGGAAGGAGTCGAGGTTCACGCGGAGGACGTGGAACACAGCGATCTGTCTTACCCCATCTTGGCAAGCGTGTAAGAGAGACCCCTTTGGCTTTTAGTGAGAGTTTGTCACACGGAGAAATAAGAGTCATTGGCACGTATCTGAACCCACCCAATGACCAAACCCTGGTGCTTGGTTTTCCAGAACAAGGAGTATCATTGATTGATATCAATGGAAGTGACAGATCTATGCCTAGGAGGTACAATTTTTCAGTTCCCACTTCTATGGCTACACATATTCTAGTATTCGGAGGAGTCTTTGGACAAGGAGCCAGTATACAAGCCCTTGGTCTCACGTCTGGGAGTGGCGAGGGTACAATAGTGGTAGTGGGGCACTATCACAGGTAACGTCAACGCATGATTCGGTGGAATCGTGGGGACACTTGGCATGACTACTACAGGACCTGGTGGGTCATGGGGCACAGGACCTAGTGGACCTAGTGGTTATGGTGGATTTGGTGGCTCAGGGGGCATAAGACTGGTGGACACAGTGGATCCCACGGTGAAGGAAACACCGGAGGGAACCAAGGCTCTGGCTCAGGAGGACAAGGGCCCCAGCCACCCCCTCAAGTCTTCTTTGAGATGTCGTTACACTTGCAGATTACAGAGGTATTGAGGATGTTGCGGAACATGTTCACAGTGTGAAGCTGCATAGTCTTGCAAAAGGTATCCAACCCCATAAGCGGAAGGCTAGTCGGGTTTGTAACCACGTTGTAAGGCGCACGCATATTTGGTATATGAAATATGACCCTCATCAAATAGTGGTGGATTATCTTGATTTAAAGAATGCATTATTGGCGAGAATTCCACATCACCCGAGTTTCAAACGAGAAGAGCATCAGCGCTTTGAAGGAGATTCAACAAGGAATGGCAGAGAGTGTACGAGAGTATGATGTGCACTTTAAAACTCTCTTGTCTAAATTATCATATGATATTCACCCTTCACAACATGCTCAATGGTTTGTTGGAGGATTGATCACACCTTTTAGAAGGGCCTTATCTCATAAAACTTTCACATACCGCGAAGCATTGGAAGCTACTTTGCATGCGTCAAGGCTGTTGGTAGTATTGATACTGGTGTTAGCCCATTCCTGGAGGCTCAGATTGCTACTTGTTGGTTGGATATTTTGTCAAACCAAAATATGAGGTTCAACCACAGTGCATGGGATTAAATCCTCCTCAAAGACAAGTGAGGTCACTGTTTATTGCTAATCTAAAACACAAGTAAATAATATATACAATATTCACACTAATCTAACCATTGGGGTTGGGATGAAATCCTGAAATCCACATTCACACGATTCAAGGATATTGCTTTCGTAAGTGAAATAGGTTAGAAGCATTCTGATGAGTGAAAGAAGCACGGTAGAAAAGAAATGGGAGAAACGTATTTTCTTTCGAGTAAACACAGAGCACGAAATAATCATACGAGTTTTAGATCACAGATATAGTGTCCGAGATAATTAGAAACACTGAGATTCTATGCAAAGAATAGCTTTAAGATCATGAACATAAGAACACTGTCTTAAATAAGATATATTTCACAACACAAAGTCTGCAAAACAATATCAACTTCTATTCTTCAAAATGATTGAAAGAAAACACAAAGTTTTTCTCCTTTCCAATAGCCTCTTAATGCTTCAAAAATTCTCGACCCTTTAGAATGCACAAGCATCCCTTATTTATAACAAAAGAAGCTAGAGATAAAACAGGACAGATCGAAAAGTAGCATGCTAACTAGAGTTCAGCTTTGCATGATTCTCACGCAGGAGATCAAGTCAAAGTATGAATTAAAAATAATGACAAAACGGAAATAAAAGATATGTCATTCTAAAAATAGAAATGTCATGGGACGTTGGAACTTAATCCGAGTCATCATCTTTTGATTCTTCTTCTTTCTCTTCCTCCTCAGTGAGGCTGTTTATTCGGAACTCCTGGAACTTCCGAATAATGCCTTGCATTTCATTTTCCTCAGGTGCAGTGGAATGATCATTCCACATTTCGCAGGTCTCATGGATATCACCGGGCACGCCGGAAGCTTTTTCAACCTTTTCTTTGAGCTTTCTTAAGGCCTCCAACGTATGTTCAATCCTCACAAACTAACCAATGACTTCAAGGTCGAATCCATCTACGGGTTCATGCTTGAGCAGTCTCTTGAACTTGTTTAAAGAGATCATCTCAGCTGATAGGGCACTTGAGTTCCCAATGACACCTTTGGACAAATCTTTAGCAATTCTTCTTCGAGATCACTTTTCCCATCGATCAATTTATCCCTTGATTCTCTCAACTTCTGCGAGCTTCGTTGAGAATCTTTACTCGAACTTGATGGCCTTGATCGGTGAAAGTGTTTATCTCGTATGTGGAAGAACGCCTTCTTCTACCAAGAGATGTCTTTGGTATTTGCTTTAGCACTTGGAGATCTTCACAAGTCAAATCAAGCTGTCCAAGTTCTTGATGAATTCCTCATCCATCTTTTCTCCTTCCTTCGAATCTCTGCGCCAAGGACCGATGAACTTTCACCACGTCTAGAATTACTTCCTTCCCTTGTTGAGCAACTTTTGGATCCATTCATCAACCACTCTTCCTTTTTGGCAATCTTCTCAATCGTAGGCAACGATGAGAAATCAAATCGGCGAAGGCGAAGCGAGAAGAAGGTGGTATGGATTCAAGGGTTTTGAGAGTTTGATCAAAACCTCTCCAATTCGCTCCACTTTTCCTTAAGCTCATCTCTGTGACCTTTGTTTCTTTCAACTTTTGGCACAAGCCACATCTATGGAAGCCCGTGCATCTTGTTGCGCTCCTTCGCACATTACTTTCCCAAGAGACACCCTCAGTTACTGTAATCAGTTTGTTACATCATCTCTAGTTTTGTCACCGAGGAGTGGCGATCTCTGCGAACTTATCTCTCTGAAGCATCTACCAAAACCCTTGAAAGCTGTTTTGGGTTTCTTGGCTGATCTCGCATGATAGAAGCCTTGAGTGAGCTGAAATCAAAGGTGGTAGGGAGTACAATCACTTTCCTCTTCCTCGGAGTTTGTTCGAGTAGCCATTGTGGTGTATCGGAGAAACCGCCAATGTTGTAATGCTGGTATTCTACTCTCGAGGGGAGCAGATTCTACTATTGGAGGGGAACAGTAGCAACGTGGTAGTAGGTGCAATGAATAGAGGCACGAGTTGTGGAGGAGTGTTGGTGATCACTTGGGTTCCAGCAGAGAGGGGTGAGAGCCGGAGAAAATATTCGCCATACTTGAAGAAGTGGATGGGGAATGAGGAGGTGAAAGTGGTTGTTGAGGGGGAGGCATGATTCGGTTTCCAAAGCCTTGAATGCAAGAGATAAGGTCTCTCCAGGTTGAGCAATCAAAGCAAATGGTGAAGTCAAGAGTGGCTTCCTCCTTCTTCTAAATTAATCTCCCTATTTACGGTGGTGTTGGTGATTTTGGCACAACCACCGTTTGAGCTGGAGACAATTGAAGAGATTTGTCTTTCTTTCTTCTTCTTGGGAATCCGATTTTTATAGACCCCGAGAGATTCCTTGTCCTTCTTCTTTTGGAGGGCCCCGCCTCAGAAGCAGCCAATTTTGGAAACTTGTCATCCTTAAAATTCATCCCCCAAGAGGAGAGCCATTTCTTTGTACGAGCCAGAATTAGGGCTGACCTATCGGTGATAGAGGCTTTTTCGCTGGCCGACCAATCAATAGGCGGGAAAACGTATCGATCTTCATTAAGCCCATCATAGGACATATCCAACACACTTTCATTGTCAGTTGTGCCATCTGGCAAATCAGAAAGCTCTAGCGTCTGAATCTCATTAATAGTTAACCTACTATTATCTTTTCTGCGAACTGCAACTTCGTTACGCAGATCCACCCAGATATCCTCAATGTCGGGCCTGTGCAGATGTAGGGCTCCATAGGTTCTAAGTACTCCTCGGATGTCAAAACCATCCCGAGACTTCATATGCTTCTTTAATTTCTCCTGGAGTTCACATTCAACATTTTTGGCCTTTGCCACTGTTGAGCAAGTATATCTCCCAATAGAAATTGGGAAGGATACTTTGCCTTATGCTTGCTCTGTTGGAATTTATGAAAATCCAATAATTGCCCGACCAATTTCTAGCAATATCAATCTATCCCCTCGGATAGCGAGGCAGAACAGAAAGGCTCTCCAGTACATGACCGTTCGAAGGTAGGTAAATTTCTTGAAGCTGTAAGAAGATACATCCCCATTTAGATACTTCAGCCCATGCCTCGCTCCGAGACCCTTGTCTTTCTCACTACAGGTTCGGTGGCGAGATGTTCTCGTAGAAAAAGGCGTCATTTACCCTCCTAAAATGATCCTTGGACCCTTCTTCGTTATTTGAGGATAATACTTATAGACTGGATTTGTCTGCTCCTTCCTTTAGTCTCCGGCCGGGATAGCTCCTCATCCCACTGGCCGCATAGGCCACATATGAGAACATATAAAACTTTCCGGTTGATAGGACCGTCGTCATCTGGGAATCAATTTCATCACTGATAAGGGTCCCCAGTCAATCCCTTGCTTGTTCTTCTTGATGGTGACCATAAATTGGTACATCCATCCATGAAATAAATTTGATTCCGCAAGCCAAAACCCGGCTCAAGGGGTGATAATATCGTTGATTTCTTGTATGAAATCCGATCTAGGGATAGTTCTTGAAATCTAGATATTACTGGTTTTGCCTTGACCAAGAACTTCTTATTGACATCCCTAATGCAATTTTCCTGGTTACTGTCCCAGGCCTTCTGAGCCGACTTGATGTCTAGGGCCCCATACTCTTCAAAATTTGGTAGTTTCAGGAGATCATCAAAATAAGCTCCATCTAGTTTGATAACTACTTCACTAAACTGATTCACTTTAACGCAGAAGCCGAGTCGTAGCTGGATGCACACGCCAAAACAAACTCTAGACATTGGGGACATGGGGAAGCTTTGCTGCAAGGCAAGCCCTGTTAGCTAAAGCCACCATCCATGGGGTTTGAGAAGAACTCTTCACCCTATTCCAAAAGTCGTCCATATCTATGTTGCCCATTTCAAGATCCCGATATCATAATTACAATCGATATATGACGGGATTCTAGTTTCTTAAATTTGTATTTCATCCGCTTAGATTTTTCGGCCTTCTCCGTGATGAACCGAGATCCGACATGAAGAATATTGGAAGGAGAAAGGCTCGGAACGGAGATGCGTACACACTTTGAAAACCTGATTGATCGAATGCGTCGGAAGAAGAGAAGAACCCGACATGCAGAAGAAGATATCGGAAAACTTTGAGAACCCGACAGGTCTGATATGTCGGAATCTTGGCGAAACCCGACACTTGCTTTCAATGGCGGAAACAGGAGAAAACCCGGCACCCACTTTCGATGACGGAACTTAGGAGATGCCCGGCACTTAGTGTTGAGGTCGGAATGTTGAGAAACCCCGTCACTTCGAGCTTCCAATGTTCTTCGGACTTTTGAATCTGCAACACAACCTTCAAAATCCGGGAAACAAAAACAGAGTCTTTCCTTTGAATTTCTACATACACAACTTCCTTTCTTTTTTGTTATTCATATTCCATACATCATGCAAGTAATTGGAATTTGGAAGGAACAGCACCAATCGATAATCTCAAAAAGAAAATAAACCCTAAAAACCCAAAACCCTTTCCAAAACAACACAGAAAGAAGAAGGAAGAAAAACCCTCAACAACTGGCAAGAAATTGGAAAGAAAATACACGCAGTCGATCCAGAAAAATCAAGAATAAAGAAGGAACAAAAATACCTTCAATTCGAGACGGGTAAAATCGAAAAAAATATCCCGATCGTAACGCGAGTTTGCGGGTTTTGGGAGCGGAAGAGCATGCGAAAAATCCACCAATTAAAAATATGACGGTAAGAATGACGTGGAAATCCGCGTATTTAAAAGAAAATCAAGTACATAAATACACTTCAACTCTAAGACGTGCTGACTCACCGACCACTCGGCATGAATGCCACGTCGGCATGTTGGAGGAGTCCGAAAACCGATGACGGGGAGATTTAGTGCATTTCGGGTTTCGGGCTCGGAAAACATGGAGCACAAAACATGTTTTGAATCATGAATGTTCCGATGCATTGAACTTCGAAAACCCGATTACAAAGTTGATTGAGCAGACTTCGGGAATCGGAGAACATGGCGCATAAAACATGTTTTGGAACATGAATGTCCGATGCTTTGAACTTCCGAAAACCCGATTACAAAGGATTGTCTTAACACAAGGCGGGTTCGGGTTTCGGAGGTCATAAGACATAAAGCATGTTAAAACTTATGTCAAGTCATTAGTAACATTTCGAAAACCTGATTTTCTCTAAAAGAGGTCATAATGCAAAATCACTTCAAAAATTTTGTAGGGGTTATCCGATTGTTTCGTTGTGAACTCAAAGCGGGATAACGGTTGCCCATTGGGGACTTTCTTTGCAATACCAAAGGAAGAGAACTCGGGAATCTGGTCTCGTAGACCGGGCCTTATCCATTGGCCACGGGGTCAAGGAGAAAACCAAAACAAAACAAAACGAAGAAAGAAAGAAAGAAAACCAAAAGCAAACACACAACAAAAGCAAAATATGTACAATGCAAGAGAGCATCTTGCATTAATGGTGGAACAGCTTTAGATGTTGTCCACTGAAAGGCAAAGGGAGTAACCCTCCATCCAGATATGATAGAAGGAAACTATTTTCACCATTCAACTCGTGGATCTTGAAAGGTCCTTTCCATAAAGAATCAAACTTTCCATGCATTCCTTTCTGTTCTCTTCTTTTATCCCAAAGCAACACCAGGTCTCCAATCTGGAAGTCACGTTGCTTTGATTTTTTATCAAAAATCTTCTTCACCCTGCACTGATGATCTGCTATACGATCAATCACCTTGATTCGCTCTTCTTCTAGCTTGGTTAGGTACATAACCCTCTTTTCGATTGAATTCTGAAAAGCTACATCTTCAACCGCTTTTGCTAACTGCAAGGCTGGCAATTCTACTGAGATAGGAATTTCAGCATCAATCCCGTATAGCAACTGAAAAGGGGACATCCCTATGGCTCGCTTTGGAGTGATCCGATCAGCCCACAACGCATCATACAATGCTTTGTGCCATGTCCTCTGATTTTCATCTACTAGTTTCCTGATTATAGTAACCAGATTCTTATTGCTGGACTCAGCTTGCCCATTGCCCTGGGGATAATAGTCAGATGAATGAGCCAGAGTAATGCCGAATCCATAATGAAGTGTTAATTCATGTGACGAGAAGTTAGAGGCATTATCCGCTACAATCTTATGAGGCACACCAAATCTGACGATTATGTTTTCTTTCAGGAACTTGCAAACAGCTTCAGAAGTCGCTTGCTTGATTGGTACAGCCTCTACCCACTTGGTAAAATAATCAGTGATCGGCACATAGTTGTGTCCAAAGATTGAAGCGGAAGGATTCAATGTTCCGAGAAAATCAATCCCCCATTGGCGAAAAGGTTCTTCAATCACCACAGGCTTCAAAGGAAGAGCTGCTAGCTTGGGACGACCAACAAAATGTTGACAAGCTTCACATTTAGACACCCATTCTGCTGAGTCCCGGAAAAGAGTAGGCCAATAATACCTAGCCGTAAGATCTTATATGCTTTATTACAGAGGACGAAAAATGTCCTCCGCATGCTAGGCTATGAAAGGATTCTAATAACTTTTCCTGTTGTGATTTATCGACACAACGCAAGAAGACACCATCAATACCTTTCTTGTATATTGCATTATTCCACAAAAGGTATTTTGCAGATCTTAACTTGACGGTCCTCTTCTCTTTTTGATTTAAATGTGGAGGGCATTCACCATAAGTTAAGAAGAAAGCAATGTCCGTGTACCATTCATCGGTCGTACTCACAAAAAGCACCATAGGCAGCTCGGAAGAAGTATCTTGATTCTTCTCACACTCTGCTTCAGCATGATTCTCTGCAATCAATTGACACAGGCCTCTTCCTCGTACCAACTTGGTAGGTTTGATGTCCAAGTCATACTCCTGAACCTTAGCAATCCAAGTACCTCGTTGGCTTCCCAGCTCTTGTTGAGTTAGAATGGATTTAACAGCAGTATCAGGAACGAGAACACGAGTATGAGAATTCAGCACATAGTACCTGAAATGCTTCACCGCTCGCACCACCGCATAAGCATGTTTTTCAATCTGCGACATCTTCAATTCATGCTCTTTCAACGGACAGCTCATGAATGCGATAGGAGCTTCAATGCCTTCTCCATTTTCCTGCATCAGGATCGCTGACACTGTGTGGGCAGAAGCATAGCTATACATGATGAAATCTTTCTTGAAGTCTGGACATACTAAAACAGGAGCGCTAGCAACTGCCTTTTTTATTTCTTCAAATGCCAGCTTCCCTTCTGTACTCCATCGAAATGGAACTTTGCTTTTCATCATTCCAAGGATATCCTTGGTCTTGTCAGCAAAATCAGGTACAAATCTTCTCAAAAAATTAACCTTTCCGAAGAAAGAATGAACACTGTTTTACTTGTGGGCAAGGTAAGGCTCTGAATAGCCTTTACCCTTTCTGGGTCAATTTTAGTTCCTTCTCTAGTCACAATATGACCCAGCAGCTTTCCTTCTGTTACCCCGAACATAGACTTCTTAGGATTCAATGAAATTCCGTGACGTCTGCATCTTAAAAGTACTTGTTCTAAATGACCATAATGATCACTCCGCTTTTAGAAAAAACAGTCAAGTCATCCAAATACACGACTATGACCTTACCCATCAGATCTCTGAATGCTAGGTCCATAGCTCTCGAAAAAAAGTAGCTCTGCGTTGATCGGGCGAATGGCATCCTCCCGTAAGCAAAGGTACCCATGGGGTCGTGAAAGCTGTCTTGTGTTGATCTTCTGTGGTTACTTCGACTTGATTATATCCTGAAAACCCGTCGAGCATGGATAACATTTGATCGATGAACAGATTTGCAATAAGCGATCCATGATTAGCGAGCAAGGATAATTATCTTTCAGTGAGGACTGATTCAAGTTTCGGAAGTCAACACAAATCCGGATCTCGCCATTCTTCTTCCTGACAGGAACAATGTTAGCAATCCAGGTGGAATGATGGATTGGGAAAATAATTCTAGCATCTAACATCTTCTGAATTTCTGCCAGGATGGTCCCTGAAATCTTTGGATTGTAATGCCTTTGCTTCTGTCTATAAGGCTTCACATCAGGCTTCAGAGGAATACTGTGCTGAACATCCTTGGGCTTGAAAGATTTCAAATCTGCATAGGACCATGCTAACACATCGATGTATTTCTTCAAAAGCGAAGTGAATCTTTCCTTCTCTTCAGGAGAACAACATTTACCGATATTCACCATCCGAGGTTGATCAGATGAACCTAGATTGATTTGATCCACTTCAGAGGAAGAAGCTCCTTCAACCTGCCTTTTGTTTTGGATGAAGCGATCATGTTTGTCAAACAGACCCTCCAGAGAAACCAGACCTTTTGGTATCTTGTTGCCTTTCAGCTGGATAAATTCACCATCAACCTCTTGATATGGCTCTGAAATAGTTTCACGAAAGGCTGATTCGAACCTTCAAAATATAGCTCACTTGAAATTGTCGACCTTTTCTAGAAAAGCCAACACATGTTGATCATCATTGAATACGCGGTGAGTTGCATTATCGGGGACGCTAGGCGGTACACAATCTCGATAGAGTATGTGTCTTGCTTGAAGCGAGGATGAGGAAGAAGAAGAGATGCTGAGATCTGACGCCAAAGAATCAGCCTTGTCATTATAATCTCTTAAAAGCGCCTTAATAGAAAATGCATCAAAGCATTCTATACTATCCCAAACTTTGTTCTGTAATGCCTCAACCGATCATTTTTCACGATATATACCCCGACACTGATTAACAATCAGCTCCGCATCCCCACGAACCTTAAGATTCCCGATTCCCTTATATCGGCAATTCTAATCCTAAACGGGGCTTCATATTCGGCCGTGTTGTTAGTATTATCAAATTGCAACTTATAAGCTGATGGGAAAATCTCGGAGCTAGGAGATATGAGAACAATACCAGCGCCTGATCCAGAGGTAGAGCAGCTACCATCAAATTCGAGCGTCCAAATAGCATTGGGATCTTCCTCTTCAACATCTACAATTGGTATCTCGGAAGTCATGAAATAATTCCCGAAGCTAGCATCTTCGAAAAGAATCTGAGCCTTAGGATCATCTGATTTGGTCACCAAATACTTTGCCTGCGGTTCAGGATAAAGAACCTGTTGAACCCCCTTGACTGGGATCTTGGCTTTGGTCCAATCCATACTAATCTCTCCTCCGACATCTTTACAAAATCCTCTACCCAAGAGAATACCATAAGCCAGCAGGATATCAAGACTTGCAACCAGAATAGTCATTTTCACTCTCTTCTCAGGAAAAGCAACAAATGCGAACTGTGCGTCCTTGATTTGACCAATCAGAGGGACTTGTTTAGTTTCCATGGAATAGCACCGTCCATATGACTTAGTCAAAGTAAGCCCAAGGGCATGGGCCACTTTTGCGGGCATAACATTATCAGAGGCCCCTGAATCAATAATGCAATTGCTGAGTTTAAACCCATTTATAAGTAGAGACAAATAAAATGGTTCAATCTTTCCTGAGGAAGAAGCAGAAGTCAGATTATTCTGAGGTGTGGGTTGAGTAGGATTTGAAAGGAGACCTTTAGCAGGTGATGGAACGGCCGCTTTACTTCTGATGAACTTGGCCAGCTTTTCAAATTGTTCGGGATTCGACTGAAGGTATTCTGCTTCTGACATTTGAATTTTGGTTCTCTTTGCATGATCAATAATGTCGAAAGCAGTGTAAGAAGGAATGATAGTAGGCTCAGTTCTAATTATATGAGCTTGTGCTGGGGCACTGACCTTAGGAGAAGGGAAATAAGGAGCAGCTGTCTTTTTAGTAACCTCTCTTTCAGTTTGCGCCGAAATAGGGGTACCCCTTTTGACTATGGATACAGGAGGTTCCTTATTCTTCTCCTTAGTATTTTCCAGAGGCTTTCTGGGAACCTGAGATTGGGACCGAGTGAACACAGCAAATGATTGACCATCGGCTCACATTCATCCTCATCATATTCCAAATAACCAATCTACTGGAGTCGTGGTGACTCATCATAAGACTCATCAGCATATCCTGAAGCTTCGAAATCCTCACGGGAATCTTGTTCTTCTGGTTCATCATCTTCTTCAATTATTTCCACTGCTGCATTAACAGGAGGAGCTTCAATTGCTAATCTCGGTTGAGCAGGAGCTAACCGTGGCCTATCTCTGGCAGGTGCACCATTGTTATTAAAATTCCGCCTAGGGATATCCCGGTACGGAACATTGCTCACCTGCTGAGACACTTGCTTCTTTAAAGCAATCAAATCATTAGCCATTTTTTGAAACATAGGGTCAGTATTACCTTGAGAAGAACCTTGATTTTTGATTTTGGGTATATCTTTCTTGATCCTTCCGGCTAAGATGAGATCATCCTCTATTTCAAAGATGGCCGTTGGTGAGCGTGCTTGAGATGCGGGATAACCGCCTTCGTAATAAAAAGCTTATATCAGGAGGTTGAGCATTGATGAAAAAGCATTTTTGGTTTTCCAGAGTTGGTACAGCTATTACTGGAATTTTCCGGATCAGCTTATTGAACTTAGCCACGAATTCCCGCATAGGTTCATGCGATTCCTTCTTCATATGCGTGAGCTGAGCTAACAAAGCATGAGAATCTTCGGCTGGTTTGAAACGTGCCTCAAACTTGGTCCGCATGGTAGCCCAATCTGGAATGCATGCATTCGGGAGGTGGTAAAACCATTCAGCTGCTACTCCCTGCAATGTTTCAACGAAGAGCCGAATGGAGACATCTTCGTGGGCTACTCCGAGGACACCGCATGCAACAAAGAAAGATGCAATATGCTCATCAGGATGCTGCTTCCCATCCCCATTGAACTTGGGAATGTTTTTACGAGATCCACGTGGTAACTCATTCAATGGAGGAGTCAAGGAAAGAGGACCAATAACTGCACCCCAAGGCACAGGTTGAACCGCCATCCTTCTGAAAAGAGTGCGTACAGGGATCCGAGTATCAGACAAGAGTAGTGCACGACAAGTTGCAGATGCTTCCCGTTCTTCAGGGATCCGATTTCTCCGAACAGGTGAAGAACTTCTGGCTCGGTTAGAGACAACGCTGTTGGGAGAAAGGCTGAAATTATCTTTCATTGCGATAACTCAAGAGTGGATCAATTTCACCTTGAGCTCGGTGAGACCGAGTGAAGATCCTCTGGCCACTTGAATCGAAAGGAGATCTTATTAAAAATAAGGCAAATATGGAGTCATGACACCGAGAGGATAAGCTTTATACTATTGATCCGTATTTCCCCAGCGGAGTCGCCAAAAACTGTTGGTTGGATATTTTGTCAAACCAAAATATGAGGTTCAACCACAGTACATGGGATTAAATCCCTCCTCAAAGACAGGTGAGGCTGCCTGTTTATTGCTAATCTAAAACACAGTAAATAATATATACAATATTCACACTAATCTAACCATTGGGGGTTGGGATGAAATCCCGAAATCCACATTCACACGATTCAAGGATATTGCTTTCGTAAGTGAAATAGGTTAGAAAGCACATTACTGATGAAAGAAGCACGGTAGAAAAGAAATGGGAGAAACGTATTTTCTTTCGAGTAAACACAGAGCACGAAATAATCATACGAGTTTTAGATCACAGATATAGTGTCCGAGATAATTAGAAACACTGAGATTCTATGCAAAGAATAGCTTTAAGATCATGAACATAAGAACACTGTCTTAAATAAGATATATTTCACAACACAAAGTCTGCAAAACAATATCAACTTCTATTCTTCAAAATGATTGAAAGAAAACACAAAGTTTTTCTCCTTTCCAATAGCCTCTTAATGCTTCAAAAATTCTCGACCCTTTAGAATGCACAAGCATCCCTTATTTATAACAAAAGAAGCTAGAGATAAAACAGGACAGATCCTGAAAAGTAGCATGCTAACTAGAGTTCAGCTTTGCATGATTCTCACGCAGGAGATCAAGTCAAAGTATGAATTAAAAATAATGACAAAACGGAAATAAAAGATATGTCATTCTAAAAATAGAAATGTCATGGGACGTTGGAACTTAATCCAAGTCATCATCTTTTGATTCTTCTTCTTTCTCTTCCTCCCAGTGAGGCCCTGTTTGTTCAGGAACTCCTGGAACTTCCGAATAATGCCTTGCATTTCATTTTCCTCGAGTGCGGTGGAATGATCATTCCACATTTTCGCAGTCTCATGGATATCATCGGCATTGCCGGGAAGCTTTTCAACCTTTGCTTGAGCTTTCTTAAGGCCTCCAACGTATGTTCAATCCTCACAACCGACCAATGACTTCAAGGTCGAATCCATCTGAGTTCATCTTTGAGCAGTCTCTTGAACTTGTTTAAAGAGATCATCTCATTGATAGGGCACTTGAGTTCCCAAGCCCCGACACCTTTGGACAAATCTTTAGCAATTCTTCTTCCGAGATCACTTTTCCCATCTATCAATTTATCCTTGATTCTCTCAACTTGCTGCGAGCTTCGTTGAGAATCTTTACTACGAACTTGATGGCCTTGATCAGGTTGAAAGTGTTTATCCGTATGTGGAAGAATGCCTTCTTCTACCAAGAGATGTGCTGGTATTTGCTTTAGCACTTGGAGAGCTTCACAAGTCAAATCAAGCTGTCCAAGTTCTTCAGTGAATTCCTCATCCATCTTCTCTCCTTCCTTCTGAATCTCTGCCAAGGACTGATGAACTTTCACCACGTCTAGAATTACTTCCTTCCCTTGTTGGAGCAACTTTTGGATCCATTCATCAACCACTCTTCCTTTTTTGGCAATCTTCTCAATCGTAGGCACCGATGAGAAATCAAATCCGGCAGAAGCAGAAGCAGAAGAAGGTGGTATGGATTCAAGGGGTTTTGAGAGTTTGATCAAAACCTCTGTCAACTGCTCCACTTTTTCCTTAAGCTCATCTCTGCTGACCTTTGTTTCTTTCAACTTTTGGCACAGCACGTCTATGGAAGCCCGTGCATCTTGTTGCGCTCCTTCTGCTGTTACTTTCCCAAGAGACACCCTGGTTACCTGGTAATCAGCAGCTGTTACATCATCTCTAGTTTTGTCAGCTGAGGGAGTGGCAATCTCTGCGAACTTATCTCCTGAAGCATCTACCAAAACCCTTGAAACTGTTTTGGGTTTCTTGGCTGATCTCGCAGTAGAAGCCTTGAGTGAGCTGAAATCAAAGGCTGGTAGGGGTACAATCACTTTCCTCTTCCTCGGAGTTTGTTCGAGTAGCCATTGTGGTGTATCAGAGGAAACTGCCAATGTTGTAGTAACTGGTATTCTACTCTCAAGGGGAGCAGATTCTACTATTGGAGGGGGAACAGTAGCCAACGTGGTAGTAGGTGCAATGAATAGAGGCACAAGTTGTGGAGGAGTGTTGGTGATCACTTGGGTTCCAGCAGAGAGGGGTGAGAGCCCGGAGAAAATATTGGCCATACTTGAAGAAGTGGATGGGGAATGAGGAGGCTGAAGTGGTTGTTGAGGGGGAGGCACAGATTCAGTTTCCAAAGCCTTGAATGCAAGAGATAAGGTCTCTCCAGTTGAGCAATCAGCAAATGGTGAAGTCAAGAGCTGGCTTCCTCCTTCTTCTAAATTAATCTCCCCTATTTCTGGTGGTGTTGGTGATTCTGGCACAACCACCGTTTGAGCTGGAGAGACAATTGAAGAGATTTGTCTTTCTTTCTTCTTCTTGGGAATCCTGATTTTTATAGACCCCAGTAGATTCCTTGTCCTTCTTCTTTTTGGAGGGCCCCGCCTCAGAAGCAGCCAATTTTGGAAACTTGTCATCCTTAAAATTCATCCCCCAAGAGGAGAGCCATTTTTGTACGAGCGTAATTAGGGCTGACCTATCGGTGATAGAGGCTTTTTCGCTGGCCGACCAATCAATAGGTGGAAAACGTATCGATCTTCATTAAGCCCATCATAGGACATATCCAACACACTTTCATTGTCAGTTGTGCCATCTGGCAAATCAGAAAGCTCTAGCGTCTGAATCTCATTAATAGTTAACCTACTATTATCTTTTCTGCGAACCGCAACTTCACATGCAGATCCACCCAGATATCCTCAATGTCGGGCTTTGTGCGGATGTAGGGCTCCATAGGTTCTAAGTACTCCTCGGATGTCAAAACCATCCGAGACTTCATATGCTTCTTTAATTTCTCCGGAGTTCACATTCAACATTTTTGGCCTTTGCCCAAGTGAGCAAGTATATCTCCCAATAGAAATTGGGAAGGATCTTTGCACGCTGCCTTATGCTTGCTGTTGGAATTTGTGAAAATCCAATATTCATCCGACCAATTCTAGCAATATCAATCTATCCCCTGGATAGCGAGGCGGCACGGAAAGGCTCTCCAGAGTACATGACCGTTCGAAGGTAGGTAAATTTCTTGAAGCGTAAGAAGATACATCCCCATTTAGATACTTCACCCATGCCTCGTCTCGAGACCCTTGTCTTTCTCACGGGTTCACCCGGATGTTCTCGTAGAAAAGGCGTCATTTACCCTCCTAAAATGATCCTTGGAACCCTTCTTCGTTATTTGAGGATAATACTTATAGATTTGGATTTGTCGTTTCGCTTCCTTTAGTCTCCGGCCGGGATAGCTCCTCATCCAAAACTGCCGCATAGGCCACATATGAGAACATATAAAACTTTCCCGGTTGACAGACCGTCGTCATCCGGGAATCAATTTCATCACCGATAAGGGTCCCCACCAATCCCTTGCTTGTTCTTCTTGATGGTGACCATAAATTGGTACATCCATCCATGAAATAAATTTGATTCCAGGCAAGCCAAAACCTGCTCAAGAGGGTGATAATATCGTTGATTTCTTGTATGAAATCCGATCGAGGATAGTTCTTGGAAATCTAGATATTACTGGTTTTGCCTTGACCAAGAACTTCTTATTGACATCCCTAATGCAATTTTCCTGGTTACTGTCCCAGGCCTTCTGAGCCGACTTGATGTCTAGGGCCCCATACTCTTCAAAATTTGGTAGTTTCAGGAGATCATCAAAATAAGCTCCATCTAGTTTGATAACTACTTCACCAGCCTGATTCCTTACGGAACGAGAAGCTGAGTCGTAGCTGGATGCACACGCCAAAACAAACTCTGGACATTGGGCAGACATGGGGAAGCCTGCTGCAAGGGGCAAGCCACTGTTAGCTAAAGCCACCATCCATGGGGTTTGAGAAGAACTCTTCACCCTATTCCAAAAGTCGTCCATATCTATGTTGCCCATTTCAGTATCCCTGATATCATAATTACAGTCGATATATGACGGGGATTCTGGTTTCTTAAATTTGTATTTCATCCTGCTAGATTTTTCGGCCTTCTCCTGTGATGAACCAGGATCCGACATGAAGAATATTGGAAGGAGAAAGGCTCGGAACTCCGGAGATGCTGTGCACACTGAAAAACCTGATTGACTGAATGCGTCGGAAGAAAATACACGATCGATCCGAGAAAAATCAAGAATAAAGAAGGAACGAAAAATACCTTCAATTCGAGACAGGTAAAATCGAAAACAAACGATCCAGTCTGGTAACGCGAGTTTGCGGGTTTTGGGAGCGGAAGAGCATGCGAAAAATCCACCAATTAAAAATATGAACGGTAAGAATGACGTGGAAATCCGCGTATTTAAAAGAAAATCAGTAATAAATACACTTCAACTCGGCACGTGCCAACTCACCGACCACTCGGCATGAATGCCACGTCAGCATGTTGGAGGAGTCCGAAAACCCGACACGAGGAGATTTAGTGCATTTCGGGTTTCGGGCTTCGGAAAACATGGAGCACAAAACATGTTTTGAATCATGAATGTTCCGATGCATTGAACTTCCGAAAACCCGATTACAAAGGATTGAGCGGACTTCGGGAATCGGAGAACATGGCGCATAAAACATGTTTTGGAACATGAATGTCCCGATGCTTTGAACTTCCGAAAACCCGATTACAAAGGATTGTCTTAACACAAGGCGGGTTTCGGGTTTCGGAGGTCATAAGACATAAAGCATGTTAAAACTTATGTCAAGCTGTTAGTAACACCCGAAAACCCGATTTTCTCTAAAAGAGGTCATAATGCAAAATCACTTCAAAAATTTTGTAGGGGTTATCCGATCGTTTCGTTGTGAACTCAAAACGGGGATAACACTACTATGGCTAAGCAAAATGGAAAATTTGTCTCAGTAAACTCAACCCATGAGACTCGTAATGGTTTATGGTGCATGATTGTGAAGTAGAGGGGCATGTCAAGGATAATTTCCCCAGAGGATGGTATGCGTCATGACAGTAGATTGTGAAATTTGTCGTGGGGACCATGATGCAAGTAGATGCCCCTTGTTACAGTGCACAACTGGAAGAATGTGTCTTGCTACTGTAAGATCTATACCTCTACAACCCATGATACTAAGGATTGTAGGCTCATTGATCAGATCCATGAGGCCATTGATCATGGGGTGCGCCAGACTAACATTTCCAAGTAGTTCCAAGGGTGATGATTGCCGTTATGAGGAGCGTGCAGATGGAGCGCGCATGGAAGGGGTTTTCGAGGAGGATTCCGTGGTTGTGGTAACCGCAGGGGAGGAAGGACTGAGTTCCCGTGTGGAACCTGTTTTAATTGTGGGTCTACAGAGCATTACAAATGAGAGTGCCTGGACCTATTGTAGTGCTCATGGTGCGGAAAGAAGCACAAGTATGAGGAGTGCCCGAAGTTGTTTGAGCACATGAATCAACAAACACCGAAAATACAAGGGCACTGTAATGGTCAACATTAAAAAGGTAGACATGTAGTGGATGCCATGGGTAACACGGGATGTAGGTTTGGAACTAGTTTTGGTAACAACAAGAGCAAAATCCATGTGCACAAAAGAGATACCAAGGCAAAAGAACCTAGTTTCGAGGGAGGAAGTAGTTCATGGAAAGTACCTAGACCTGCGCGCATCAAAAGGAGGTATATCAAGACACCATGGATGTCATTTGGAGTTTACAAGGGGAGATCCAGTGTCTAAAGGAGCATTCCAGGAGGGAGGAACAAGGAAGGAGAGTCGAGGCGCCAAGGGATGACCTGGATGAGGTCAAGGAAGTATGTAAAATGCTAAGGCAAGAGAATATTATTCCCTTGCTAGGATCATGGTTGAGAGAGAAGGTACCACACGCTAGAGGAGAGCGTGAGAGGTAGGTCTTACACACAAACCTTCCCCCTCACAACCTTGACTATGACAAGGAGATCACATTGAATGCAATTGTAGATGGATGGCTCCTTAGTAATATCCTCATTGACATAGGCATGGAGGTCAATGTTCTAACTTTGGATGCATGGCATCAGATGGGAAGACCTGCATTACAGCCATCTTCAAATGTGTTGTATATGGAAAACAAGACTAAGGCAATGCCCATCGGTGTCTTAAAGGATGCATTATCACTATCCAGGGAGCTAAGTTTACTGGGGACTTTGAAGTCTTGGCGCTCGCCAAGGTAGACAATTTTCCAAAGACTACTTGGGCGCCCATGGTGTTACAAGAACAATGCGGACCTTCGGTTCAATAAAGGGTACATCAGCTTTGAAAATAAGGAGGAGTGGGTCATTATACCCTGGCTGATGGGAAGTCGATGCCCTATACTGAACCTCTGGGAGAAGAAGTTCTAGACAGGATATATGTGCACTTAATCAGGGACCCAGAGATAATCCATCCTACCGATGGAGTTATCCAGTTTGAGGATGCTTAGTCAAGTAAGTGACACCACCAGCCTAGCATGTGATAATTGGGTACATGGGACTTATGAATTGATCAGATGACAGTTGAGAGGATCAGTAACAAAAGTAATAAAGGCGCGTATAGTCCAGCACCTAGGAGGAAAAAAATTACCTAAGTATTCAGGAGGGGCCTTCCCTGAGATATTTTTACAGGAGATGGAAGCTCAGTGGAAGGAGGAGAAGGAACAAAGAGGGATGTTAAGTTATGTCCTACTCAAAGACATGTGGCACGGTGGTGGGCTACACATCAGGAGAGCCTTTTGGAATGGCGCAAGGTGAGAATTTCTCTCTATCAAATTTTCTAGAAGTAACATGCCCACTGTCATCAAGGACTACCATGGTAAGGAGCCCGCCTCTTTCCATATCCAAGGAGTGTGAGAGGATCTGGAGAGAAGGCATGAAAGATTTGCCACCATCCCTTTGGGTACACAAGTTGTATTCTACACTACAGGGGGCACGCGTGCGTATGGTACATACATTCTAAGACACGCCGCCAAACAGAAATTGGCAAGAGCTAGTAGCTGACCTCATTCAAACATTTGAATATCAAAGTACCAAGCCATCAGTTGATAAGGAATTACAAGTTGTTAAGTGCCTTACCATGGGGGATAGTGCCATGGCAGAAGATAGGCTATTGGAACTGCTAGGTGAACCAGGTTTGGAGGCACGCTTTGAAGAAGAAGTAGAAGAAACAGAAGAGATACAGTTTGAGTGCACATGTTTAGAAAAAGGAGAAAGGGAAGTTGGTGTATGTTATTGATGGGGAGGAAGCAGAAAGCTTGGATGTTAACCATTCTGTAGGGATGCACGAGGTAGTGGACAATGTTGATACTCACGTGTGTACCTACCATGAGCCCTTAAAGACAAAGAAGGTTAACATCAGCTCAGGAGAGGAACCTAAGGAGGCTATCATTGGAGATTACTGGTCGGAGAAGGAAGTCTCTAAGGTCATAGATCTTTTGCGTGAATTTGAGGATTTATTCCCGTGCGGTACCATGAGCTCAAAGGTGTCCACCATTCCTTAGGGGAGATGAGGATAAAGTTGAAGGATGGTGCATGCCCGGTCAGGAAGAGACCCTACCGAATGAATCCCAATTTACGCGTAAGGGTTAAGGAGGAGATAGACAAAATGATAGCTTTTGGGATCATTGAAGCAATGGAAGAATTGGAATGGATAAGTCTAATGGTAATCAACATCAAGAAGGATGGGTGGATTAGGATCTGCATGGATTATAGGGAGCTGAACGCAATTTGTGTCATCGATCCTTTTCCAACCCCCTTCATTGAAGATATTTTGGAAGGAGTCATTGGGTGTGAAATCTATTCCTTTACGGATGGATTTTTGGGTACCACCAAGTCCAGATTGCAAAGGAAGACCAGGAGAAGACAACTTTCACCACTAAATGGGGAAGTTTTGCATACACAGTCATGCCCTTTGGTTTGAAGAATGTGCCTACTATTTTTTCGTGCATAGTGGTGCAAGCATTCTAGGACTTCATCCATAAGTTTCTTCAGGTCTATTTGGATGATTGGACAGTGTATGGGCTAGTAAAAGACCATTGTGACAATTTGAGGTTAATGTTTGAGAGGTGTAGGTAGTTGAGGATATCCCTCAACATTAAGAAGTGTGTATTTGCTACACCCTTTGGGACTTTATTGGGGCACATCATATGCAAGGAGGGCTTGCTAGTGGATCCTGCCAAGGTTGTAGTTATTGTGGGATTGGGGGAACCTACTAGCCAAAGTGCAAGTGCGTAGATTTCTTGGGCATACGGGTTATTATAGAAAATTCATCAAGGGGTATGCCAAGATAGCCATGCCTCTAGAATAATTTCTTAGACATAAAAGTGCCTTCCATTGGGGAGAGGCGCAATGAAGGCATTTGACACATTAAAGGATAGGCTTGTCACCGCGCCTATATTACATTTTCCCTCTTGGGACAAGCCCTTCCATGTCCATGTAGATGCCTCAGGAACCACCATTGGAGCAGTGCTTGCACAACTAGGTGAAGGAATTGTTGATCACCCTCTATGTTTCGCAAGCATAGAAGTTGACACCAACAGAGTAGAATTACACAATGACTAAGTGCGAAGCATTATCAATGATCTACGTGCTTTTCAAATTCAGGCAATATCTACTGGAAACACCCTTTGTATTTTACACCGACCACATGACATTAAAGTATTTGGTGAACAAGCCCATTCTACAAGGGCGCATATGTCGGTGGGTATTGTTATTTCAAGAGTTTGAGTTCATGGTAGTAGTGAAACCTAGAAGAGTAATTGTGGGCCTGATCATCTATCAAGAATTGATTCAAGGGGAGGACGTGCAGAGTATTGAGGAGACAATGCCAGATGTGCAATTGTTTAGGTTGTGGTGTGTGCCCTGGATTTGGAGGAGATTGCAGTATTTTTAAAGGAAGGTGTGGTGCGGAAGGAATGAAGGCATTAGAGAAGAAGCAGCTCAGCCATACGCACCACACCCTACATGTTGATCAGTGGAGACTTATACAAGTTGGGACGTGATGAAGTTTTGCGCAAGTGTGTATTAGAGCATGAGCGCCTCACCATCATGGAGGAAGCACACGGAGGAAGTGCGGGTGGGAATTATGTAGGTGATGCCACCACGTGTAAGATATTAATGGTAGGATTGTGGTGGGAAACCCGTATAAGGATTATAAAGACTATTCAAAGCATGTGACCATTTCACAGCATTCGAAAGCCAGAAAGAGAGATGAAATGCCTTTGCACCCTATCCCTAGCACTGAAACTTTTGAGAAATGGGAAATAGACTTTGTAGGCCCTATTGCACCAGCAATGCGTGTAGGACTGGATCATGCTATGTCATCACTTGCATGACTATTTGACAAGGTGGGCAGAGGTAGCTCAACTAAAGATTACACAACAGCCACACATCGGCAAGATTTTTGTGGGAGAACATTATCACAAGGTATGGATGTCCTTTAAGTTTAACGATAGGGGTACACATTTCTTAAATGAGACCGTGAGGATCCTATTAGTAGAGTTCATGGTAGCTCATCACAAGACTACCCCTTATCACCCACAAGCAAATGGAACCACAAAAGCATTTAACAAAATACTGAGTCATACCCTGACCAAAATTTGTGATGTCGGAAGACAAGATTGGGATGACAAGGTATCATCCAGTATTATGGGCTTACAAGACAACTTATAAAAGGCTGAACAAAGCCACACCATTTCAATTGGTGTTTGGCATGTAGAATCCATTCTACCAGTTGAATTCATGTTACCTTCTTTGTGAATAGCACACGCAGAGGGTTAGTTGATGAACAAGCATTGGAAGAGAGAATTGATGAGTTAATGAAGTTGGATGAGAGATGATCACTTGCTAGGTGGAGTCCAAACAACAGAGAAAGTAAAGCAAAAAGCATGGCATGATCACCACATTAGAAACAAGAAGTTTGAGGTTGGGTAGATGGTCTTACTATATGATTCTAAGTTTCTACACCATCCTGGGAAGTTGAAAGTCCATTGGTTAGGTCCCTACACAATCTCATACATCCTTGATTTGGGCACATGCTAGTTACAAGCGCTGGATGGAACGAAATTTCCTGGACACTTCAATGGGAGTAGGCTGAAGCCCTACTATAAATAAGTCTTCTTGGTGTTTGTAAATAAGGCAATTTTGCCAGTTAGTTTAGAATTTTCCTTTATGCATTTCTTTTCTTGTGTTTCCCTTTTGCATTGTTGTTTTGTTTTGCACCTTGGGTGTCAGTAACCTTATTATTACTTTTTGAGAATTTTTGAGTGCGCAGAGGACCATGCATCATTTTAGTGTGGGGTGGAGTAATGTGAAGGAGAGCATGGTTAAAATGCCAAGGAAGTTTGTGTTAAAAAACCCAGTTGAATGGCCCTGTTGAAAGAGGTGCTTGAAAGAAAAGATGGAAAAGGATGGTTGGTGCCAAGATAAAAGCTACTTTCAGATCCCACATACAAAGAAGGGAAAAGTGCATAAGCAACACGAGGTAGGTGAGAGCAAAAATTAGGATAGAAGAAGTGCCTTCTTCGGCACTGGGTACACGTGCAAGAGTCTCCTGTCATGTTGGATTGGTTGCACACCAAAAGGTTGGAGGATTGTCCACGTAGCAGTTTGGGTGTGTGAGGAAAGCGTCAAGTCGGCTTTGTTTGAAAAATCTGCATTAAATGTAAAAAGTACGGTGGTAGGTGAAGTAGCATTTAATGCTTAAAAAGGAAAAACTATAAATAAAGGGTCAAGGAACTTCATTATTCACTTTGCATATAAGGAGAAAGAAGCACTTTTTACATCTTTGCAAACTAGGGCTTCCAAAAATTGATCCATGTGAAGAAAAATTTGAAGAGATTGAGCGTGAGTAACTAGTTCGGATTTGCGAACCAGAGGAAAGGATTTCATGGGCATAGGAAAAGTGGGAGAAGGTGTCGTCTTGTGAAAGGAGTATCCCAGTTAGGGTTTGAAGAACTAGGGCACGGGGTTAAGGAATTTTCTTCACAAGTTCTGAGATCTAAGGTTGGAGAGAGTGGAAGAATAAAGTAACATGGAGTGATTGAAGTAGACCTAGAGAATGGCACCCAAGAAACTAGTTAGCACACCCAAGAAGGGCAAGGGCAAGCAACAAGTAACAAGAACTGACGCACACACAAATTGAGGAGTGGTATGTATAAATACAAAGACCCTAGATGGAGTGTTGTTGGGGAAGGAGTGGGAGTCCCATCTGAGGAACATGTCTGTGAATGACTATAATCATTCGAACAAGCACAATCGAGAAGGAGATGGCATCTGGAGTTAGTGCGCCCAACAAACAAAAGGACACCAGAGGGTTTTCCCATTTATAATGATGATGTGAAGGTTAAGTTGGAGAAGGCAGGGTTATTACAACTCTTTGAGTTGCCCTACTTTGGGAAACCTGAGCGCTTATATCAATGGATGATGTTGTGCATGTGTGCATGAGGACTACTTCCACTTCGCAGGGCACAAGATGCACATAACCCCTCAGCTCATTTCACATTTCACAGGCCTCATCTGTGAAGGAGATGGTTTGGAGGATGACTTGACTGACAAAGAAGTGATTAAGGAAACTATCACCACTTATGCATATAAGAAGGGGTCAAGGTATTATGATGTCGCAGACATTAAGGATCCTAGTAATGAAGATGGCCATGCACCGGTGTCAAAGTTAAATGGCCAGGAGAGATGGACCCAGGTTAATAAGCCATGGTTGAATGTTTGCAGGAAAATTTTAGAGGGCACCATCTACAACTTGTCCGCATTCATCGTGGATGAGATTATCAGCTATGCGTGAAGGAAGGTGATAGGATCCTTTTTGGCAATGTCCTATTAACCATCATGTTTTGGAGATCGGGGTACTAGATGCATCAGACAAGTTCATGTGGGAGTACCCTGTTGAAGACCCCTCACCCGCAAAGAGGTTTGAAAAATACGCTTGTGACACCATGACAACTATGCACAAGGCGCGCTTGGAAAATGGTATACGCGCCTAAGGAATGCGTTCGGGGCGAATGGGAGGATTCCCAAACAACTTGCCAAAGTGAGCCACAAAGGAGAAGTTGAATTTTCTATGTACTAACATTTCTACTTGGGCAGATTCAAACTATAGATGAGACATGGAGCCCATGGTGCAAGCTCCCCTTTGCCTTCATAGCTCAATACTTCCAAGCGGGAGTAAATAGTTCAAGGAGTCCAAGAAGTTTAAGTTAGACCTTGGTAATCTGGACTAGGACCACAGGGAAATGTGCAAAGGGTTGGTCTACCCCTTGGTAAGCACACATACATGGAGAGGTACGTGTCACATGAAGTTTAAATGACAAGGCCCATGACTCTTGCCCATTGCAGAGATGGATCCGACATGGCACGTGTATACATCCGCATAAGACCCAAGTCTGAGAAGGGAACATATCTGGAGAATGAGGTATCTATACCTCAGGATCTAACTGGTAGGAAGAGACCCGTGCCCAAATAGGAGGAAAAAGATCCAGAAAAGAAAATACCAAGTGTGGTGGAGACACAGGCAATAGGTTCCCCGAGACAAGCGCCAGAACCAGTATGTACACGCAAGAAGAAGCCCATAGTAAAAGAGAAGACTCTAGAGCCAGAAAATCCATCAGACAAGGAGTCATCAAGAGAAGAAGAAATAGAATCACCTACACTAGAATCTCCGGTTAGGAAGAAGCAAAGGGTAGAAGAAGAGACCGTCTTGGAAGAGACTGAGAGTTTGGACAAGTACATAGGAGAAAAAGATGAGAGCGAAGAGGATGAGAGTGGAGAAGAAGTAAGTGGGGAAGAGGACCTGGGAAGGATCGAGGACCACCCATCTTCAATATACATGATTCAGAGGAGGAAGGTGGAGAAGAAGGAATAAGGGTTCTTTTCGTGAATGGAAGGATAGCCAGGTAGGAGAAGGTGCCCAAGACATGGGAAAAGGATGAGGAAGCTAGTGTGCAGAAGCAAGAGTCTCCAAGCTCTACATAGAAATAGACAACCAAGGTGGTAGAAGGAGAAGAGACCAAGAACATTGAGACCATGGTGGAGGAAAAATTGGAACACAACGTTGAGCCAGTGTTGAACAAGGAGAAGAAGGAGAGCGTAGAAGAGGAACACGACAGCACTAGAGGCCCCATTTTGAATGTAAGTATACCTAAGGGTATGCACATGGGAGGAAGGCGCGTAGAGGGGAGAGGCCAGAGATGGGTTATATTGATGACCCTAAGAAAGTGTTCCACGCATGGTTCCAAAGTACCATTCCGATAGAGGAGCTTATAGCAATGTCATCTTTTGATAATGAGGTTATATCCATGGAAAAGGAAGATGCTCTCATGGGAAATAGATTCCCACCTTGATGAGCCAAAAGTTTGAGGTAAGCCATGGGGAAATAATAACATTGCTAGACTAGAGAAGATAGCCCGGTGGTGGATGCCAAAGAGCTCTTGGATGAACAACTATGCAACGCACTCAAAAAGTCTCCATTGAGATTGAGGCTATAATCTTTGGGCCGAATGATAAGGTTAGAGATCTGGAAGGGAGCTAAAGAATAAAGAGGAAGAGCTAGCTGCTATGACAAAGGAGCTAAGTTAGGAGAAGTTGATCAGCACCCAGTGGTAGCATGAATTGAAGGATGAAAAGGCTAAGGTATGCAAGTGTACAAGAAGGTGGAATCCATCAATGAGGCTATAGTATTGAAGCATCCAGACCTAGCATCCTCCCATGCAAAATTATGGATCAACCTTGGGATTCCTGGAGGATTTAACAAGGATCCTCACCATGGAAATACATCTATTAGCCTTGGAGTCTACAAAAGAAGTGGTCATGTGTTTGGATAAAGAAGATAAATCAAGGCTGGAACTCATAGGAGTACAATAAGGTTCTTGCTGATGTAATGGTTTCTTCCCAGTGCACTCACGAGGCCGCGTATGAAAATTGCATGGATAGAGACAAAGTGGCAGGCACCTTGGTCGCCACTCATGAAGTAGAACTCAAGGAGTTTCAAGAGAAGAATAAGGGAGAGGGATAAAAAGGGAAATAGGGCATCAAAAAGGGATAAAATCCTTGATTACGAGGTCGGAGGAGAGGAAATAGAGAAAAAGCCATTAAAATGTTATGTTTGTGGAGCCTATTTTCATGTTAGAGTTTAGTACACCTTCCATGTGTTACACTCGGATATTTTTATGAGGTCCCACTCACCGGTGAGTGGGTCAAGGGGGTTCGGGGTGAAGCCCCCGAAGCAAATTTTCATGGGTGGTTTATTAACCCATGGGTAATGGGTAATCTCAGTTATGAGCTATTTTGGGCCCATGGTTTTCGGTACCCATTGTTTTGTAAAACCACATTTTTTTCCCATGGCTACCTATTGATGTACTTATAAATATCAATGGACATTTAATAGGTCTTTGATATGAGTGTGTTTTGTGAAGGTGAATAGTGTGTGTGAATTTGTGTGAATTTCAGAGGTTTGTTGAGCACAGCTCCAAACAAGATCTTATTATCAGTAACCATGAAGACTGTTGGCTTGTAATAAAATCTGAGCAAGTGTTCTTGGTGGATGTAGCCCACATTGGGTGAACCACATTAAATATTGTCTTCTGTGTGTTATTTATTCTCGCATTTTTCATTTTTGTAATTCTATTCATATTTCTTATTATTGTTATGATTCTCGTGAGGAATTATTCCACATTAGATATTATTAATTCCTAACAATTGGTATCAGAGCCTGGTTTGGTTTGCTGAAGTGTTGAATCGCAGGGAATTTTTTTAGCTTGAGTGGGAGCTATGGTAGATGATGGAAGATCTAGGGTTGATAAATTCAACGGGAAGAATTTCATTCTTTGGAAGATGCAGATGGAAGATTACCTTTATCAAAAGGATCTTTATACTCCACTATCTGAGAAGGTGAACAAACCCTCGAGCATGACAGATGTGGAATGGGATTTGTTGGATAGGAAGGCACTTGGAATGAACAATCCGGTTGTGTCTTGCATCTTTGGTATTATTTAATGTTTCAAAGGAAAAGACTACAAAAGAACTGATGGATGCATTAGGGAAGTTGTATGAAAAACCCTCTGCCTCTAATAAGATATTTTTAATGAAAAAGTTGTTTAATATGAAGATGTCTGAGAATGGTTCAGTAGCAGATCATCTAAATGATTTTAATACGGTTGTAAATATGCTAGCTTGGTTACAATAGAATTTGATGAAGAAGTTAGGGCTTTATTAGTTATGTGCTCTTTACTTGAGAGTTGGAATAGCTTGGTAATGGCGGTAAGCAACTCGGTTCGCTAACTCAAAGTTGAAGTTTGAGGATGTTGTAGGGGTGATTCTAAGTGAGGAAATGTGAAGAAAAAGCTTTGGTGAATCTTCTACTTTAGGGAATGCTTTGACAATGGAAACTAGAGGGAGACAGAAGAATAGAGGAAACCGTGGAAAATCAAAGGATCGGCAAGGTCAAAATCAAAAGCAAGATAGTATGTTGGCACTATGGAAAGTCTGGGCATGCAAAGAAGGACTGTTGGGAGCTTCGGGATAAGAAGAAACAACATGAAGAAAACAAGGAGGCAAATGTGGCATCGGGTAATGTATGTCAGGATGCTTTGATTCTTTCTTTGCATAATATTAATGAATCTTGGGTTTTAGATTCAGGGATTCTTTTCATGCTACTCCACATAGGCATTATTTTGTTGATTATGTTCAAGGGATTTTGGGCATGTTTTTCTTGGTGATGATGAGCCTTGCAAAGATAGTTGGAAAAGGTTTTGTTCTGTGTTAAGATGCGAATGGGAATACATGGTTATTGAAGGATGTCAGACATGTGCCTACATTAAGGAGAAATTTGATATCGGTGGGGCAATTGGGAAGTGATGGTTATACTGTGATATTTACAACTGACTCTTGGAAGGTTACCAAGGGTGCTCTTGTGGTGGCAAGAGGTAAGAAGGTTGGAACCTTGTATTTAACCACTGATAGTACTAATGATTGTAATCTTGTGGCTTCATATGCAGATACAACATTATGGCACTATAGGCTCTGGTCATATGAGCCATAAGGGCATGGACATCATAAAGAAGAATTTTCCTGGATATACAGAAATAGGTTTGGATTTCTGTGAGAACTGCATATATGGGAAATAGAAGTGAGTAAGGTTTCTCAAGGTTGGACCTACGAAGAAAGAGAGTAAGTTAGAGCTGGTACATTCTGATGTGTGGGGGCTGGCTCAGGTATCATCTCTTGGGGGTTCAAGTTATTATGTTACTTTTATTGATGATGCAACAAGGAAAGTTTGGGTTTATTGTATTAGAAACAAATATGATGTATTTGATACTTTTGTTAAATGGAAAGCCTTGGTAGAGAATGAAACAGGTCTTAAGTTAAAATGTCTCAGGTTAGATAATGGAGGGGAGTATCAAAGAATGAATTTGATGATTATTGTTCTAAGAATGGAATCCAGGAAAAAGATGGTTCCAGGAACCCTACAACAGAATGGGGTGTCAGAAAGGATGAACAAAACAATAATGGAACGTGCTAGGAGCATGAGGATACATGCAGGATTGCCTCTTTATTTTTGGGTAGAAGCGGTGAGCACAGTTGTGTACTTGATAAACAGAGGACCCTCAAGTGCCTTAGATGGAGGCATACTTGAGGAGGCTTGGTATGGTAAGAAAGTCGATTACTCATTTCTTAGAGTCTTTGGATGTGAGGTGTTTGTTCATATTGATAAGGATGATAGGACCAAGCTAGAGGCTAAATCAGAAAAATGCACTTTTATTGGTTATGGTGGTGATGACTTTGGATTTAAATGTTGGAGTATTAAGGACAAGAAAATCATTGATCTAGGGATGTGGTCTTTAATGAGAAAGTCATGTATAAGAAATAGTTGCAAGAAAACAAGGAAGAATCCAAGAAAGAATATGCAAGTGGTAGAGGATCTTTCGGATGGGAAAGTGACCCATGAATCAGTTCAAGAACCTACTCAACAGGAACCCCAAACTCCTACAGTGAGGAGGTCTTCTAGGGTAAGAAAAGAACCTGAATGTTTTTCTCCTTCTCTTTATTATTTATTACTCACTGATAGTGGAGAGCCAGAGAGATTTGATGAAGCAATGCAGGTAGATGCTAGTAAGAAGTGGGAGCAAGCCATGGATGAGGAGCATAAGTCTCTCATGGAGAACCAGACTTGGGATTTGGTGAAGCTACCAGAAGGCAAAAGAGCATTGCAGAACAAGTGGGTGTATAGAGTTAAAGATGAAGAAGGAGGAAAGAAAAGATATAAGGCCCGGTTGGTGGTCAAGGGGTTTGCACAAAAACAAGGTATAGATTTTGATGAGATTTTTTCTCCTGTAGTAAAAATGACTTCTATCAGAATTGTTCTTGGAATAGTGGCAACAGAAGACTTGCACTTAGAACAGTTAGATGTAAAGACTACATTTCTCCATGGTGATTTGGAGGAGGAGCTATATATGCAGCAACCAGAAGGATATGAAGTCAAAGGTAAAGAGGAGATGGTGTGTAAACTGAAGAAGAGCTTGTATGGCCTAAAACAAGCTCCACGTCAATGGTATAAGAAGTTTGATAGCTTCATGATGGAGCAAGGTTATATTAGATGTCATTCTGACCATTGTGTATACAAAGAAATTTGAGGATGGAAGTTATATTATCTGTGTTTGTATGTTGATGACATGTTGGTTGCAGGTAAAAACATGCAGGAAATAAAAGTACTCAAGAAACAACTAAGTGAATCCTTTGATATGAAGGATTTGGGGTAGCCAAAAAAATCCTTGGTATGAGGATAACTCGGGATAGGAAGGAACGGAAGATGACTTTATCTCAGGAAGAGTACATTAAGAAGGTATTGGATAGGTTTAACATGCAGGATGCTAAACCGGTTGGGACTCCTTTGGCAGGCCATTTTAAGTTATCAAAGGAGCAGTGTCCCAAGACAGAGCAAGGAAAGAAACTAGATGTCCAAGGTACCTTACTCATCAGTGGTTGGTAGTTTGATGTATGCTATGGTGTGCACTAGGCCTAATATTGCCCATGCAGTGGGAGTTGTGAGTAGATTTATGAGTGATCCAGGTAAAGAGCATCATGCAAGCAAGAAAGTGGATCCTTCGGTATTTGAGAGGGACCATGGGGACAGTTTTGTGCTACAATGGATCAAACACCACTTTACGTGGTTATGTAGATTCAGACATGGCTGGAGATGTAGACAGAGGAGGAGCACAACATGTTATATTTACACTGTAGGTGGGACAACAAGTGAGCTAGATTTCATGACTACAGAAGCTGGTGGCTTTATCAACCACAGAGGCTGAGTATGTTGCTGCCACAGAGGCAAGCAAAGAGATGATTTGGTTACAAAAATTGCTTGAGGAGTTGGGGCATAAGCAGGAGGAATGTAAGCTGCATAGTGATAGTCAGAGTGCTATACACCTAGCTAAGAACTCTGCTTTCCACTCCAGGATGAAGCATATATAGTTGAGATATCACTTCATTAGGACAACTTTGGAGGAAGATAAGTTGAAGTTGGAGAAGATTCATACCAGTCAGAATCCTGCAGACATGATGACCAAGGTGGTCACAAGGGATAAACTAAAGCTATGTTCAGCTTTGGTTGGCCTTCACGGATGACAGTGAAGGGTTGAGAAGCTTGCTCAGTGGAAATCAGTCTCCAAGTGGGAGATTGTTATGTTTGTGGAGCCTGTTTTCATGTTAGAGTTTGGTACACCTTCCATGTGTTACACTCAGATATTTTTACGGTCGGTCCCACTCACCGGTGAGTGGGTCAAGGGGGTTCGAGGGGGTGAGGCCCCAAAGCAAATTTTCATGGGTGGTTTATTAACCCATGGGTAATGGGTAAATCGTTATGGGTTGTTTTTGGGCCCATGGTTTTTCGGTACCCATTGTTTTGTAAAACCCTCTTCGGCTACCTATTGATGTACTTATAAATAGATGGACATACAATAGGATTATATGAGTGTGTTTTGTGAAGGTGAATAGTGTGTGTGAATTCAAGTGTGAATTTCGGGAGGGTTTGTTGAGCATAACTCCAAACAAGATCTGATTATTATAATTGTGAAGATTGTTGGCTTGTAATAAAATATGAGCAAGTGTTCTTGGTGGATGTAGCCCACATTGGGTGAACCATGTTAAATATTGTCTTCATGTTGTGCATATTTCATTTCTGTAATTCTATTCATACTTCTTATTATTGCGATTCTGAGGAATTATTCCGCATTAGATATTATTAATTCCTAACATAAAACCTTAAGGGGTTCAATCAAAAACCGGTTGAAGGAACTATATCCGCGTATTACATGAAGAATGGATGCATTGGAGGATATAGGCAAAGAGTTGGATAAAATCACTAATACCATGAGCATGCAAGGAGATGGACTAAATTTTGGGGAGGTGAGCGCCCTGTCGGGCAACCTTTGTTAGAGAGCGCAAGAAGAAGTCGATGCCTAGAACAAGTTGGAGGCCAACTTACAAAAGGATTTTCCTAGCTTGTTGTAGTGATTCCTTCACTCTCCCATTCTTTCTTCTTCCCCATTCTTTCATCCCCTTATTCTTGTTCCAAGGCGTAAGCTTGTTGTATTCTTTCTTTCACTAGAGAAGTGTTCCTGCGGACGGAGAATAGGCATAGTGTGGGGTGATGTTGGGCCCCTAGAATGTTGGCTAAGTACAAAAGGCACGTATGCATGCAAGGTCCTAGTTGAAGAGAGGCGCGCAAGGAAAAAGCGCATGGTAAGGTTTAAGAAAAGGGTTTAAGGAAGCTCGTGGCACGTACGGATAGAACCAAGGGTTTAAGACTTAGCCAAATTGGGTGTTTGGGATAGAACACATGAAAAGCATGACCCGACTGCGCATGTTATGTGGATAAGGTGCCAACCTGGCGATAGGTTGGCCTAGGAAGGAGCATGCCTGCGGTAGAAGCTTCTAGAAGCACATCATGGTGAAAAGTGGAAATCTTAGGCCTGGGAGAGCATGCTCGCATGGAGGACCACATTCAGACACTTGGCATCAGATCTGAGGGTGCTGGAGGATGAGTTGGCAACCCAGAGAGGCTATAAATACTAAAGTGCCTACAAAGTAAACAAGAGAGAACAAAAAGAGGGCAGAGCTCTGCAGAAATACTGCAAGAACTTTGTTAGTGGATAATGGTATTTGGGAGAGAATGTATAATGGGTATGGGGATTGTAAATTTTTCTTTGATAGCCTAGCTACATTAGTCCAGTTGAAAAGCATGATTGCGGTTTGTTTCTCTGTGACATTCAGAATGGCTCCATGGATGTAATGAGGTTACCAGTTATATGAATATGAATATCAATGATTCTGATGCATACATATTTCTCATAGGTTCTCTTTCATTTATGTTTATGCTAAGTATGGATGCTTGTATACTTCTCTTTGTTATGGTGCAAGTTATATAATTTGTTAAGTGCTTTCTATCTGTAATGAATGCAAGGATCTAGAGGCCGTTCTGAGCTCTATGGTTCTTAAATGTCTTAACCCCATTTAAATATCTTAAGCACAAATCATAGATGATGATATTTCCCACTAAACTCACATAAAAGAGAGACTCTAAGCACCGTGCGTGCCTCGGGTGAGTGCCCAACATCTGCTAGGTGATAGGCCGGCACGCATGGGGTACCTTTCTTTTGTGATAAGGGTAAAAATGACTACACCGATTAGTTTAGATTGGGGAAAAACAAGTAATTATATTTCGTTACAAAAGATAGTTTCCTCTTTGATCGTTCAAGGGCTCAAATGTTATCAAGTAGATCACATCTACATTAATTTATTCGTATATATAAATTTTAGTTTAACTTTTATAAGGATTATCCAGCCCATTTTATAATGCTTATAAACACATTGTCACTATGTCTTAGAAAGATTTACAACTCAACATTTTATCTCAAGAGCAAAGTTTTCCATTACTCGTTTGTGAAAACTAAACAAGGATACATCAATTCTTCCAACATGACGCACGACCCAAAGGGACAACCAACTCTATGGAACCATGACTAGGGATCAAGAGAGAATAACATTGGTCATGCCACGTTGTACAATTATTAAAATTTCTATAATACATTAGAATCACCCGTAACCAAGCGGTAATCAACCTTTGTATTTTCCAAGGTAACAAAACAAGCCAAGGTCTCAATAGTCACGACAACATTAATCCACAACACATAATACTACGACACTAGTTTTATTCTAAATTCCCCACATAACCCAAACTAGAATCTTACAACATAAAAGTATTCGTACAAAAGAACTTCACAACCAAGTTTGATGCAATATTCTACAAGTCATTCCCTCATCTACTCACATAAGCCATCTGCAACACATTATTAACCTGAGTCAGTTCGCGAGAACTGAGCAAGATAAGACTACACAAAGCAACAATAAGCTAATATCTAACAAAATCAAGAAAGGATAAAATATTCTATTCCAAGAAGTGGCTCGAAGCTCTAAATTCTAACAACCCCTTAAGATAATTAAAAATTTCTCCCCATGCCAATCTAAGAAGAAAGCCTTATACTTCAGTTATGAACATTGTCTCAAAGAAACAAAAATTAACCAATCATTTGAGAAGGGGCCAATGGCCTGATAAGTTAGAAACAACAGTCTAGTGTAACAAGATTTCCATCAAATAAACAATTAGGTTAAAATATTGAGAACTGATATTCAAACCAAACAATCTACATTCATAAACAAGTACCAAAAGCACAAGCTGCGATACTCATTTTCAGAAATGACACAAAAAAAAACAATAAATCCAGGAGGAAGCACGAATTTCAAGGTTAACATGAAAGGTCGAGTGTATTAAAATTTTAATCATGTAATCATATAAGTTATAAGATGGAAAACTAATACACGACCACCACTCAACATTGTTTAACAAGGGAAGAAGATAATACTAGTTTCAGGCCATTGACTCCAAGGAATTTCACAATCATTTAAGAAGAGGCCACTGCCCTTATAGGATAGTAATGACAAGCGAGAGTAAAAGAGAGTTCCGACATACAAGTTAACATTTTAAACATCAAACCAAGTTTTGCCACACTAGGGATTTCCAAACCTTCTCTATAAGTCTATAGTTTCATTTTAAAACAATGTGGATCACTACTTTCCATCACAAGTCCTTTTAGAGTGCCCCTCATTGACATATTCAAACCATTCAAAAGTAAAATTGCATTTTTAAGTATCACCAAAAGCCATTAAATTAACATCAACTTCAACTATCAATCAACAATGCATCTATATATAAATACCCCAACTATCCCTAGTGCTCTTAACCATTCTATCATAAGTCAATAAGATATCAACGCACATACGCCATCCAAATGTCAATTAAAATCAGTGAGATGCAAAATTATAAAAATTCCCAGATTCATCACGAGTAGAATTATGCCAAGGTAGTTCTGACAAAAAAGGAATACTATCCATAACACACACATGAAACTACAAATCTCAGTGACGAAAACCTTTGTTACAATTTAAGCTTCATAAGGGATGGTCAAAGTGCCCCTAAAGGAAGAACTTAAATATCTAGACCTACACCGATGATCATCAAGCAGTTGGGTAAGTGTCTAGGATTCTAATCAATTCTAAAGGAAAACCAAGGTGCACAAAGACTAAGCAATCGGGTACCTTAGCCACGATACCCCCTTCATACATAATAGCAACCACAACAGTCAACTACACGTAAAGTTTTGTAGACCTACGGGAATGATTGGATAATGAAGGGGCCACCTACCTAGCCCAAGAAAGGAGAACAAGGAGGTCCAATAGACCTCGACAACCACACCTCACCATGGTTGGGTAACACCAAAGGAAAACAACTAACATTATGAAAATTGTTGCCATAACTCGAAAGGATGACTAAGTGTCCATAAAACTATAGTCAACTCCGGATCAGGTTCAACCTAGTGGTTGTTCGCTAAAGTAAGGTTGTCATGACCCAAGTAATCTGTGCTCAACATACCGTAAGCGGGAAGGTAAAGCTATACCGGATTTGGTTCCACTAATCCAATTGATTTAAGGAGTAAAGGGGGAAAAGGGGTATAAACCTTAAAGATCAACACATCTCGCATACCCGGAAGAGACATCCTTTGATAGAGTAACTACTTGAGTACCCAGATCTAGAGTCACCGAAACAGGGACAACTTGATTATCTAGAAGGAAGAAAGAAAAAAAACTAATCTATAGATAATAAGCTTATATGAAGAGCAGGGGTTTAAAGTACAACAAGTTTGTTTTCACAACCGAAAACTCTAGTAATAAACAACATGACAAACTTGTTACTTAAACCCGTAAAACGATTAATAATGTTAGGAGGTCGATCATTCAAGCATGAATACACAACAACCAGAGAAGAGGAATACATCTTTGTTGTCCATTTTAACACTGATAACTAGTATAGTTAAAACAAGAAAATATTTCAAGAGGAAAGGAGATCGTTCCTCAAAGAAGGCATACAAACCCACATCAAAAGTAGCAGAGACAAGCCAATTTCAGGGAAGGGAAGGTTCCATTTCATGATATTTTTAAATTTTAGCAATTGTAGCAATGGTAGAATTATCTTGCCTTTGTTTCTCCAGCTTCTACAAGTCACATGGACACCGCACAGACCAGCAAAAACAATCTTCAGGTTGAATCTCTATCCACAAACATGATGGGTGCTAAGACCCCACTCACTCCCACGTTGGCACAGCAGGAGCTCCAAGATCCATGGACTGCATTAGACAGAAAGAACTGTGGCTCAAGGACTGTCATGACTGCAATATATACACAAAAAGGGTTTATTGAAAAGTCCCAGGAGACACGTGATAGCCAGGGGCAAAGCCTAGACTCCACAACCTTGCAAACATCCTCCCAACCCGCATCAAAAGGGGATGGTTAGAGCAGGGTATGGACATCCAATGAAGCATAATGGAAAACTGATTTTTGCCAAATGCAGAAGCAGGTGCCTCCATAGCCATGTATGAAATGTGTGGAATCATCCACGAGGTAGCATCAATTGACCAAAATGACTCAAAGCGTTAGGGGGTCTCAAGGTAGCAGCCACAAATGCAGGATAAGCACAAATAGAGGTCTACTAAATGGCCTACTCAAAATGCCCTTGCCAGAATATACACGTAGCCAAAAACAATAGAGCAAGGAATAGGAAAGGACATCCATCAAAGCACAATGAATTTTTTTCTAATCAGTTGCAGGTGCAGGAGCCAAGAGGCTACATATGCAAAGAGTGTAAGCAAAATACAAGGAGGACCATTGAAAAAATCCTCAAAGAGATGAGGTCGCTAGGAAATCCATGGCTGTAGGATCTACACAGGAGAATATTAGACACAATCTTGCAACACCAACAACAACCAACCAAGTGTCTAATTTGTTCAACTCACTTGTACCAGTATGCACACATCCAATGCTAAAAATGGAGCTTAGACACGGTAGGGGAAAGCTTATTCCAACAACATTTTCCTATAAACAATGGCGCACAAACTACAGACCCCAACCAAGAATCCTTCCACCACACTCACACGTAGGAAAGGTGCATTTAACCACCAAACTTCCTCACATATTCAGCCAAAAAGGCATGAGCAGATTACACACAGCCAAGCAGAAATTTTAATAAAACAAAACTTGCAAAAGCCAGCGCCCAACACAAAGTAGAAGTTACCAGGTCAAATCAATGACCCCCTATGCAAATCCTTCCCAAGGGGATCTCACAACAAGAGAAATCTGGGTGAAGGTAGACAGTAAGTTCCTGGCAGATTTGCAGATCAAAACAATAAAAGACATAAGGTGCAGCCACCACAAAGCCTGCCCAACACGTCCAACATTAATTAGAATTTTGGAAATGGCAGTGGCCATCATATCCACCCACACACCCAATTAACAACAAAACAATAAAAACATAATTGGAATTCAAGGGATCATTTCCACTATCCCACCTACCACACGCACTCACATTATATATATATATATTATTAATATTTTAGTCTTGTCTCTCGTTGGCACTACAAAATTTGACTCTTAAACCTAGTTTAAGTGCTTCAAACATGAGGAGTGGTTACACTTAAATATGTATTATTTCTTTACAAGGATTTAGGAGAAGCTTGCATGTTTTAGGAGTGTATTTTGTTATAGGATTATGTAGGTTATGTAGACACCTAAATTTTCGCTTTTTGTACAATCTTATTGCCAAAATGCACACAAATTACTCTCATTCTTGCCAATTCCGTTATAATTAGTGATCTTTGCTAATTAACTAATGTTTCTTACCACTTTAGCCAATTAACAGTGCTTTGTTGATTGTGTAACCCCTTTCGCATTTAGGATGCCACTTTACGGCGAATCGTAAGTCAAAATCCTCTTCAAAATAGATAATTAGTGTTTATTAGCTAATTAAGCCTATTTTGCCCTTGATTTGATCAATATACCCTAATATTGACTCAAACCCCTCTTCCAACCACTCAAAATCACCCCATTCACCTCTCCACAACATCTCAATAAGCTTCAAAAGCTTATCCTAGCCTCCTAGTTGACCCTAAGTGATTGATTAGGCTTCACACCTCTTAATCACTTGGTAATTCACTAATTGTGATTAGAAAGGCCTAATCATGATTAACAATTCTAATCTAATTTGGGGCTTTTAGTCCCACATGCATCAAAAATACAAGTTTCTCCTAAAAGGAAAACTAGACAAAGGTGAACCCTCATTCCTTTATACTTTACACCATGCTTTGATTTAAGATCTCATATAATAAATATGATATATAGCCAAGTTCAATCCTTGCTTAAAGCCTTCAATGAGGTTAGTAGATGGATATCCAAAATTACCAAGTAGTCATTGGGAGAGGCCATTTCACCTTGTTTGGAGTAGTAACCATAACCATTTGATTTCCCTCTTAGGTCTATTTAGGCCCATGTTAGGTAATTCAAGCATATTAGTAGGCATGTTTAGTTAGATTTTGTATTGTTTTCATACTAGTTAAGCATTCTTGTAAGCTTATATCTTAATGTTACATTCCTAGACTTAGAACCTTGGCTAGATGGATGGCAATGGTGTTAGCTTTTCTTGTTTAGTTATGCAATTTGCTTTGTAAAGTTTAGGGTGTCATCATTTGGCACACCCAGTGGGACAATACCCCATTGCATTAATTTTTAAAGATTTTTAACTTAGTTTCAAAGTTTTTCATTTCAAGTTTATAGATTAGTTTCAAGTTTCCTAGATTAATTTCAAGTTTTCTAGTTTAAATTTCAAGCTTTCTAGAGTACTTTTAAAGCTTTTTAGATTAGTTTCTCAATATTTTTAGATTAATTTCAAATTTTTAGAGTAGTTTTCAAAGTTTTAGATCATTTTTTCAAGCTAGGTAGTTGTTTCAACTAGATTAGTGGTAGAAGTTGTGTTTTTATGTTCCTTGTAGGATTCAAGGAGGCGAAGCCCTGTCAAAATTGTCAAAAATACCAAAGATTTGACCTTTTTGAAGAAATTCTTGTCAAAACTCAAATTTTGGCCACTTCTGAATGAAGGGGCTCTGCATGCAGACGTTGAACCGAGAGCATAGGCATTGAAAGCTACGTTTGAGAGTACACACCCACTTCTCTTGAAGTGCACACGTTAGCTCATCTTTTTCAACTATTAGTCATTTTTACAAGGGGAGTGCACACGCTGGACAGGTGAGTGCACAGTGTTGCGAACAGTGCACATCCGCTTCTTTCGAAGCGCATACACGTAGGCTTTTAGCTCATTTTTTCAGTTATTAGTCATTTTTACAATGGGAAGTGCATGTGTTTTAAAGGCGAATGACATTGAAACAACGCGCACACACATACATGGGCGCAACATGTGTGTCAAGTATAAATTTTTCTTGTAAACTCAAAGTTTCCATTTTTGGTTTTTAGGATTTTTGTTACTTTTCAGAGGTTTTTAGATGCCATTTTTGTCAATTTCATAGATTTAGAGTAAGTTTTCTTATAAAATCACTTAGGGTTTGAAGGAATTAATCTTGTTTCCATGTTTTGTATGAGTTTGGGTTAAGGTGTGTCGTAAGAGCGTGAATCACAACACCCCAAATGAACTATAAAAAGATTTACTTTTCTCAAGCTATTCGATAAGACTCATTTGGTGTGATTGCATACATTGAACTTTCCTGCCAGTGTGGGACCTTCAAAATGGGAAAGCTCTCCGTATTTAAGGTTGGTTCCTTATTCCTTTGTTTAGATGTATCCCAATGTATAAACTTACAGAGGGTCTCATTTCTTAATCCTAATCTAATGATTTTCCAAGGAGACATGGATAGAAGTGAATGCAAAAAAATTAAAACAAAGCTTTCTATAAGGTGATGCACCAAAGGAATGATGAATACCTTATTTTGCTAATAGACACAAACCAACAAAATGTATACAATAAACAAGCACATATAGCCACTAGATATATAATGGGAGACTAGATGAAATCAAAAGAGACAAGAGAGGACCTAAAATCGATCATTAAGCATATGTTTTATTGCATCTGTAGATTGATTCACCATTACATCTAGTAGCCAAGAGGCGTAATCGTAATGTAATTTTTGATGGAAGGCCTGAACCCCACAAATCCCTTTGCTAAGAGGAGAAGGAGCCTACAAAACAAAGAATGTCCAACCCTTTACAATGAATCATGCCCCCATATTTATAGATTCAAACCCAGAAAAAGAAGAGAGAGAGAAGGAAAATGCAGTGTCAAGCTCAACCACCATTGTTAATGCCTTTGATGAAATCTCCCCCAAATCTATCTTTACTACATCAATCCTTGGTCTAGCATCTTTGAAGGAAGAAAGATCTTGATCTACTCATTGAAAGACCAAAGATGTTTCCTCTATTTTTCTTCACCTAACCTCCTCAAAATTAAAGTTTCAAACTCTCCATGGCATGGGTGACGAGGCCGAGATCTTTCCAACGCACATCATATTTGTAATATTTCGAGCCTCAGTCGAAAGATATGCCCCTTAGTGTACAACTTACCGGGTCCACAACGGTAGGTGGAAAACAACTTAAAAATGGGTCCATTGATAACGAGGGGCAAAGAACCAAAATTCTTGACGGTCTACTTTCCCTGGGACACGCGGTAGTGACTGGACATTGTTCATTTAGAAACCTTTGTCTATTTACCCTCAACCGCCATACCTCGACACTTGGCATTCTCCGCTATACCTATACTTAACCAATTTTCAAGCCTTTTTCATGAAACCAAATTGTCACTAGCTTTCACTCTTATGCGGGATCACGTTGCATCAATATTTGGCACCTCAGGGTGAAATATGGATAATAATTTGGTGACTCACAAGGGTATTACTCGCTATATGAAAAGACCAATTGCCTTGTCATATTCGTTAAAGGCATGGAGTCATGAGTGATAGCCTCTGCATGATCCGGTTAACTTTGAAAATTGACCCTGGGCCACTTGGAAACCCATTACAACCGAATCATGTTGACCAAATTCCAAGTCCAAACATCTTATGCATAAGAGAAACAAAACTCCACAACAACACTATGTGCAAAAATGAAAATCATACATGCTCCAAGTCAGAACATCATAGAGTGTGTAAAGCACTTCCTCTCGCATGAAAGAAAACCTACCTACTTTATATTGCTTGAGCAAAGGTGAGCAAACAAACTCCCATGCAAAAAAAAATTATTTACAAAATAGCTCCTTCTCAAAATTAGCAGCTCTGCAAATGATTTGACATTCACTAAACATGGCTTTCTTAATAGAAGTGGAAGGCTAACTACAAATTGTTTCTCCACTCTCCATGGAAATCATGCTATGGAAATAAAATAAATACCTTTTTTTCAAATCTAGCCGCTCACTTGGTTCTTAGAGGTATTGTGAATTGATCCTTGGTACTTTGATGCTCATCCTTGTGCCCCGGAGTGGGCAAAAGACTAGTTTTGGCTTCTCCCTTGGCTCCAATGAAGCCAAATACCTAATTGACACACCGATCTCGATGAATGTGCCTTACATTATGAATTTCAACTCCAAGAATGGAGTCTTCTTGTAAACCTTCTTGAGTGGATGGTGTGGGAGAGATGGGATCTTTATTATTTCCTTCCTCCTTCAATAGCGAAAAACTCATGTTCTGGAAGGTGGATGATGGAGGAGCAAATGATATGACCTCCTCTCGGCCCTCTCTATCAAGATAATCCTCTAAGTCGCATGGGGATAATCTGCCTCCTCATTGTCCCCATGAGCGTGTGTTTGATTCCCCCTCCTCCATGGTGTCCTTCGAATCTACAATTTTCTCACCATGGTTCCCCTCATCTTCAAACATGAAGTTTGAAAGCTCAAACTATTCTTCGACATTAGAGTTTGAAGGGGATGAAGTGGGAGGAAGAATTGAAGGTTCTTTTGTGGCTTGCTCCTGCACTTGTCATATTCTCCGAAATTGTATGGTTCTCCTCTAGAACCGCGCCTCTAGAGCTAACTAATTTTC
>CM031235.1:5127005-5179734 GCA_018340775.1 Taxus wallichiana var. yunnanensis | reverse complement strand
AATCCTAGCACTAAAATACTTCTAAGGAAGGAAATGTAGCTATCTAATCCTAATCTATCAATTTAAAGGAGATAGGGAGAGAAAGAGGGCATAAAAACAAATAAATCCTACACTACATAGGTGATAGCACTAGAAACGACGAGGGAGTGGAAATACTTTGTGGAGAGCGAATGAGAAGGAAAATGGAGCAGAGAGAGAGGCCATAACAATGTGACATAGACAAAAATATTCATTTAGCTCTAAATCTTCATGAAGCACAACAATATTAACTTGAAAAGGAGAGAGAATGAACAAAATACTAAAAAAATAATGGAGATGCAAGGGAAAGACAATAAAACATGAGCAAGGGTTGAGAGAACACCAAAAACAAATTTTTATTGCTCCATAATATACATAGTCCATTATATTTGATAAATAGAGGCATAAATACATTTACCAGGCCCATGTGAAGGCTCACATCAATGGAAATGAGAAACCATTTTTCAAGAGTTTCTCTAAGACCCAAAATATCTCCCCACTACCCCCCAAAATGAGAAGTTTTTACAATATATAGAAGAAGTGAGAAAGAGAGAAGAGAAGAAGAATCCTAAAATTCCCCCTTTACCCACCAAAAACATGCATTAATTATTTGAAAATGGGTATGGGCATCCTTACAAACCCATTCCTCCATTGTACATTTCTTTTGGAAGAAGAATTGGGCCCCATACTTCATTAATTTCAGCAAGTTGGGCTGCCTAGAACTCATTCATTTTCATCTTTGGAGATGTTTTCAAAATTTTCACACATCTAACCTCAATAAAATATATAGATTCAATTCACATTGAATACGGGATGTTGAAACCTTTCCAATGATATAAAGTTTATAAAAAAACAAAGCAACGAGTCAAAAGTTATGGCCATTTTAAGTTCATGTGAAAACTGTCATTTTCCTTTGTTGCGCGGCTTTTTCCGCAGATTTTCTAGTGGAGTTTTTCTTTGTTGCATGGATTTTCCGCGGATTTTTCCTTTGCTGCACAACTTTTTCTACGAATTTTTCTACGAATTTTCCCTTTTTCATTCTTTTCAATTTTTTCACTAACTCAAAATTTTCTTTGATTGGGGAGTTAGGAAAAATTAAGTAGAGTTCATTAAAGCCAAATTTTCCTGATTTTATTCATTTTTTTAATCAAATTTAGCTAAGAAGGGAAATGCAATAAAAATGGTTCCAAGTCCCCCAAAACATGAAAATTATTTGTTTTCTCCATATTCAACATTAGAAATAGACCAAAGTACCCAGGTCCAATTTCCTTCAGTTGTTCATTTTACCAAGGGGTAAAAATGGACAACAATACACACTATCATGGAACAACAGATTGAATTCATACCTCCAAAGCTTGAAAAGCTTTATCCGATCATACCATGATCTTGTGATGTTTTACACGCTTTGAGAAGGAGAGAGATAAAAATTTCATCTCTGTACTTGTATTATACCGAAAAACACTCTTACACTCAATGAACAATTTGTTACATGTATATAATCCTTGCTTATGGTTACCTCAACTTGATGTTTTGTGCGATTAACTAAAATATGAAATTAGGATTCTATTTTCTAATTTAATCTAAGTAGGTAAAGAAATGTAATAAATGGTATAAGATTAAATAATGATTATAAATATTTTCTTTTAATGTGTAGATGAAATGAAATAATGAAAATATAAGGGATAAGATACTAAAGAAGATGACTTACCTCGTTGTGTGTTGGACTTGGACAAGATGATGTATAGATAGGAAAGCATGTTAAGGAGCTACTTAGACAATTGAAGCTGTTACAAATATATTGTGACATTATTAATAAATTGTAATATTATTAATAATGAGTTAATACAACTCATATTAATAATATAGTTAATAGTTGTGTGTGAGTGAATTTGTTGAATAAACAACTCACGTAGCTATTTTGGTATATGAGGGATGTGAGAGATAACCTAGGGCTAAGTTTGAGAGAGATTCAGAGAGTGATATGAGGGCTCGAAGATGAAGTTTGAATCCACCTTTGTAGGAGATCAAACATTATAAAAAGTAACCTCTATCATTGTATTTGATATCCCAAATGAATTTCTAAATTTGATATTATAATATTCGATATTTATTTATTATTTTCTTGTACAATTTTTATTAGTAGAAACCGATGATCCGATCTGCATGGGCACTGTGAGAGGACTTGGGCATCTATGGGTTCCTTAGTTTGTATTCTAGGTGCTTTGGTTTGTATAAATGATCAGGATCTAAAACTCATAGTGTTGTTAGGTCTTCGCAATGTCTTCATCTTTGTTGTGTGTTTATCACAAAGTGTCTTCACTTATGTCGCTATAAATTAGTGCCGAAGATCTACCTGCAAAACCCCATACAAAATCATCAAATCCCTAAATAATAAATATGCATATGAAGGGGTTAAATTGACCTTTGCTACCACAATGATGGAATATCAACTAAACACTACACTACATTTCAGAACCAATGTAGTTTTCTATTCTTCTGTATGCAATTGTTCCGCCTAGGTACCCTAACATTAATGACGTAGAAGTAGGGGGAAATAAATAGATGTAAGATGCAAATTGTGGATGAAATATAATGAATACAACCCTTCCCACTTATGCTTCTATGATGCAAATGTAAATGATGCCCAAATGTAGTCCTTTGCCTTAGTAGATAGATAGATCGTGATAGTAAATAGTCTTGATAGGATAGTAAGTATGATATGTTTATATAGGGATCTCTTGTTTAAATTTCAACACTAATGATCCGACATGCGATGACTAGTACCTAGGGTAATGAGAGGGAAAATTAAAAATACCGACCTCAAATAAGTAAATTATACCAAAGTTTACGAGGACCAAGGTGCTTAAAATTATGGATTAGGGGTGCCTATGGGAACCCGACACTACCCTAGATTCCCTAGTATGAGAGTAGAGATGAAAAATGAATAAATAACAAACACCTAATACTCTCGAGAGATGACCAAAACAATGTAAAAACTCGATGTCTCAGAAAAAGAAAAATGTCAAAAATGAGTGACTAATTGATGACAGGACTAGGGGATACGTTATTAGTGAATACATTTATCACGCAAGATCCACATATAAAATAACATACTTGGTAGTATAATTATAATACTAAGTGCATGATTTTGTGACTACATTGTGATCATGAGAATCCAATCCTACATATTATCATTAGTTTTATATTGGAAACATTCATCATCCTTGAATGGAGGTTGCAACATGAAATCCTTCCTTGAATCAACAAGAAAATTAGAGGAAGTGAGAACAAGTAGGTTTTCTTCCGATCAACAACTTCTTCAAACCTCTTACTTCATTTTTATGAAAAATAGTTTTCCAAAATAAGGAAGCATCAATGGTATGCAATACTTAATAATTATTGAGTGAATGTTGCAACATATAATAATACTCAAGTCTAGTTGGAGCTTTGGGAATGGTGAAAGTAAGTTGAGTCTACATTTGTTCAAAAGATTCTCTCATAGTTTCACTTTGTTATCCGGAGAAATTGATTTCAATACAAACTGGATTAACATTTTCCTTACTATCATGCTCCATGGAGAAGGTGTTGTCTTCAATATTGAGAATATATTTAGGAGATTCCAGACTTCCCTCTATCTCTTCCTTATCGTAGATGCATTCTTTTGTACAAACTAAAAAATGTTGAAATTTTACCTCCATATTCATACTAATCTACCGGGGCATTAAGTATAACATAAATTTCATCTCGTTTTCTCCATATCATCATCAAACATTGGTCCATGGAAAGGAGAAAAATGAATTTACTCATACATATTGTGCATTTCCATGGCTTGAGTTAGTGTCTTAAGATTGAGTTGAGGGTATTCAGTTTCTTCCATAGTCATCAAGATGTCTTACATAGATTGTTCTTCCGGATATTCCATATACTCATTTTCACCTTCATTAGAAGAGTCATTAGATTAGGCCTCAAGGATATGATTGAAAATATTATCTAAACATGGACAAAATTCATCTAAAAATTCCTTGTTTTCTTGCTCTACATTTTTTTCATACAAGGTTCACCTTCTCACAAGACGTGGATACTTGGTGTTTAAAAATTTCGAGAGGGATAAAATAACCATTCTACGTGGGAAGGGAAAACCTTTGAGCTCAAAATCCATCACATCATGCTCATGATAGGAAAGAGAATACATTATGAGAGCATCAACATGAGAAAAATATTCAATTCCATCTTGGTCATTCCTTATAGAATCTTCTTATTTGCAAGGAAATAGAAAAATTCCATACTCACCATGATGATCAATGTTATACTCCTTTGGTGAGGATGGCAAAGTCGAGTCCTGGAGAGGTCATTTTCCATTTTTTCATCTACCTTGGGTTAGAGAAAGAAATTAAAAATTTCCGTTTGTTTATCCATGAGTATGGAATTTTATTCTTCAATTATCTCCATTTCATCATTTAACATTTGTAAATTAAGTGAGAGTCATAATTGGAAAGGATATTATCCATGATTACCTTGAATTCATCATCTTGAATTAGGGATGGAGGATTTATTTCTCATACATCTTCATGGTTGATGGAGTCCTTGAAAAGTGTTGGATAATTTGTCATACAAAACAAATCTTCCTTTCTTGAATCCATTATCTCTCCGACGGGATGTGCCTCGAACCAGGATGAGTTGATGAATGAATGTTCAAATATCATTTCATCTTCATCATCTTCCAAGGTGATTACTTGATTCTCATTGGAAGGTTCAAGAACAGAGCATTCATCATAGGTTCAAAAGAATCATCCAGGATAAAATCATAGTGTGGATAATTATCTGGATATTCTTGAGTTTCTTCTTCTTTGACATTTTGAAGTACTTAATTATATTCATACCTTATTTTGAAGGCCGATGCATAATTCCAAACCTCATGATAGGTGTTTCGCACGGAATGTTTCAACTTTTGGGAATAGAGTTGCTTCTATCCTTTCATTCCTTTAAGAAACAGATAAGGTTAGGGTTAGGAGGAATACCTGTTGAATGTCGAGAGGGTGTGCGCGTACCGTAGAGAAAGATCAGATCGACTGCGAAGAACTCCTTTTTGTCTGGGAAGGACTACCTGCAAATAAGAATACAAGACCACCAAATTTTGATTAGACAATAAATGAGGGAACTGCCTTGGGCCCAGGAAATATAAAACTTCCTTTTGAAGGTGGTCAGCTCCCCTGCTAATATGAATTAACACAAATTCTAACAAATAAGCTATTGTCCAATTACAATTTGTTTACCTTATTAGAACAATAGAGAAAGGGCTGGTCTTGGTTTAGAATCAAGGTGACCGATGCGATCACTATAACCGGTATTGGTTGGCTCTAACCGATATCGGTAGGGACAATGTTTTAGGGGCTTTTGGTGAAGGCTGGTTGTAAGGTAGTTGTGTTGTTTTATAAGGCTGATGGATGGCTGAGGGGAATAATGAGAGGACAGGGAAGACTCAGAGTGTGATAAAATGGTCTTCTGGGCAATACAAGGATGTATGGATGAAGGTTAAGTGTAGGGTGCTGGTAGGTGGTAGATCTAGGAATGAGCTTATAATTACTATCAATCCACAGGCTCAAGAAATGGTGCTTAAAAACATACAAGACACTACTTACTCGTTCCTGATGAAGATGCAGGTTCCAGGACTGTGATGATGAAGACAGGGCTCAAGTAGGATGATCTGACAATCCAAGATGAGCTATCTCCTCTTCTGATGCTCGGATGAGTGTCACTGGGCTCTAGTTATTCAGTTGCAGTCTTGGGCTTGATGTCCTTCTCTGCAAACTCTTCTTGTTTCTTCACTTGTCTCTGCTCGGCCAAGCAAATCCAGATCCTTCCAATGATTTCTCCTCTTCTTGATCAAATGAAAATCTGATCCTTTGTTTTTGGTTGGAAGTGGTCATTTACAGGGAACCGATGGCGGTTATAAAACCGACGGTGGTCGAGTAGGAACCGGTATCGGTCAGGTCAAAGTGGGCTATTTTTAGTAAAATAGCCAACTTTCCCTCCTTTTCTCTCGAGGGATTAGTTGTGGGCTTGGTCAAGTCATTATGAGGTCAGTTTTGGGTGTGGGTGAGGAGTAATTAATCATAGGTGTGGATGTGGACCAAGTTATAGGTCTTAATTAGGTTAGTTTAGGGTTAAGACTCGGTCATCATGAGGGGGGGAAATGAGGTGGCAAGTATGGCGATGTGGATTTATTAATTATAAGGTAATTAATAAATAATTGTGTAAGGTTTAGGTGATGAGGTTAGGTTGTAAAATGAGATGCGGGTCACAGGGGGTCATAAGACACAAATTTGGTGTCTACATTAGCCCCTTATTATCGTGTAGTTTGTTTTGTAAAGTGCACTTGACAATAATATGAAGTGGTTTCCCTATTAAGGGTATAGGTAATCCCCTCAAATCTATCACAGATTGAGATAGCGTGAGATCGGGGATAGAGTTGATAAAGGGTAAATGGTGTGGAGATGATGGTGAGATGGTGGGGTAGGTCCGAGGAAGCAGCGCACGTTGAAATGCAAGATAGTGCAACCAGGAACATGATTTGACGAGCAAACCAAGAATTCATAGGCAAAAGTCGATAGTTTATCCAAACAAGGGTGATATAATCCTGGTATCCAAGGCATAGGAAGTATCTCCGGGGGATATAACGGGTAAGGTATAGGAACATTTTGGCATGTTGGCAAAGCACCAAATGGTTGGTTTGGTTGAGATAAACATCACGGTCTAGGTCTAGGAAAATTTGGTGGTGATCGATCAAGTCAAGTACGCTAATCATGCTAAAACACGAACAGGTGAGCTCGATTGAACGAAAAGTGACAGGATGAGTGGATAAAATTGTAATTTGTTGGTTTGGGGTGAGGTATTTAAGTGGTACGGCCTTGGGTCGGGCTGATTGATTAGTGAGGGCCGTGGGTCGGGCCGGATAGGTTGAGTGCGGCCTTGGGTCGGGCCAAGTGGTTGGGTTGCGGCCTGGGGTCGGGCCAAATGGGTGGGGATCGGCCTTGGGTCGGGCCAAATGGTTGGGGTGAGGCCTTGGGTCGGGCCAATTAGTTGGTTGCGGCCTTGGGTCGGGCCAAATGGGTGGGTTGCGGCCTTGGGTCGGGCCAAATGGTTGGGGTGAGGCCTTGGGTCGGGCCAAGTAGTTGGTTGCGGCCTTGGGTCGGGCCAAATGGGTGGGTTGCGGCCTTGGGTCGGGCCAAATGATGTTAACAAAGGGTTTTCAGCAAAGGTTGATATAGGCGATGTTGTGAAAAAGGGCGATTAGTAAATAAGGGCAGAGTTGGGATGAAACCGGTGTCGATTGTCTATGACCGATACCGGTTAGGTGACCGATACCGGTTCCCTAGGGCACAATAAAACCGATATCGGTTATAGGTCAAAAACCTATAAAAAGAAAAATACGGCTCATCATTGTCACATTGTCAATTTGAGAACCAATTTGAGTTGTCTGAGGTGGAGTGTTGAGATTGGAGCATTTGTTGGTTGAGGTGGCGCTATTTGAGTGGAGGAGTGAGTGGTTAGTGGGCCCGAGTGAGTAGGAGGCAGCAGTTGATTGGTGGAGGACCCAACAGAGGAGAGGTGGAGCTATGGCACAGCTAGGAGGAGCAGGAGGTGCTGGACCATCCGGACCACAACCACCCATCACCACGATGACGACGACGTGTCGTCGCACTGAGGTTCGAAACCCTTCATTGTGTGAATTTGATTGTGTTAAGCTGGATTTGGGTTTTGGGTAGGAATGTAAGGTTTTTAGAAAATAATTAATAAATGGAAATTATTTGAAAAAAGGAGAGGGTAGATAGGTGAAATAGGCCAAGGTGGCAGGGTGGGTAGGTTTTTAGGGTGTTTGGGTGGGTATAGAGGAGAAATAGGAAAAAAATTGAATGGGGTAATTTGCGTGGAGTTCGGCTCGGTATTTTTCAGTGACCGATGCCGGTCACTAAGTGACCGACATCGATCACAAAATTCTTGGGTAGGTCAGGTTTGTGGGTGACCGGTGTCGGTTGGGAGTTAACCATTGTCGGTGGAAAGGGGACTGGGTCGGTTAAGGGTGACCGGTATCGGTCCCTGGGCAGGATTTTCGATTTTGTTGCGTCATTTTGTGGTGGTTTTGGGTGTTAAGTTCTTGTTGGGGATGGCGTGTTGGGTTGTGTGGTGTTGTTTATGATTGGGTTTTGTGTGTTAGGTGTGAAGATGTTGGGGGATATTGTAGAATATAGGTGGGTAGAGGGGTTTGTTAGAGAGTCGGGGTGTGGTCGGGGGATAAAAAAGGGGTATAGAGGGTATAAGTAGATGTTGTGATAAAGAGTAGGGCTAATGTAGTGAGTTGGTTTTGCAGGCACGTCAGCAGCTGACGATGCGGGACAGGATGCCCCCGCTGTTGAGACGGATGCGGCCACATGTGTCCGCAGCGCAGTGGGGTATCATGCGCGAGGTGGGACTCGGCGGAGTCCAGCGATACAGAGCGATTGACAGGGATCACAGTTTGATGGTCGCCCTCATCGAGAGATGGGATCCGGCGACCAATGTGTTCCATCTCCCGACTAGAGAGATGACCATTACATTGGAGGATGTGTATCGCATCCTTCGATTACCGATTGATGGAGAGGCAGTCTTTCAGGTGGACGCAGAGACAGCCATGGACAAAGCATCCTACATGTATTCGGGGATGCAGCCGCCACATCGACGTATCACAGCACGGCGTGAGCATCGTGTATGGGGATATGTACCGGGCCCACCGACATGAGACACGGCTTGCCGTGTTGATGATGATCGGGATCACCTGCTTCGCCCTCCCGGACTCAGAGGGAGGCCGCTTTCCACGGGCGCTGATGGGGGTTTTACATGAGATGGTCGAGGAGCATACATGTTATGCTTGGGCACCAGTATACCTGGTGCAGTTATACCGAGAGCTGTGGGGCTATCGCCGGATGAGGCGATTCGGGATTTGCTCTACATTTTTGCTACACTGTTGGGCATATGAGCATATCATATGCATTAGACCAGTAGGGCTGCCCCAGCAGCCAGGGCCACAGGTGATCTACAGATATGGCTTTCAGAGGTGGTTGGGGGTCGTGGGCTAGCCACGAGCCGTTCTCGCGGACGAGATGTGGCATATTATCGGCATGTATTAGAGGGCTTTGACAGCGTTAGATATTGTATGGAGACCTTATAGAGGTCATCACCCCGTGGAGGAGCTGAGCATAGTTGCAAAGTGGATCCAGTACACATTCTGGATAGCGGGACGGAGGCCGGGAGAGTACGAGCGGATACCCCTGGAGAGGGTACGACGACAGCTGGGGTTACGACAGGATGAGCCACCTCCCTTCCCTCAGTACCGGAGGGATGATGTAGAGGCCCCATTTCACTACCACACCACAGCCCATGGACCCAGATTGGGTAGCCGAGAGGCCTGTAGATGATACCGTGGATGATGCCGGCTGTACGGGAGCATTTTTGGTATGGTGGGCAGGAGAGAGAGCCGCGAGGAGAGCACAACCACACAGCCAGACTTGGCGGCGGTGATAGCAGAGAGGGATCAGCTCAGGGGCCAGGTACAGCTATTACAGGGGCAGCTTGCTGCTGCACAGGCACAGATAGGTGTCTTACAGGGGTAGCCCTAGCCTGAGCTCAGTGCATGGTAGCACCATGTGTACCACCACAGCACAGTACCGCCACAGCACCACCAGCACCGGCACCAAGAGATATAAAGCACAGTACCAAGCACCACCACCGGCGCAGCCACAGGCACCACCAGTGGCACCAGACAGGGGGCACTATTATTAGGAGTCGGGGGACCAGCCCCAGCAGTGATGGTGGCACGGGCCCGCTATATGGAGGCGAGAGCGAGGCTCGGACATCGTGGATATTCTTGATGGTACTGGGCTGACTATCAGTGCATATGTGGCGCATAGAGTGGAGACCTCTTGTAGCCAGAGATCTAGGGTAGTGCAGCCCGGCCGGTGGGTCCATTAGGGAGGAGGAGACGAGAGGCAAAGACGGGGACCCATAGGGAGACAGGCAGAGGGCGGTGGGGAGAGATGAGGGATCTCGGGGTCAGAGAGAGATGTTTTGTTTATAGATGGATATTAGATAGAGGCACCGGTCTACGAACCGGCTATGTATAGAGAGGCCTGCGTGCCCACATATGATTCTTTCATTTATTTATTCATTTATTGTATATACCGGCCTGCGAGCCGAGTACAGGTTGTACCGTTGATACCGGCCTGCGAGCCGAGTATATTTTTGTTATGAGAGACCGGCCTGCGAGCCGAGTCGATATTTTGACAGTTGTTGCGGCCTGCGTGCCGGCTTTGTATTAGTATGAGCTCACAGAGGCCCCTTTGCAGGGCACATTGTATATTTGAAACTGTTGATGTATAGATATGATGATTTTGACCCACATGCTGTGTTTAAAATGTGTTAAGTGTTTTGTCGATGGTTTGTGATATTTAATGTATGATGAGTTTGATCCACATGGTTTATATATTGATGGTGTTGATGTCTTTTGTTGATGGGATGTATGTATATATAGATGATGAGTTTAATTGACATGTTGTGTTTATGAAATGTTTGATGTGTTGTGTCGCTGGTTTGTGAAATTGAACGTATGTAGCTGCTGAATTGGATCCAAATGGTGTATAGATTGATGGTTTTTGATATTGTTTGTTGATGGCTTGGTTGTTTTTGTAATATGGATAGATGATGTTGATGAAATTGTGATGAGATATGGATTTGATGAAAAATTATAGATAATGATGTTGTTTATGCAGGAAAAAGGGACGGGCGCAACAAAAATTTGCCAAAACGAAGAAACGGCTTAGGTTTAAGCAACAAAGGGTACATGACCGACATCGGTTGTGTAACCGATGTCGGTATCTATATGACCGATATCGGTTACGTAACCGATATCGGTTATGGAAGAATTATTTCCCTAAAAATAGAACTGTTGGGTTGGCAACTTAAGTTCTTATTTTTAGCATTCTTATTTTTAGAGTCATGCAACAAGTTAAATATGTGAATGCGACGCTGTTTGACGACTGCTACAGGTAATTGCATGGAAGAATTGAGTGATAAGGAGAAAAGAGACAGGTGAAGTGAGTGTGGGCTGAGATTAAGAAGTTAGAAAGACAAATTATATTGGAAGAGGGTGGTGAACATGGCTGAACGAGGAGAAGTGTAGACACCAAATTTGTGTCTTACGACCCCTTGTGACCCTGCATCTCATCTCGCAATATAACCTCATCACCTAAACCTTACACAATTATTTATTAATTACCTTGTAATGATAAATCCACATCACCTTACCTCGCCACCTCATTTTGCCACTTCCAAAACCTAAACTAACCTAATTAAGATCCATAACTTGGACCACAGCCCGCATAACTAATGACCCCTTTCTCGCACTCAAAACTGACCTTAGAGACCAAAAGATCTCGGGAGAAAAGGTGGGAAGGTGGGCTATTTTACTAAAAATAGCCTACTTTTTTCCTTACCGATGCCGGTTCCTACTCGACCGCCGCCGTTACGTAACCGCCATCGGCTCCTCAGTAAATGGGCTCCCAAACCAAAATCAATTTGATCAAAGTGGAAGGATTTTGAATCAAGAGAGATCATTGGGAGCGATCAACAGAGTCCAGATCTTCACCTGACCGAGCAGAGACAAGTGAAGAAACCAGAAGCGTTTACAGCAAAGGAGATCAACTTGCATCTTCGTCAAAACCAGTAAGTCACATCTTGCATGTCTTCTGTTATAACATTTCTTATGCCTTTTGAATCATAAGTTCTCATAAATCCATCCTCAATCCACTACCCAAGCGTGCCATTTATCTAATCTAATCATTCATCTACCTCTCATCACCTTATCTCCTAATATCACCCATATACAGCCTTACAAATAACACAGCTACCAAATAACACAAACACCCCACAAAACAACCAACCTTCAGATCCTAAACCCTACCGACATCGGTCATACATGTTATCAAGAACCGCATCGGTTATACCGATTTCTGACTATAACCATAAATCAGCCTTTCCCCTATCCATTCCAACGAAGTAATTTAATTGATACTTTACAGTCTTTTGTGTTAATTCATATTAGCAGGGAAACTGACCACCTTCGAAAGGAAGTTTTATATTTCCTGGGCCCAAGGCAGTTTCCTCATTTATTGTTTAATCAAAATCTTGTGGTCTTGTGTTCTTATTTGCAGTAGTCCTTCCAAGACAAAAAGGAGTTCTTCGCAAATAACCCGATCTTTTCTACTGTACGCGCACACCATCTCGACATTTAATGTGTATTCCTCCTAGCCCTAACCCTATCTCTGCTTTCTAAAAGGAATGAAAGGAACGAAACATTCCGAGTGAAACATTTCGAGCGAAACATTTTGGCACACTATGTGGGACCCATTTTGGGTTTCTTTATTTCTTGCTTGCTTTTTAGGGAGCATACTTGCTGTTTTCTTCTTCTAAAGATATTCATAAGGTATTTTATTATTTGGTAAAAGAACTTGCTTTGTTTTTACATCTTGCATTAGTGAAAGTCATCTCTTTTGCTTCATCGAATATCATTTTCGATTTGGGTTTAAAACACGTGCATTGCATCCTTTCTTGTTGTTTTCAATTCTAGTGAACATAGATTAAGTAACAGGTCGTACACGTGGGGGTGATATCCACGGTATTGACAAGAAATTAATCTTACATTCACTGCACAACACATACCGAATCACTTCACAATTAACACAACAGCTCAAACATCCCCCCTTTTTCCGCGGTATTCCTCCGCCCGATTGAGGTAACCTTATAAGCCAAAACAAACTTGACATTTCCCCTAGGTCTTGTTGTTTAGGATTCTGACATCATTCTACGTCTAAAGGCATAAGCCCACAATAATTAAAATTAACCCTAGGGTTAGTCTCTGGATTTGCGTGTGCATCTTGCTTGTTTTCAAATTCTATTTTCTCTGTCATACTTTGTCTTCTGTGATCAATAATTTGACAAATATACTAAACGTTGTTAAAAATCAAATTAGCAGCCTTTTATATCTTGTTATCCTAGAATTTTACATCGCATCGGTTAACCGACCGACGCATCTATAGTATAACCGACATCGGTTATTAGACCGATATTTCGGTATCGCTTTTCACCCCGACAAACCAAAGAACCTCCGCCAAATTTTCATCATTCGAGGTTGTTTCTATTCGATAGATTGATCAAACCCTACCGTGAACTCCTCGCCCATGGTTGTCATCACTGGAAGCAAGCCGCCGCCATGGTTTCACATGCATGCTCTGTGTCTTTGCCTGAATCACCCCCTTCACATTCTATAGGGAACCCTACGGACACCAGTGAAATCCCCAAAATTCCTGTGGGAGATAAGGAATTTGCCAAATTTCTGGATGCTAATCCTAGCGCTGTACAATACTATTTGTCTCATGCCCCTGACCGTACGCCTGATGGTCAGCTCCTTGTTGGCATGCCTATTAGTATAGCTGCTCATTTAGCTCCCACTCCGCCTGATAACACCGCCTTGCTTCCTGCACCTTTAGCCCCATCTCCCAATCCGACAGCTTCAGAGATTCATACGACTCGATGGCTTTCCTTTGGCTAATCTTGACCCCACATATCATTACCACCGATCGCCCCTACCTCATCTCTCTGCAGACTACTCCATTCATGACTTGTTCTCTCGCCACCTATCCACACGAGCTTTCTTCTCAAGCTCCGCCTACCTTTTCATTCCCATACACGTATCCAAAGAACCTCAACACCTTATATGGGACATCCCTATTCTATCACCTCAACATATTCATCCTCCATACCTTATCAACACTTAACCCCACCATTGTCCAAATGGAGGCCCTTGGCCCAATTTGCCTCCGTTTACCACAACCGCACCATCATCCCATCCAACCACGGATTTCATCAAACAAATGATGGACAAAATGCAAAACTCTGAGGCTTCGTTCGGGAAGTCGTAGCGCCTTGACATACGAGCAAGTTTTTTCGGGAGCCTATTCACCCTTCTCGTCCCCTTCACTCATATCCTCCTCAATGGGAATTACCGAAATTTACTCATTTTAATAGTAAAGAGGATCCTCAACAACACTTGCGATCATTTAGACATGCTTGTTATTTGATCGCCCATGATGATGCCTTGTCATACTCGCACATTTCCCATGTCCTTATCTCTGACCCGCTTGAGTGGTACAAAGTTGCTTTAACCCAAGACTCAATCTTCTTTTAACCAACTAGCCCAATCTTTCTTGGATCACTTCTCCATTAACATTGCTAAGAAAGTATCCATCACCGACCTTTATGCCATTCGACACCAAGACGAATCTATCGCAGATTTTTGACGATGGGCGGCCTTATCAACCAACTTACATATGCCTTGCCTCGATCGAACTTATCGAACTTTTCACGCGGGCATGTGCTAAGCACATTTCTCCTACTCTTCAAATTCAAACTTTCCGCACATTTGATGAGGCCTTTACCATGGCTCGAAAACTAGAAATTCGAGCCTTAGAAGAAGAGAAATTGCGGTTGCGCAACAAAAACCCCAATTTCCGAACTCCTGATTCTACCAATAAACCAAATACCACCACTCCTCACGCGTCCACTTCTTCTAAATCAAAAGGAGCTGTCCACGCGGTGATGGTCAAATCTCAAGCGCCGTCCAATACTCCACCAAAAACCACCTATAAGTACAAAGCCGAGCCCATCAATTACACTCCCTTAGGAGAAACCTATGGCGTCATCTTGGAAAAATTGCTCAAAGCCAGAGCTATCACTTTGCCTCCTGTTAAACCTCACTCTGGGTTTGACTCCACCCGCGCTATACCTTCCTGGTACAAAGAAAATGACTTCTGTAACTTTCACCGCGTAAAAGGACATAGTCATGAAAACTGCAAGATGTTGAAAAACATAGTGCAGAAATGGTCGACGCAGGGATATAACCTCGATAATCCTAATGCCCCTGCCAACCGAAATTTGAAAATCTTCAACAAACCATTCCCGAATCACTCTTCCAACAAAAACGTAAACCAGATATCTTAGCCGAGGAGAGTGTTCATGAGATCCATGCAGTCTTTGATACCCAGCCCAAAGCCTCTATCGAGAAAATTTTGAATCAAGCCTCTTCACTAACACAGGAGCCCGAACCTCCTTTACCACCATCGAACCAAAGTGAAATCATTCCTTTACCCATAAAGGAGTTAACTGCCCAGACTTCTCTTCCCATCGATGAGTCTTCTTATACCACATCCCTACAAGATTGCGAACGGATGTTATCTAACCTATCTATTTCCCAGATTTCCCCTTCTACCCCTCTTGCTGCACAAGAGGAAGGTACGCCACTCCTTTTGACATCCTTAGATGAGGAATCTCTTGCACCGACATCACCAAATTCTTTAACCATGATGGATCCTCTCGAACATGCCCTCTTACCTATTAGTTCTTCATCGCCTAAATCTTTTCAACGACCGGTTGACCTCTTGACATCTATTGATACAGTGCCTCATTTACCCCCTGTATCACACCCACAGTGGACCGGAATCACAACCCACCTTTCTTCCGTACAAAATTTACAATTCAAACCTGAAGACTGTCATTCTCCAGAAGATAGACGAATCCTATGGGAACGTTTGAGTACTCCCTATTCTACTCAAATGCAGATGACCGATCCCGATACCTCTACCATATACCCGAAGTGTTTACAGAAACTCAAAATGCCTATATCCTCATTCTTACCCCCCGCATCTATACCAAGTATCCCATCCACCTCTATCCACCTAACCAAACCTTCCCCTACACTTGGGACCTCACCAATACCCAGTCTAACACACCCGCCTAAGCGACTAGATTTATCCAAAAATAAAGCCGCCCTGCCACCTAGGAGACACACTCAACCCGTGCCTCTATCACAATCAAAACCATCATCGTCATACCTACCTTCCATATTGGGACCTCATCCTTCCACCTTGCACCAATATATCATACCTCCTACGTTTTCTTCAAAACGACCTACGCCTTCTGCACCCATACAGGGATCAAAGGGTATATCAACATTATCACCCCACGCATCCGGTCCACCAATCAACCCTAAACAAACTCCATCATCAAAGGATTTATTCTCTGCTACTCCCCTTTCTCCGTGGTTGTGTCCCACTACCACGTCATCTGTAGCTTTATCATCTAACCAGCTGAATGTAGCTTCTGCGCCAAAGAAACCACATTTAGTGAAAACCGCGTGTCAACACCCCTTGGCTAAACCACCACCCGCACGAACCAACCATACCCAAACATTATCGAAACCCAGACAATCAATACCCTCATCCTCTTCTGATTTTGACCCACTCAAAGGATCTTACGCCAAAATCCTTGCTATGTTAGTAGAGAATGCGACCATTTCCCTACCCCCACTTAGACCTTATGACCCGTCTAAACCTCGACCTATAGGTTATGATGAGTCTAAGATCTGCGCTTATCACCGCACACCAGACATGATGTGGAGGGATGCAAAGCTTTAAAACCATCCTTCGTCACCACCTCTCCTAGATAGAAAGGTTAAGAAAGACAACTTACGAAAGGAGAGACCTTTAGTTTCCATTCCCTCTCCTATACCATCCGTCCCCGCCTCACCAAGATCTCGTCATTATTACAACCCCACCTTCAAGACCATGATTTGTCCCAACCATCTTCCTCATCTCAGTCTACGAAATTAATATGATTAGTGTTGCTACTCGAGCGCAGTAAAAACAATGAGAAAGCGAAAGAAAGCACACTCAAGGCCCTCTCCTTCTCCGTCCAACATCCCGATTGCACCACCACCCAAAGTGGTTATTCGTGGACCCGCTTACCCCGCCTCTAATGGAGCTGCCCATCGAGCCATGATTAAACAGCCTTCACCAATCACCCGTAAAATGACACTATATGATCTCATTCAGACTTCAATCTCATCGACAAGCTCTCGTTGAAATTCTTCAAGGGATCGAGGTCTTACCTAATGAAACCTGCCTCGCTGCCTCCATTCTAACACCTAATCATGTTGCTCTCTCACCAAACAACCCACCGCCCCAACCACTTTCGCCTCTCGTACCACAAGCCGCCGCAGTTGGCTCAAGATGAAATTGTTGACTTTTGGCATGTAAGATCCCGACTCGCCTCTTTTCATCTCCGTTTACGTCCGGGACATTCGGTACGTCGTGTTATGATTGACGGGGCGCTAGCCTAAACATCATCTCTTCAAAAGCCTTCCAACAAATGAATATCCCTTCTCTAGCTACATGTGTGCAACCCCATCATGTTGCGGTCATTTAATGACGCTATTACCTCTACCTTAGGCACCGTGATCCTCAACATTCGGGTAGGACCACGTACTTTACCCGAACTCTTCTATGTCCTTGAGGGAGAGTTCCAATATAATATATTGGCTGGTCGCCCTCGATCCGGCCATGGGATGCGTTCCCTCAACATTACATAGATGCATAAAATTTGAGTACGAGGGGAAGTCCTACACCGTAAAAGCTGATCCTCCCCCCTTTAAAACCTGTAATATGTTATACCGCCCAAACGATGTGCTTGTACCAATCAAGACACCCGTTCATTCAACCCAACCATCCTCTTCAACTGTGCCTCAACCATCCACCTCAACCACACCTACGCCTTCAACTGATGAAACTACCGTCGCAAAAACCACTTCCCTTCCCGCAGCTAACATCCCGACCGCGGACCCCTTAGTAGATGTTTTTCAGCGCCTTACGCTGGGGGAGTATCGCCTATATAACGTTAGTTCTTTCCATACCCCACAGGAGTACGGACAGGTACATGCCCATCCTAACTATGACCGTCGTGTGGGGGAAGTAATCTCCTACGGACCACCTCACTGCCGCACTAACCTAACGTATGGGGGTGTCGACGCGTCTTCCATTGCCCCTGAGCCTCCTCTTGGTGTGGTTCCTTTCCAATCCGATTTTCAATACCCGACAAATCGCCGCTTTCGCCTCACCTTCGACTCGCTTGTGTGCTTGGAAAGGCTTTGGTTTTGGTCTTTATGAACAAGGCCGACATACGCTCATCCCCATCACCACACGCAAACATAATGATCGTAGTGGTCTCGGATTTCCGGAAACACTTACATCGACAGAACCTCGTGACAGTTGCCTTCTGGAAGAGAACGACGTTACCCCTACCAAACCATCATCACCCACTTTGCCATCGTCACCCACTGAGTCGATAGATCACGAATCTATCCCTCCTAACTTTTTTTTTTCATAAATGCTATCTTCTTAGGTCCTCTCACTTATCAACGCGATAATGAGCACCCCTCTTCTATTCCCCTTCTATATCCAGACATGATTGAAGAGGACTCCCCTTCAATTAACGTTGTTGAGTGCCAGGATGATGACTCCATCCTCACTTACCTTGGCGCGGATGACTCTTATATTCAACGAGCCTTACCATCTGAAACCCAAACCATGCTGAACGAGTCTACTATAGAAATCAACATCCACACGGAGGAGGATCCTCACATTGTGAAGATCGGACAATCCCTTAACGCATCAGAACAAGTCGCCTTTACTACTTTCCTCCGTGCTCGCAACCAAGCTTTCGCTTGGTCCTACGCTGACATGCCAGGAATTGATCCTGACATTGCTGTCCATAACATTACACTCTAAACCCGATTCCAAGCCAATTAAAAAAAATTGAGAAAATGCATCCACGCATTGCCCTCTTGGTCAAAGAGGAGCTCCAACGACTCCTTTCTGTTTCCTTCATTTCGCCTATTGACTATCCTCAATGGATTTCTAACATCGCACTGGCTACTAAAGCGAAGGGGGACTTTGATATGCACGGATTTTCGGGATCTTAACCTCGCTTGCCCTAAGGATGACTTCCCTCTACCAAGTATTGACCAACTTGTTGATCTCACCGCAGGCCATGAAATGCTCTCTCTCATGGATGGCTTTTCAGATACAACCAAATTTTGGTTGCCCTCGCCGATCAACACAAACTACCTTCATAACTCCTCGGGAACTTTCGTTATCGTGTAATGCCATTTGGCCTTAAGAATGCTGGTGCAACCTATCAGCGGGCTATGACCTACATTTTTCATGACATTATGCACACTATCCTTGAGGATTACGTCGATGATCTTCTTGGCAAATCTAAACATCGCAGTGAACATCTCGATGTTTTAACCATTATTTTTGATCGCTTGTTACAATATTCTGTCCGTCTTCAACCAAAGAAATGTGTCTTTGGTGTCCTTTCGGGAAAACTTCTTGGCTTTATCGTCTCTTTATGTGGCATTGAGGTCAATCCATCTAAAGTCAAAGCTATTCTAGAAATGCCCCCACCTACTAATCTCAAACAATTCGCGTAGTTTACAAGGTAAGCTTCAATCTATCCGACGTTTCATCTCCCAACTCTCTCGGATCGATGTCAACCTTTCCATCACCTCCTTAAAAGGACATTAAATTTTCAATGGAGTGAAGAGTGCCACCAAGCCTTCAAGCTCTCAAAACTTATCTCTTGCAGCCACCCGTGCTTATCCCACCTCAAGACGACCGCCCTTTCTACCTTTACCTTTCCGCCACCGACCACGCCGTAGGGGCCATGCTTGCACATCGTGACTCAAAATCGAGAACAAGCCGTTTATTATATAAGTCGACTTTTGGTGGATTATGAGACTAGGTATACACATGTAGAAAAGTTGTGCCTAGCCCTATCATTCGTGGCTACCAAGCTCCGACACTACCTCCGAATCACAAAACTTTCGTCATCACCAACACGGACCCCATCCATTACATGTATGCCAAACCTCATCTAAACCAACGCATCGCCCGATGGCTCATGCTCTCGCCGACCTCGACCTTGAGTTCGCCCACCAGTAAATCAATCAAAGGACAAACCATCTGCACCAACTTCATGGAAGCCCTTTACCTCGGGAACAATTTACCAATTTTACATTCCCGACGAACTCATCGCCACTCTTTCACTCAAGGAGGAGTCGTATTCAATGACTCTCTTCTTCGATGGATCCAAATGCCAACGCGGTGGAGGAGCCGGCGTTGTTCTTATTCCTCTCGACGCTGAGCCTATGCCTCTTTCATTCCGACTTGATTTCCTTGCACTAATAATACAAATGGAATACGAGGCCCTTGTTCGGGTCTCCCAAGTTCGTACCGCACTTAGGTATCAAATCTATCAATATTTTTGGTGACTCTCAATTGGTAGTCAATCAAGTTATGGGCATCTACCAATGTAAAAATGAGGAACTTCAAAATACAAACACTACGTGGATTCACTTCTAGCCTTATTTACTCACTATTCTATCCAAACCATTCCCCGCTCCACTAACAAATTTCATGGATACTATGGCTTGCTTAGCCTCGCAAATTCAGCTTCATCAATCGACTCACATTTTCATCTTGGTCCAACAACTTTTGCCCCATCTTATTCAAGCCCCGATTGTTTGTATGATAAATATGTGTGTCGCTAATTCACAGGATACTGGTATCACCAATTTCACGACTACCTTACAACCTCTGTTCTCCCATCTGACCTTACTAGTACCGGTAAACGTGCTTTTCTTAAACGTGTTTCTCGTTATGTAGTTATGGGGGGACTCCTTTATAAATGCGGCTTTGATGGCATCCTCCTTCGATGTCTCACCGGCGCGGAAGTCACCCATACCATCCAACAGGTCCATGATGGTATCTGTGGCGGACATTTTAGCGGTCTTGCCGTGGCTAAACGAATCCTTCGCCTAGGTTATTATTGGCCTACTCTCAATAATGACTGCCTCGAATATGTTAAGCGTTGTGTCATGTGTCAACAACATGCCAACCTCCAACATACTCCTAGCCATCCGCTACAGGTCGCACGAGATCTTTGGCCTTTCTCACAATGGGGTTTAGACCTTATTGGTGAGATTCATCCATCCTCTTCGCAACGTCACCGATGGATTATCACAGCAACCGAATATTACACAAAATGGGTGGAGGCTATTCCACTCATTTCAACTAAAAAAGAAAAAATTGTAGAGTTCATTAACCACCACATTATTTGTCATTTTGGTGTTCCTCATCGCCTGATAACAGATAATGGAAAATCTTTCAAAAACAAGTTGTTGCAAGACCTCATGACAACTTTGGCATCAAACTTAGCTTCTCATCACCCTACTATCCACAAGCAAATGGACAAGCCGAATCCTCTAATAAAACACTAACCAAAATCCTCATGAAAGTTGTCAATGAATCCAAGAAATTGGCATGATCACATCCCCTTTGCCCTTTGGGCTTATCGATTCTAGTATTCGTACTCTCCACTAATGCCACACCTTTTCTTTGGTATATGGTACCGAGGCTGTTTTGCCTCTCGAAATACAAATACCCTCCCTTAGAATATCTCTTCAGATATTCTCACCAACGATGATTTCCGCCAAGAGCGGTTAGCCCAATTGGAGCTTCTTGACGAACGTCCGCCTTTGCTCTTGATCACCTTCAAATCTATCAAAACGCATCAAACGTGCTTATGATAAGCGACTTCATGAGCGTATTTTAAGGTTGGTGATCTTGTCCTCAAAGAGAATCAACATGTCACCAAACTAGAAAAGAGCAAACGTGGAAAATTTGCTCCCAATTCGATTGGGCCTTATATAATCACTCACACCTATGGATCGTGCACTTATCGCTTAGCTTCGCTTAATGGTAAACCCGAGCTCGAACCCTTAATGCCTTGCATCTTCGACCATCTCTACCGTTGAATTTAGTGTTATATCACTTATCTACCTACCGCTCGTCCCTTGAGCTCATTTACCGCTACATACCACTTTGTTTTCCTACACCTCATAATAAAATCAAGCTCACATAGTTTGATTCTCACCTCACCTAAACGATGCCTTCCCCTTTTTAGTCTAGTCCATGACTTCAAAGTATTAAAATAAGCCGTATTCTTATGGGATTTTCTTGAGTCAAACTTCCTACCAAACTAGATGCTTCACGCCAAAAAAACATCTAGTCATCTAAATTTAATATAGACTGCTCCCTCGAAGGACAGCTATATGCCAAACTATTGCTGCTATTATATATAGACTGCTCCCCCGAAGGACAGCTATGCATTAAAATCATATCTGCTACTATAAATAGATCGCTCCTCGAAGGACAGCTATACACAATCAGCCTTTATCGAAGCTTCTCGCATTGATCGCCTTCGTGAAGACCTCAAGAATAATACAATCAATATCCTCAGACTTCTCGCATCGATCGCCTACATTCAATAAAATAAAAGCCTCATTCAAAAGAACTTTTGAGTCATGGACTTGTCTATTTAGGGTAGGTTCTCTTTCGTCAGAACACTCACTTTGTAATGAGTTCTCCGTACCTCAACTATACCATTCACCTCACCTCATTATTTATTCAACTCAAGGGACGTGTCGTACACCTGATAGGTTGTGATCATACAACTCTTTTCACCTATTGACTTCTCGTCTATGCACCGGTACCTAGGGCTTCAAGTGCGTTCTATGTTGTGTGGTTTGTTTTGCTCTTTTCACCTACGGAGCAATCTTTCCTTTTTTGCCTCGCATCTAGGATTGTGTGTTGATCTTAATCAGGACATGGTTCCCTACCACTCGGGTAGGCTAACTTTCGCTTCTCTTGTACCTTTTACAACGTCACCAATTCGTTACCAACACCATCAACCTTACCTTACCAATATTACTATCAATACCTTTACCAACCAACCAATCGCCTAACCATACCTAAATTGCCTGAATTCACCTCTCCCTGGTCCTAAGGGAGAACTACATCGGTCTGAGGCCCCTCCTTGCTTTGTGCAATGGGCTATGTAGGCAGCACTTTGGAGACATGGGGTCTCCCAAGGTTAGCTCGACCATCCCCTACCATAACCTATCATGTGTGGTAAATATAAATATTTTTGTGTATTTCTATTTAATCACATTCCTCTTTATCCTTTTTCAAAACACCGAAAATCAAAACACAAACATTCTTATTATTATAACTCAAATCAACATACATATCTCGTTTTATTTAGATGTTAAACAAATACATCTTCTCTATCATCGACACGCGTGTCGGTACTTTATTTATTCTTATACCTTGCTAACATTTATTTAGACCCTCACGCCTCATCCCGAACTAGGTGATGATCGTGATCGTCGACCCTCTCGCCTGTGCCTTCGTCCTCAAAGGTACCACGGCTATTGGTACCGCCCACCGATCCGCCAATCTCTCCTCGTAACATATGAATACGCCCTCTCGCATGGAGGACTCTCAGCCTCTAGTCTCTCCGCCCGTGACTCCGCAACCACTAACAATCCTCTTGTCTCATTCACTCGTTTTGAGCTGCTGAACCAAACTCGCAGACGATCTCTCTCGCGTAATCACCGCTATGTCGGACGATCACGTACACCTCGCAGCTCGCTACCCACCATAATCTATAGGCCTCTCGCTGCCTCGCATCCATTACCCGCGATCGGCGGCTACCTCTTCAGCCCTTCTCGGAGGTGTTGGCCGGGAGGTGAGAATACCGCCTCGCATCGATCCTCATATATGGTCTATAAGCCTGGGGTATATCTTGCACAAATCCAAATTGTCGCCGCACGCGATCTAGAGGAATCCTCTCATACTCACCTCGCCTCGTGCCCGCGATCCACCTCAATCACTCTACACCCTCAACTCCTAAGCCTATGTTCTCTGCTACCATATAATTCCGTATAAGGCCTCCAACAGATATCGCAATCGTCACCATCTCTCCCATACCGCCTGTAATACTCAATGTCACCCGTCACGGCTCGAGATCTTGCTCTCTTGTTCTGTCTGGACCCATCATCTCAATCCCAACCTCGTACTCCGGTTTTCTCCCGATCGGGATGGATCGGCCTACCGGGTCGCACACAAACAATGTGCTCATAGGCCCAACCAGTGTAATAAGTATGAACAATCCAATGTCGCCCCGTGATTTCACCTACAAGCCCATAGACCCTCAGATAGCTCCGCCTAAATATGCAGGTGCCCATGCAAAAGTCACGTTCCTTTCTATCATCTCCCAAATAACACACATCAATGCCTTTGGAAATCTTCCCCATCCGCCCTGTAACGCTGTAATACCCTACCGCTATCATTAATATCATCGCTAACCTTGTCTCCTCGTGGTGTGCCGTATACATTATCCCATATGTGAATGACAAACCTCACTGTGTTAAATCTCGTGCGTATGGACCAAATATCGCTGTTATCGCTCCCGTGCCGCGCTAGGTAATGCCTCGATATATCTTGGTTCTCCTGTAATGGGAGTCTCAAAATACGGAACACATCTTCCAATGTTACCGCTATCTCCCCTGCTGGCGGATAGAAGGTATTTGTCTCGTGATTCCATCTCTCAATCAACGCTCGTAACATAGCATGGTTACGTGCGATTCGTGAATAATAGCGGATTCCACTTAACCCCAAACGATTTATCAATGTCCATTCACCTGGAGTTACATCCGCCGGATTCGTGATGACAACAACGCTGTGGCTGGTACACTATCATTCATCCTCAACCCGCCTCGCGCCGCATACATCCAAATAACAAACAACCATTCAATTCCTCAAATCCCCTGGTTTTTTCTCAAATTCGAAATTCCTACAAAGAACTGGTATCATTTATACTTAACCGATACGGTTGAGTAACCGATACCGTTATCCCTAACCGATATCGGCCATCTGTTACTTTCATACACCTTGCCTAAACAACCACCTACTTACAATAAATTGCTCGTTTATTCCTCTCTCAGTACACAGACATGCCCAAAAACCTTGATTACCTACCACGTAACACTCACCTCATTTATAACCCTTGTTATCATCTTTTCTTTCTCATATCTACCCACATACTCTCCCCATCTTATTCACAAAACATGCAGAAATCAAATCACAACCAAAACGTTACCTACCTGCGGAGTGCAGCAGCTTGAGGTGGCCCTTGTCTTCCCTCTCGTCCCCGCCCGCCTGGATGCTTCTCCTCGTTCCGCCATGATCACCACCCTTTTCAAATTCACCTTTTCGCCTTCGAATCTCGAACACATTCACTTTCCCTGCGTCTCTTTTCTCCTTATCACTCAAATTTCTCATGCAATTACTGTCTCGGCCGTATCAGTCAAAAAGCGTCGCGCTCGCGTATTTAACTTCGCATGGCTCTCAAAATTAGACCTTAAGTACGCCTTTTTTATTTTTTAGCTTTTTTATTTTTTTAGAAAATCTCATTTTAAATAACCGGTATTCGGTTCCCTAACCGATATCGGTCTATACTATACTAACATCGGTTATCTAACCGATATCGGTTACACACCTACCTTTTGAAACATGGTTCTTTTCTTCATTTTTTACCTAATTTTTTTGTCGCGCCCGCCTCTTTTCCCGCATCTCATCACCATTATCCATATTTGTCCATCCACCACACATATCATTACAATTTCATTAACATCATCTATTTTACAAAAAAACAAACAAGTCATCAACTAAGGATATCAAAAAAAAATTATTAATCTATACATCATTTGGATCCAACTCATCGATACATATATAACAATGTCACAAAACCAACACCAAAAACATTTCCTCATATAACATGCCATCCATTTCATCATATACATCAACATCATCCATATATCAACATGTCAATTAAACTCATCATACATTCTATATATCACAAACCATTGACGAAATACTTAAAAACATTTTGAACACAACATATGGATCAAAACATCATCTCTATATATATATACAAGTTTTCAAATATACACTGTGCCCTGCATCGGGGCCTCTGTGATCTCATAATCCAACAAAGCCGGCACGCAGGCCGCAATAACTATCAATAATCTCGACTCGGCTCGCAGGCCGGTCCCTCATATCAAAAATATACTCGGCTCGCAGGCCGGTACCAACTGTACAACCCGTACTCGGCTCGCAGGCCGGTATACAATAAATGAATGAATGAATAAATGAGTAATATGTAGGCACGCAGGCCTCTATAAACATAACCGGTTCGCAGACCGGTGCCCATATCCAATATACAAATACAAAAACCATGCCGGGCTCCCTCAGCTCTCCCCACCGCCTCGCACTCTCTCCCCGCATGGTCCCCGTGGTGCCTCTCGACTCCCAACCACCTCGCACACGCCGGCCGTGGCCGCACTCCCCGAGATCTCTCGGTCGTGAGAGGTCTCTACTTTATGAGCGTATAAGGCTCGATACTCAACTCCGAAGTAAAATCAAGAATATCTCGAAATCACGGGCCTCCGCTCTAACCTCCATATAGCGCTCTCGAGCCACCAAGGAGCTGGGTGCCCATCGCACAGCTAGTGGCATGCTCCTCCAATCTCTAATGCAACACCCCCATCAATGCTCGTGGAAAGCGGCCTCTGCTCGTGAGTACTGGGGTGGCGAAGCGCTGTGATCCAATCATCATCTGCTCGCCTGCACTGCCGTGGCCGTGGTGGTGGTGGTGGTGCACGCCGTGCTGTCACCCGAGCCTGGGCTACGCCCTCGTGAAGACCCCTATGCCGTGCATCTCGCGCAGCAGCAAGCTGCCTCGTAAGAGCCGCACTCCGACTCCCCGAGCTGATCTCTCTCGATTGGTAGCAAGGATGCAATACACCTCCTCTAATGCGATGGTCATGGCTACCCTCGCGCCGCTCTCGGAGATGGAACAATTAGTCGACCCCATCCCACACCATGTAGGGCGACCATCAACCGTGAGCATCATCTACTATGTCATCTCGCTGGCCTCTCAAAGAACCCAACTCGCGCATGATCCAATGGGCTGTGGTGCAGATACATGGGGGCTCTACATCATCCCTCCCAACATCGAGGGAAGGGAGGTGGCTCCGTCTGTGCTCGCACCAACCCATCTCCTAGCTACTTCTCTCTAGGGGTATCCTCTCTTTACCCTCCCGCCTCCCCCCGCTATCCACCCCAACTGTGTACTAGATCGACGCAATGAACCTAGCGGGCTCCTCCCAAGGGTGATGACCTTTGTAAGGTCTCCATACAAATCCCATATCTACCCACAACTGCCCTCTAAAAACTACCGTAGACCCAAAGCCCAAAATCTCCCCCAAAGCCCAAAATGGCTACCCACGACTCCCAAAACCACCCACCAAACCCAGATTCGTATATAACCCCACCCACACCCCTGGGCAGCCCTATCGGGTCCGATGCATATGATGTGCCTCATATGCCCAACCCAAAGGACGTAAAAATCCCAAAACAAAACCAAATCGCCGCATCCCGATAACCCCAGAGCTCCGAGATAGTGCCAGCACCATACACGGTGCCCACGCATAGCAAGTATGCTCCTCCACCATCTCCAAACAAACACCCCCATCAATGCTCGTGGAAAGCGGCCTCCCTCTCGAGTCCGGAGGGTGAAGCAGGTGACCCCATTTTTGCATACATCTCACCCAAACACCCTAAAACTGGCCCCACCTAGCCTCGTGCTTGCGCACTATTTTCACCATCCATCCTGCTTCGTGATAGGTACGTCCATTTACTCGCATCTTCCAAAACATGTAGGATTCGCCCACCCAAACTCCGACCTAGTTTAATACCGCTCTTCAAATTCACAAAATAAGGAGTTCGATATTTACACATCCTGGTGGGATGTGATGGTCATCTCTCCTCCCGGGAGATGGAACACATTGGGGTCCCGGATCACATCTCTCGATGAGGGCGACCATCCTGCTGTGATCTCTATCATAGCTCAGATTGCAGACTCCTCGAGTCCCACCTCACGCATGATCACCCAATGAGCCGAAAAGATATTTGGTGGCCGCATCCGCATGACAACGTATTTTTCTTTTTATAGGCATCCTATTAACATATCGTTTTCGCGACATGCCCGAAAACCAACCCACATCCTTAGACCTACTCTTTATCACAACATCTACTTTACCCTCTTCCCCCTTTTATCCCCCGACCCCAAACTTTTTTTGCCCTTATTTACCATTTGCCCTTTTTAACCACATATCGCCTATATCCACCTTTCACGAACACCATTTGTTTACCTATTCGGCCCGACCCAAGGCCTCAACCTACTATTCGGCCCGACCCAAGGCCTCAACCTACCTATTCGGCCCGACCCAAGGCCTCAACCTACCTATTCGGCCCGACCCAAGGCCTCCTCAACCTACCTAACCGGCCCAACCAAGGCCTCAACCTACCTATTCGGCCTCGACCCAAGGCCTCAACCTACCTATTCGGCCCGCCCCAAGGCCTCAACCTACCTATTCGGCCCGACCCAAGGCCTCAACCTACCTATTCGGCCCGACCCAAGGCCTCAACCTACCTAACCGGCCCGACCTAAGGCCTCAACCTACCTATTCGGCCCGACCCAAGGCCTCAACCTACCTATTCGGCCCGCCCCAAGGCCTCAACCTACCTATTCGGCCCGACCCACGGCCTCACCCTAACCATTTGGCCCGACCCAAAGCCTCAACCTACCCCCCCGGCCCGAGCCAAGGCCGCAACCCAACAACCTGGCCCGACCCATGGCCGTACCACCTCAATACCTTACCTAAAATCAACACCATACACTTTTATCCACCCATCCTGTAGTTTTTTGTTCAATCGAGCTCACCTGTTTGTGTTTTAGCATGATTAGGGTCCTTGACTTGATCTGTCGACCAACTTTGCCTAGACCTAGACCGTGACGTTTATCTCAACCAAACCAACCATTTGGTACTGCCGAACATGCCTAAACGTTCCTGTACCTTACCTGTTATATACCCTGGAGCTACTTCCTATGCCTTGGATACCAGGATTATATCACCCTTGTTTGGATAAACTATCGACCTTTGCCTATGCACTGCTGGTTTGCTCGTCAAATCATGTACCCTAGTCGTACTATTACATTTCAACATGCGTCTGCTTCCTTGGACCTACCCCACCACCTTACCATCCCCTCTACACCATTTACCCTTTATCAACCCTATCCCTGATTTCACATTCTCTCAATCTGTGATAGATTTGAGGGGGATTACCTATACCCTTAACAACGGAAACCACTTCATATTATTGTCCGTGCAGCTTTACAAAACAAGCTACACGACAATAAGGGGCTAATGTAGACACCAAATTTGTGTCTTACGACCCTTGTGACCCGCATCTCATCTCGCAATAACCTCATCACCTAAACCTTACACAATTATTTATTAATTACATCTTGTAATGGATAAATCCACATCACCTTACCTGCCACCTCATTTTGCCACTTCATCATGACCTAGCCCTAACCCTAAACTAACCTAATTAAGACCCATAACTTGGTCCACACCTACACCCATAACTAATGACCCCTTTCTCGCACCCAAAACCGACCTTCTAGTCATTTGACCAAGCCCGCAACTGATCTCTCGGGAGAAAAGCAGGGAAGGTGGGCTATTTTACTAAAAATAGCCTACTTTTTCCTTACCGATGCCGGTTCCTACTCGACCGCCGTCGGTTACGTAACCGCCATCGGCTCCCTGTAAATGGGCTCCCCGAACCAAAATCAGGGGTGGAAGGATTTTGAATCAATAGAGATCATTGGGAGCGATCAACAGAGTCCAGATCTTCACCTGACCGAGCAGAGACAAGTGAAGAAACCAGAAGCGTTTACAGCAAAGGAGATCAACTTGCATCTTCGTCAAAACCAGTAAGTCACATCTTGCATGTCTTCTGTTATAACATTTCTTATGCCTTTTGAATCACAGTCCTCATAAATCCATCCCTGAAGCCACTACCCAGCGTGCATATTACATCTAACTATCATTCATCACCTTATCTCCTAATATCACCCATATACAGCCTTACAAATAACACAGCTACCAAATAACACAAACACCCCACAAAACAACCAATCTACAGATCCTAAACCCTACCGACATCGGTTATCAAGAGACCGGTTATCGGTTACTCAAGAATGACGACGAATACAACTTGAAATCAGCCTTTCCCTATCCATTCCAACGAAGTAATTTAATTGATACTTTACAGTCTTTTGTGTTAATTCATATTAGCAGGGAAACTGACCACCTTCGAAAGGAAGTTTTATATTTCCTGGGCCCAAGGCAATTTCCTCATTTATTGTTTAATCAAAATCTTGTGGTCTCGTGTTCTTATTTGCAGTAGTCCTTCCAAGACAAAAAGGATTTCTTCAGCATAACCCGATCTTTCTCTACGGTACACGCACACCATCTCGACATTTAACAGGTGTATTCCTCCTAGCCCTAACCCTCTCTGTTTCTAAAAGGAATGAAAGGATAGAAGCAACTCTATTCCTTTAAGCCGAAACATTCCGAGCGAAATGAAGCATCCAGCAGGCAGGACGAGGGGGAAGATATGTTCCGCCCTAAGCCGCTACATCCCGAGAGGTAAACTGTTTGGTTGTAATTCGATTCTTGCATGTTTTGTGAATAAGATGAAAGAAGTGTAAGTGGGGAAAGATGAGAAAGAAAAGGTGATAGCAAGGGTGGGGATGGGGTGAGTGCTATTCGGGGTAGGTAAACAGGTGGTCACGTATGTTTTTAGGTAAAATAGGAGTAAACGGGCAAAAATAATTATCGTAGGTATATGTTTTTACGCAGGTAGGTATATTTTTTGATAAAGGACCTGTATCGGTTAGAAGGAACCGGTATTCGGCCAAGCATACCGGTATCGCTTATTCATAACCGATATCGGTCACCGTAAGAATTTCCGTAACTTGAGAAAAAACCCGTAAAGATTTGTTCTTTCAATAATTATGTGTCATTTTAATGTATGCAGTGTAAGCAGTGGTTAAGGATGAATGATATGCTGCAGTGTTGTTGTCACTTAATCCAAGCGGATGTAACACCACTGAATGGGCATTGATAAATCGCTTGGGGTTAAGTGGAATCGCTATTATTCAAGAATCACACGTAACCATGCTATGTTGCAGGTGTTGATTGAGAGATGGAATCCAGAAAAGAATACCTTCTATCTGCCAACAGGGGAGATGACAGTGACTTTGGAAGATGTGTTCCGTATTTTGAGACTCCCAATGATAGGAAAAATAGTGTATCAGGCATTGCCTAGTGCGGGGCGGGCAGCGATAACAACAGTATTTGGGTCAGCTGCACGAGATTTGACACAACGAGGTTTATCATTTACGTATGGTATAATGTATGCAACACACCCTGAGGAAACAAGGTTGGCCGTGCTATTAATGATAGCGGTGGGGTATTATGCATTACCGAGGGTGGAGGGTGGAAGATTTCCCAAAGCATTGATGAGTGTTATTTGGGAAATGATAGAAATGAGTGTGACTTTCGCATGGGCACCCGCATATCTGGTAGAGTTATATAGGGGTTTATGGGCCTGCAAGCAAAAACACAGGACGACACTAGATTGTTCATACTTATTACATTGTTAGGCCTATGAGCATATTGTTTGTGTGTGTCCAATAGGCTGACCCATCGAAATGGGAGAGGCAGGAGTGTAAAGGTTGGGATTCGACGATGGGTCCAAATGTAACAAGAAGCGAGATCCTGTGCCGTAATAGATGACATCGAGTATTATAGACAGTGTATGGGAGATGGTGACGATTGTGGATATTTGTTGAGGCCTTACGGGAACTATATGGTGACGGAGCACATAGCCGAGGAGTTGAGTCGGTAGAGCGATTGAGATGGATCGCAGGCATAGGCCGGGTGAGTACGAGAGGATTCCTCTAGATCGCGTGTGGCAACAATTTGGGTTCGCTTCAGATATACCAATGACATATAGACCATACATGAGGATCGACGCCGAGGTAGCATTCTCACCTCCCCGGCCTACACCTCCAGAAGGGCCAGAAGAGATAGCAGCCGATCGTAGGGTAATGGATGCGGGAATGACAGAGGCCTATAGAGTATGGTGGGTAGCAGAGCTGCGAGGTGCACGTGAGCGCCCGGACATAGCTGTGATTACAACGGAGAGAGATCATCTGCAGGATTTGGCTCACCAGCTTCAAACACAGGTGAATGAGACAAGGGGATTGTTAGAGGTTTCACAGTTATGAGTGGAGAGACTGGAGGCAAGATTTCTCCACGCGAGAGGACGTATTCATATGTTACAGGAGATGTTGGTGGATCAATGGGAGGAACCAATGGCAGTGGCACCTTTGAGGATGGAGAGGCCAACTGAGGGGCATCGACGATCACGATCACCACCTGATTCGGGAGGAGGTGCAAGGGTCTAAGTGAATTTCCTAGGAATATAAGAATAAATAAGGATGCCGACCTACGAGTCGATGATAGAGAAGATGCATTTGTTTAACATCTAAAATAAAACTAAAGATGTATGTGGTTTTGAGTGATGATAATAATAAGAAGTGTTGTGTTTTGAATGTTGTTTTTGTTTTGTTTGAAAAAGGATAAAGATGAATGTTGGCAAATAGAAATACACAAAAAATATTTATATTTACAACACATGATAGGGTATGGTAGGGAATGGTCGAGCTAACCTTGGGAGACTCCATGTCTCCTAAGTGCTGCCTATATAGCCCATTGCACAAAGCAAGGAGGGGCCTCAGACCGATGTAGTTCTCCCTTAGACCAGGAGAGGTGAATTCAGCAATTTAGGTATGGTTAGGCAATTTTTGGTTGGTAAAAATATTGATATTGATATTGGTAGGGTAATGTTGTTGGTGTTGGTAAGGAATTGGTGATGTTGGTATAGGTATAAGTGAAGTGAAAGTTAGCCTACCCAAGTGGTAGGGAACCCTATCCTGATTAAGGTCAACACATAATCCCAGAGTCGAGCAAAAGAGGAAAAAGTGTCCCATAGTGGAGAAAAGCCAAACAAACCACATAATAACGTAGAATGAAGTTGAACCCCTAGGTACCTTGCATAGATGAGAAGTCGATAGGTGAAAAGAGTGGTATAATCACAATATATCGGATATACGTCACGTCCCTTGAGTTTTGTTGCTTTGACAAATGGTGCGGTGAGGTGGTTGATGTGGGCGAGGATGCAGAGAACTTATTATAAGATGATTATTCTGACAAAAGAGAACCAGACCTAAATAGACAAGTCCATGACTCAAAAGTGTTATGAAACACTGCTTTTATTTTTATTTTATTTTTCCGGATATAGACTGATCGATGTGGGAAGTCTACATGGGATATGTATTTTGTTGTTCTTGAGGTCTTCACGAAGCTGATCAATGCGAGAAGCTTCTGATAAAGGCTGACTGTGTATAGCTGTCCTTCAAGGGAGCAGTCTATTTATAGTAGCAGATGCGGTATTTATGTATAGCTGTCCTTCGGGGGAGCAGTCTATATATAATAGCAGCAATAGTTTGGCATATAGCTGTCCTTCAAGGGAGCAGTCTATTGTATAATTTAGAGGTCTAGATGTCCGTTGGGCATAAAGCATCTAGTTTTTTGTAGGAAGTTTGACTCAAGAAAATCCCATAAGTGTTTTAATTAAGAATGTGTTATTTTGATACTTTGAAGTCATGGACTAGACTAAAAAGGGGAGGTGATAATCAAACCATGTGAGCTTGATTTGATTTTGCGATGTAAGAAACAAAGTGTATGTGGTGGTAAATGAGCTCAAGGGACGAGCGTAAGGTAGATGAGAAGTGATATAACACTAATTTCAACAGTAGAATGGTCGAAGATGCAAGGCATTAAGGGGCTCAGGCTCAGGTTTACCATTAAGCGAAGCTAAACGATAAGTGCCTGATCCATAAGTGTGAGTGATAATGTAAGGCCCAATCCAATTAGGAGAAAATTTTCCACGTTTGCTCTTTTCTAGTTTGGTTACATGTTGATTCTCTTTGAGGACAAGATCACCAACCTTAAAGGTACACTCATGAAGTCGTTTATCATAAGCACGCTTGATGCATTTTTGGTAGATTTGAAGGTGATCAAGAGCCGTAAGATGATGCTCATCAAGAAGCTCTAATTGGGCTAACCGCTCTTGGTGGAAATCATCATTGGTGAGAATATCCTGAAGAGATATTCTGAGGGAGGGTATTTGTATTTCGAGAGGCAAGACCACCTCGGTACCATATACCAAAGAAAATGGTGTGGCATTAGTGGAGGTACGAATGCTAGTACGATAAGCCCAAAGGGCAAAGGGGATGTGATCATGCCAATTTCTTCCGGACTCATTGACAACTTTCATAAGAATTTTGGTTAGGGTTTTATTAGAAGATTCAGCTTGACCATTGGCCTGTGGATAGTAAGGTGATGAGAAGCTAAGTTTGATACCAAAGTTGTCACAAAGGTCTTGCAACAACTTATTTTTGAAAGATTTACCATTATCTGTTATTAGGCGATGAGGAACACCAAAATGACAGATAATGTGATGGTTAATGAACTCTACAATTTTTTCTTTTTTGATTGAAATGAGTGGAATGGCCTCCACCCATTTTGTGTAATATTCGGTTGTTGTGATTATCCATCGGTGACGTTGCGAAGAAGGCGGATGAATCTCACCAATAAGGTCTAAACCCCATTGTGAGAAAGGCCAAAGATCTCGTACGACCTGTAGCGGATGGCTAGGAGTATGTTGAAGGTTGGCATGTTTTGACACATAACACAACGCTTAACATATTAAGTAGCAATCGTTATTAGAGAGTAGGCCAATAATAACCTAGGCGAAGGATTCGTTAGCCATGGCAAGGCCACTAAAATGTCCCGCCACAAATACCGTCATGGACTTGTTGGATGGTATAGGTGACTCCGCACCGATTAGACATCGAAGGAGGATGACCATCAAAGCCACGTTTATAAAGGAGTCCCCCATAATGACATAATGAGAAACATGTTTAAGAAAAGCGCGTTTACAAGATTACTTGTAAGTCGAGTGGGAAAACGGAGGTTGTAAGGTAGTCATGAAATTGGTGATACCATGTATCCCGCGAATTAGCAGACACATTATTTATCATACAAACAATCGGGGCTGAGTAAGATGGGGCAAAGAGTTGTTGGACCAAGACAAATATGTCAGAGTCAGTTGGTGAGGCAGGAATTTGCGAGGCTAAGCAAGCCATAGTATCCGCAAATTTGTTAGTGGAGCGGGGAATGGTTTGGATAGAATAATGAGTAAATGAGGTCAAAAGTGAATCCACGTAATGTTTGTACTTTTGAAGTTCCTCATTTTTACATTGGTAGATGCCCATAACTTGATTGACTACCAATTGAGAGTCACCGAAAATATTAATAGATTTGACACCTAAGTGTAACGCAACCTGGAGACCCAAAACAAGGGCCTCGTATTCCACTGTATTATTAGTGCAGGGGAAATCGAGCCGGAATGAAAGAGGCATAGGCTCAGTGTCAAGAGGAATGAGAACAACGCCGGCTCCTCCGCCGTGCTGGCATTTGGATCCATCGAAGAAGAGGGTCATTGGATACGACTCTTCCCTGAGTGAAAGAGTGGCGATGAGTTCCTCGGGGGAAATTAAAATTAGTAAATTGTTCCCGTGTAAAAGGGCCTCCGCAAGTTGGTCCGATGGTTTGTCCTTTGATTGATTTTCGTTGTATAAACTCAAGGTCGAGGTCAGTGAGGAGCATAAGCCATCGGGCGATGCGTTGGTTTAGATGTGGTTTGGCATACATATAATGAATGGGGTCCGTGTTGGTGATGACAAAAGTTTTGTGATTCAGGAGGTAGTGTCAGAGTTTGGTGGCTACGAATGATAGGGCTAGGCACAATTTTTCTACATGTGTATACCTAGTCTCATAATCCACGAGAGTACGACTTATATAATAAACGGCTTGTTCTCGACGTGTCGAGTCACGATGTGTGAGCATGGCTCCTATATAGCATGGTGGTGGCGTAAAGGTAAAGGTAGAAAGGGCGATTATCCCGAGGTGGAATAAGCACGGGTGGCTGCAAGAGATAGGATTTGAGAGCTTCAAAGGCTTGGTGACACTCTTCACTCCATTGAAAGGCAATGTCCTTTTTAAGAAGGTGATGGAAAGGTTGACATCGATCCGAGAGTTGGGAGATGAAATGCCGGATGGATTGAAGTTTACCCTGCAAACTACGCAATTGTTTGAGGTTTTTGGGTGGGGGCATTTCTAGGATAGCTTTGACTTTAGATGGATCGACCTCAATGCCACGCAAAGAGACGATAAAGCCAAGAAGTTTTCCGAAAGAACACCAAAGACACATTTCTTTGGTTGAAGCCGGACTGAATATTGCAACAGGTGATCGAAAATAATGGTTAAAACATCGAGATGTTCACTGCGATGTTTAGATTTGCCAAGAAGATCATCGACATAATCCTCAAGGATAGTGTGCATAATGTCATGAAAAATGTAAGTCATAGCCCGCTGATAGGTGGCACCAGCATTCTTAAGGCCAAATGGCATGACACGATAACAGAAGGTTCCCCAAGGAGTTATGAAGGTAGTTTTATGTTGATCGGCCGGGGCTACCAAAATTTGATTGTATCCCGAAAAGCCATCCATGAGAGAAAGCATTTCATGGCCCGCAGTGAGATCAACAAGTTGATCAATACTTGGGAGGGGGAAGTCATCCTTGGGGCAAGCGAGGTTAAGGTCTCGGAAATCCATGCATATCCGAAGTCCCCCCGTCGCTTTAGTGACAGGTACGATGTTAGAAATCCATTGAGGATAGTCAATAGGCAAGATGAAGGAAATAGAAAGAAGTCGTTGAAGCTCTTCTTTGACCAAGAGGGAAATGCGTGGATGCATTTTTCTCAGTTTTTGTTTGACTGGTTTGGAATCGGGGTTTAGGGTGATGTTATGGACAGCAATGGTAGGATCAATTCCTGGCATGTTAGCGTAAGACCAAGCGAAAGCTTGGTTGTGGGTACGGAGAAAGGTAGTAAAGGCGGCTTGTTCTGATGTGCTAAGGGATTGTCCGATCTTCACAACGTGAGGATCCTCCTCTGTGTGGATGTTGATTTCTATAGTCGACTCATTCAACATGGTTTGAGTTTCAGACGGTAAGGCACATTGAATATAGGAGTCGTCCGCCCCAAGGTAAGTGAGGATGGAGTCGTCATCCTGGCACTCAACAACATTAATCGAAGGTGAATCCTCTTCGATCATGTCTGGATACAAAAGGGGAAGAGAAGATGGGTCCTCATTATCGCGTTGATAAGTGAGAGGACCTATGAAGATAGCATTTATGAAAAAAAAAAGTTAGGAGGGATAGATTCAGGGTCTATCGACTCTGTGGGTGATGATGGAAAAATGGGTGATGATGGTTTGGTAGGGGTGACATCGTCATCCTCCAGGATACAATTGACACGAGGTTTCTCCGGTGTAAGTGTTTTAGGAAAACCGAGACCACTGTGATCATTGTGTTTGCGTGTAGTCACGGGAATGAGTGTATGTCGGCCTTGTTCATAAAGACCAAAACCAAAGCCTTTCCAAGCACAGCGAGTCAAGAAGGTGAGGGCGAAATGATGATTTGTCAAGTATTGAAAATCGGATTGGAAGGGAACCACACCAAGAGGAGGTTCAGGGGTAACGGAGGATGTGTCAACACCCCCATACGTTAGGTTGGTGCGGCAATGGGGTGGTCCGTAAGAGATTACCTCCCACATGACGGTCATAGGTGGGATGTGCATGTAACTGTCCGTACTCCTGTGGGGTATGGAAAGAGCTAACGTTATATAGGCGGTATTCCCCAGCGTAAGGCGTTGAAAAACATCTACTAAGGGTCGGAGGTTGGGATGTTATCTCATGCGGAAAGGAAGTGATATTTGTAACGGTGGTTTCATTGGTTGAAGGTGTAGGTGCGTTGGAAGTGGATGGCTGGGTTGGATGAATGGGTGTCTTGACTGGTACAAGCACATCATTAGGGCGATACAACATATTGCAAGTTTTGAAGGGGGGAGGATCAGCTTTTACGGTGTAGGACTTCCCCTCGTACTCAAATTTTATGCATCTATGTAAGGTGGAGGGAACACATCCCATAGCCCGGATCCAAGGGCGGCCTAACAACATATTGTATTGAAACTCTCCCTCAAGGACATAGAAGAGTTCAGGTAAAGTGCGTGGTCCTACATGAATGTTAAGGATCACGGTGCCTAAGGTAGAAGTAATAGCATCATTGAATGACCGTAACATGATGGGGTTGGCACACATGCAACTAGAAGGGATATTCATTTGTTGGAAGGCTTTTGAAGAGATGATGTTTAGGCTAGCGCCCCCATCAATCATAACACACGACGCACTCGAATGTCCCAAACGTAAGTTTCGAGATGAAAAGAGCAGGTGGTCAGATCTTTAGCACCAAAGTCGATAATTTTGTCTTCGGAGAAACTGACAGCAGCGGCTTCTTTGTTACAGAGACGAAGTGGTTGGGGAGATAGATTGTTTGGTGAGTGAAGCAACGTGATTGGGTGTTAGAATAGAGGTAACAGGAAAGGTTTCATTAGGTAAGACCTCTATCCCTTGAAGGATTTCAACGAGAGCTTGTCGATGAGATTCAGAAGTCTGAATGAGATCATACAGTGTCATTTTTACAGGTGATTGGTGAAGCTGTTTGATCATGGTTCGGTGGGAAATTCCATTAGAGACGGGGTAGGTAGGTCCACGAATAACCACTTTAGGTGGTGGTGCAATCGGGATGGTGGATGGAGAAAGAGATGCCGCAGGTGTGTTTTCTTTGCTTTCCCATTGTTTTTCTGCCCTCGAGTAGCAACACTAATCATATTGATCTCGTGAATACAAGAGGAGGAAGATGGTAGGGATAGGTCATGGTCTTCGAGAGGTGGGGCTGTAATAATGATAGATCTTGGTGAGGCGGGGACAGGTGGTATAGGAGAGGGAATTGAAGCTAAAGGTCTCTCTCTTCGTAAATTGTCTTTCTTAACTTTTCTATCTGAGAGAGGTGTCTGACGAAGGATGGCTTTTAAAGCTTTGCATCCCTCTACATCATGTCCTGGTGTGCGGTGGTAAGCGCAGATTTTAGACTCATCATAACCTATAGGTCGAGGTTTAGACGGGTCATAAGGTCTAAGTGGGGGTAGAGAAATGGTCGCATTCTCCACCAACATAGCAAGGATTTTGGCGTAAGATCCTTTGAGTGGGTCAAAATCGAGAGGAAGATGAAGGTATTGGTTAGGTGGGTTTTGGTAATGTTTGGGTATGGTTGGTTCAGACGGGTGGTGGTTTAGCCAAGGGGTATTGATACGTGGTTTTAACTAAACGTGGTTTCTTTGGTGCAGGAGCTACATTTAGCTGGTTAGATGATGAGGCTCCAGATAAAGTGGTATCCGGAAACAATGGCGGAAAAAGAGGAGTGACGGCAAACAAGTCCTTTGATGATGAGATTTGTTTAGGGTTGATGGGTGGACAGGATACGTGGGGTGACAGTGTTGATATACCCTTAGATCTCTGTATGGATGCAGAAGGCGTAGGTCACTTTAAAGAAAATGTAGGAGGTATGATATATTGATGTAAGGTAGAGGGATGGGGTCCCAATATGGAAGGTAGGTGTGACGACGAGGGTTTGAGTTGTGATAGCGGCATAGATTGAGGAGATTGGGTCTGTCTCCTAATGGGATGGACGGCTTTATTTTTAGATAAATCAAGCCACTTAGGTGGGTGTGTTAAACTAGGTATTGGTGAGGTCCCAAGCGTAGGGGAAGATTTGGTTAGTTTAATAGAAGTGGATGAGGTATTTGGTAGAGATGAGGGGGGTGAAGATGAGGACATAGGCATTTTAAGCTTCTGTAAACACTTCGGGTATATGGTAGAAGCATCTGGATCGGTCATCTGCATTTGAGTAGAATAGGGGGTACTCAAACGTTCCCATAGGACTCATCTATCTTCTGGAGAATGACAGTCTTCAGGTGTGAATTGGAACTCTTGTATGGAAGAAAGGTGGGTTGTGATTCCGGTCCACTGTGGGTGTGATACAGGGGGCAGATGAGGCACTGTATCAATAGGTGTTAAGAGGTCAACTGGTCGCTGAAAAGATTTAGGTGATGAAGGACTAATAGGTAGGAGGGCGTGTTTGAGAGGATCCGTCATGTTTAAAGAATGTGGTGATGTCGGTTCAAGAGGTTTCTCGTCTAAGGATGACAAAAGAAGTGGCGAGCCTTCCTCTTGTACAGCAAGAATGGTAGAAGGAGACGTTTGGGAAATAGATAAATTAGATAACATCCGCTCACAGTCTTGCAAGGATGTGGTATAAGAAGGCTCATTTGTGAGAAGGGAACTCTGGGTAGTTAATTCCTTGATGGGTAAAGGAACGGCAAGGATTTCAGCTTGTCTTGATGGCGAGGAAGGGGGTTCGGTTTCCTGCGTTAGGGAAGAGGCTTGATTCAGAATTTGTTCGATAGAGGTTTTTGGCTGGGAATCGAAGACCGCATGGATCTCATGAACACTCTCCTCGGCTAAGATATCTTGGTTTAGATTACTGTTAGAAGAATGATTCGGGAATGGTTTGTTGAATATTTTCAAATTTTGGTTAGCAGGGGCATTAGGATTATCGAGGGCTATATCCCCCGCATCAACCATTTCCTGCACTATGTTTTTCAACATCTTGCAGTTTTCATGACTATGTCCTTTTACGCGGTGAAAGTTACAGAAGTCATTTTCTTTGTACCAGGAAGGTATAGCACGGGTGGAGTCAAACCCGGAGTGAGGTTTAACAGGAGGCAAGGTGATAGCTCCGGCTTTGAGAAATTTTTCCAAGATGACACCATAAGTTTCTCCCAAGGGAGTGTAATTGATGGGCTCGGCTTTATATTTATAGGTGGTTTTTGGTGGGGTATTAGATGGTGCTTGAGATTTGACCATCACCGCGTGGACAACTCCTTTTGATTTCGAAGAAGTGGATGTGTGAGGAGTGGTGGTGTTTGGTTTATTGGTGGAATCTGGAGTTCGGAAATTGGGGTTTTTGTTGCGCAACCGCAATTTCTCTTCTTCTAAGGCTCGAATTTCTAGTTTCCGAGCCATGGTAAAGGCCTCGTCAAATGTGTGCAGAAAGTTTGAATTTGAAGGGTAGGAGAGATGTGCTTAGCGCAGGCCCGCGTAAAAAGTTCGATAAGTTCAGTCTGAGGTAAGGCATATGTGAGTTGGTTGATAAGGCCCCGCCATCGTCCGACGAAATCTGCGATAGATTCGTCTTCAAATTGTCGGATGGCATAGAGGTCGGTGATAGATACTTTCTTGGCAATGTTAATGGAGAAATGATCCAAGAAAGATTGGGCTAGTTGGTTAAAAGAGAAGATTGAGTGCTAGGTTAAAGCACTGTACCACTCCAAGGTGGGTCCTGATAAGGACATGGGAAAGGTGCGGAGTAGAAAGGCATCATCGTGAGCAATCAAATAACAAGCATGTCTAAATGATCGCAAGTGTTGTTGAGGGTCCTCCTTACTATTAAAACGGGTAAATTTTGGTAATTCCATTGAGGAGGATATGAATGAAGGGGGACCAAAGGGTGGATAGGCTCCCGACAAACTTGCTCGTATGTCAAGGCGCTACGACTTCCTGAAACAGAAGCCTCCAGATTTTGCATTTTGTCCATCATTTGTTTAATTAAATCAGTAGTTGGATGAGATGATGGTGTGGTTGTGGTAAACGGAGGCAAATTGGGCCAAGGGCCACCGCTAGACAATGGTGGGGTTAAATGTTGATAAGGTATGGAGGATGAATGTGTTGAGGCAACCGAATAGGGATGTCCTATATAAGATGTTGAGGTTACCGGATATGTGTGTGGAAATGAAAAGGTGGGCGGAGCTTGAGAAGGAAAGCTCGTGTGGATAGGTGGCAGAGAGCAAGTCATGAATGGAACAGTCTGCAAGAGAGACGAGGTAGGAGCAGTCGGCGGTAATGACATGTTGGGCCCAAGATTAACCAAAGGAAAGCCAATCTGTGCCGTATGAACCCCTGAAGCTGCTGAGGTAGGAGACGGGACTAAGGATGCGGAAGGCAAAGCGGAGTTATCAGGCGGAGAAGGAGCTAAATGAGTAGCTATACTGATAGGCATGCCAACAAGGAGTTGACCGTCGGGTGTACGGTCAGGGGCATGAGACAAATAGTATTGTACAGCGCTAGGATTAGCATCCAGAAATTTGGCAAATTCTTTATCTCCTACAGGAATTTTAGGAACCTCGCTGGTATCCGTAGGATTCCCCACAGAATGTGAAGGGGGTGATTCAGGCAAAGGCATAGAGCAAGCATGTGAAACCATGGTGGCGGCTTGCTTTCGAGTGATAACAACCATGGACAGGAGTACACAGTAGGGTTTCAATCTATCAGAATAAAAACAGACAACAAGATGTTTGAAATTGGTAGGTTGTTGATTTGTTAAGAATCAGAAAAGTAAAGAACCGATCGGTCGGTAGGATAACCGATGTCGGTCAGACTATAGCCACCGTCGGTAAGGTAACCGATGTCGGTATAATAGAACTGGTGTAAGAAGCAGTAAGAAGTTGTTGATTTGGTGTTAACAGTGATTAGTATGCCTACCAAATATTCTCAGTAGTGGTCACGTAAAAACAATGTATGAGAGAGAAACAAATCGAAAACAAGCAAGAACGCACAAACAAATTAATTTTGATTAACCCTAGGGTTAATTTTAATCAATTTGGGCTTATGCCTTTAGATGCAAGAATGATGTCAATCCTAAACAAAAACAGCAAAGCAAGTAAGATGCTCCTAAATGAAAGCTTTTAAACAAGAGAAACAAGAACAGTAAACTAAATGGGTCCCACCTAAGTGCCAAATGTGTTTCGCACTTGGAATGTTTCAACTTTTGGGAATAGAGTTGCTTCTATCCTTTCATTCCTTTAAGAAACAGATAAGGTTAGGGTTAGGAGGAATACCTGTTGAATGTCGAGAGGGTGTGCGCGTACCGTAGAGAAAGATCAGATCGACTGCGAAGAACTCCTTTTTGTCTGGGAAGGACTACCTACAAATAAGAATACAAGACCACCAGATTTTGATTAGACAATAAATGAGGGAACTGCCTTGGGCCCAGGAAATATAAAACTTCCTTTCGAAGGTGGTCAGCTCCCCTGCTAATATGAATTAACACAAATTCTAACAAATAAGCTATTGTCCAATTACAATTTGTTTACCTTATTAGAACAATAGAGAAAGGGCTGGTCTTGGTTTAGAATCAAGGTGACCGATGCCGGTCACTATAACCGGTACCGGTTGGCTCTAACCGATATCGGTAGGGACAATGTTTTAGGGGCTTTTGGTGAAGGCTGGTTGTAAGGTAGTTGTGTTGTTTTATAAGGCTGATGGATGGCTGAGGGGAATAATGAGAGGACAGGGAAGACTCAGAGTGTGATAAAATGGTCTTCTGGGCAATACAAGGATGTATGGATGAAGGTTAAGTGCAGGGTGCTGGTAGGTGGTAGATCTAGGAATGAGCTTATAATTACTATCAATCCACAGGCTCAAGAAATGGTGCTTAAAAACATACAAGACACTACTTACTCATTCCTGATGAAGATGCAGGTTCCAGGACTGTGATGACGAAGACAGGGCTCAAGTAGGATGATCTGACAATCCAAGATGAGCTATCTCCTCTTCTGATGCTCGGATGAGTGTCACTGGGCTCTAGTTATTCAGTTGCAGTCTTGGGCTTGATGTCCTTCTCTGCAAACTCTTCTTGTTTCTTCACTTGTCTCTGCTTGGCCAAGCAAATCCAGATCCTTCCAATGATTTTTCCTCTTCTTGATCAAATGAAAATCCGATCCTTTGTTTTTGGTTGGAAGTGGTCATTTACAGGGAACCGATGGCGGTTACGAAACCGACGGCAATGAGTAGAACTGCATTTCGTCAGTCAAAGTGGGCTATTTTTAGTAAAATAGCCAACTTTCCCTCCTTTTCTCCCGAGGGATTAGTTGTGGGCTTGGTCAAGTCATTATGAGGTCAGTTTTGGGTGCGGGTGAGGAGTAATTAATCATAGGTGTGGATGTGGACCAAGTTATAGGTCTTAATTAGGTTAGTTTAGGGTTAAGACTCGGTCATGATGAGGTGGCGAAATGAGGTGGCAAGTATGGCGATGTGGATTTATTAATTATAAGGTAATTAATAAATAATTGTGTAAGGTTTAGGTGATGAGGTTAGGTTGCGAAATGAGATGCGGGGCACAGGGGGTCGTAAGACACAAATTGGGTGTCTACAATAGGCTTCAAGATTAAAATATACTTTTTTGCGCTCGAATATTTTACACAAACTCTCTTCTCAATACATTCATTTCATCATCTCCATATGTAAGAAAATCATCTAGAGGAAGGGATATAAAATAAAATATTCTTAGTTTATTGATCAGCTGCATGAATGTGAGAATATTTCCTTCAGTAGATTATTCATCATCATTCCCTTCGTATAAAATTTCATATCTCTTATGAATCTTCCTCATCAATTTCTTTGATTCTTGATCATTGGCAACCATTATTCACTTTTTCATCCCTCTAGTAGCGGTGCACTTGAATTAGAGACACCAAGAATTGATGACGGGGTCTTCACAAACAAAAATATTATCCATTCTAGAAAGTATTTTTATGGCTACTGTAGAGATAACATGGACCTTCGTTCCCTTAGATTTCTTGAATTTACAAGAGATGTTCCGAGAATGATGGCTGATCAAAACTTGCATATCAAGGTCTTCTTCTTCCCGATTATTGTCACTCATTGGTGCTAGAAACCAATCTTGAAAATTCATCATTGTGATGTGGGAAACTAACGTGACATAAATTCATTCCTTGATAGAGTCACCTTCTTTGAAATCTATTTTTTTGTTTTTATAATATATACTATTTTTGTATCTTGTAGAGATATTTGCGGGTGCACATGGGAAAATATCTCCCGAGTAGAGCCACCAAAAATTCTTGGTGAAATAATTTTTTTATAGAAAATTATGTATTTCCACCAACACTCATGGGGTTATGCTCATCCTTCATGTGTATTGGGAGGCTCCCATTATTGAATGTAACTATCCTAACTTTATCTAATGTTACATGGATGTCTAAATAGGAAGGGGATCACACAAGAAAACTTCATTGAACCTATGGAAAAGGGCTTGTACAGGGCACAAGGGAGGAAATTGTAGTGGTGAGGAAGAAGAAAAGTTAGGCAAGGGAAGGTTATTATTGTGAGTAGGAAATAACAGAGTTCACAGCCAAGAATTCAGAGTAGTTAAAAATCTAATCGTGAGGAAAGCAACAATGTAATCCATTAGTGAGACTAATAAATTAAAGACACACAATTCCTTAGATTCATTTATCAAGGATGAAAAGTTCCTTTTTGATCACTATACTTGCAAAGTGTAGAAAAGAGAGAGAATGGATGAACACATGAGAAAGGGAAATTGAATAAAATGTAGCTTTTATTTCTTGTGTTGGTTATTTGAAGTTCAACATTCAAACCAAAATCCATAATTTATACAAAAAAGAGTAACTTTCAAAAATATAGGATCCTTTATAATGGAGAAGCTATCCCGATTTATAAAATTACGAATTGACATTTCATCTACCCCCCACATGACTCTTCATGATCTCATTCACTTTGTGACTTTACATCTTTCTAGGAAATGATAAATATGTTCCTTTTAATAAATCAAAGGTGCTTTTTACAATTCAAATTTAGAAATTCACTTAAGTGAATGATAAAAATTACCATGATTATGTACAATGAAGAATTAGAAAGGGGGAGAGGAGAGAGAGGGAGAAAGAGAGAAGGAGAAATGATTTGGAATATTTGATGAAGAATCTCCTTCTGATGAAGAACTTGGTTCATGATCCTTGGTGAGGAGTTTCTGAAATAGGATCTTGTTCCTTGAATTCCTTACTAAATTGAGCTAGTGTAGATGTAAAATTTTCCACCTCTAGAATGCAAACATAGATCAACACTTTAATCAATGCCCCAGGAACATCACTGATATTATTGCATTGATTGGGCCATGTTTTATGATCCTTTACGATTTCCAAAATGGAGTTTATCACGTTGGCAATAAAATTTAATAAATATTTGTTAAGGGAGAGAGAGTCACTTGCCACTTTCTTGACCAACTCTTGGAAGGAAACAATGAGTTATTCTAATGATGAATTCTCAGTGAGTAGAGTGAACTCAAGTTTATGAACATAGTTGTAGACCTCATTCAAGATCTCAAAAGCATGTTGTCCACAAGAGTCCAATTCATAGATCAAATGTTTGAGCATTTCATATCTTGCATCCATGATGGAAATACAAACTTGAGATTGGTTGTCATTAGCTAATGCATACACATTTTTTCTCACGAGAGTGTGAGAGTTGAAGGAGATCATATTGGACACTAGTGGGAACACCTCATCAAAGTGAATTACCTCATTTAATATCTCATATTTTTCTTTATTTACCTCTAAAAAGGTTGCAAGAATGTTCTTGATGAGAGAGATGACATCTAGAAACAATTCATTGCATTGATAGATGAGTTTCTCAATCCACTTCTCATTATCCTTTCTATTCATCATGTAACCTTGTGCTTTTTTATCACCTCAGGATCTATATTGCTGATTGGAGGAATGTATTCTACCGGAAGAGAAGATGTTGAATCGGAGTTCCAATAAGGGTTGAATACAAACATTGAGAGATTTTATCCATTTCTCAAATTACATATTCTTTTTTTTTATTCTTCATTCAGAGTGAGGAGGGGAAGAGTATTCCTTAAATAGATGAGAAACACTCTTGTGTGAACAATGACCTAATAAGACACAAATCAACTCGTAGTATGATGGAATCATCTCCTCAATATAATTTTCAATCCTCATCCTAGAAAATTCAAAATATTGGTTTCCTAAGGTGCGACTTAAAAAGTGAGAAGTTGTCTATGAATTATTCCTACACTTGGATTTCAAAGTTCTTGATATAAATTCTAGATTATGCATGATAGCTTCATTTGCGTTGTTGTAGGTTCACTTTCTAACATCTCTTGAATCCATGGGAATGGTGCTTCAAGACCTATGTGAAGGATAAATTACCTTGTTTTAGATTTTTAACCACCTTAAAATCCTATGAATATGTAAAAATTAGTGAGATGAATGAAATCGGAGATAAATACAACTTTCTGCATCCAAAATGGAGACTTTCTATTTTTAGCAGGTAGAATCAGGACCTACTATTTTGGGATATTTCACCTATTTTTCTCAAATTTGAACTTCTCAATCCTCTGACATACTTAATTCAAATTTTTTGACCATGGTTTAACCTTTTAGGAAATTTTCTATTTTTAGCATTTGTCTTTTGCTTTTTGGATTTTTTTTTTCTAGAAAATTGTCAATTTTACCTTGCCTGTTGTTTTGCACTGTTTCCAAATGAGTTGAATGATCAGAACATGAAATTTGAAGGAATTAATATTTTTAGAATATGTATGAGTATGTAATATTTTATTTTTATTAATTATTCATTTTGGCCTTGGTTTACATCCGAAACATTATTTTTGAATTCGGCTCCTCGTTACAATCTCGTGTACCAAATTTCACTGTGTTTTGCCTACTGAAACTCTTGAAAATAGAAAAATAAATTTTCTATGGAAAGGATTTCAGACTTTAATCTTCCATGACATACATTAATCAAGTCACTAAGCTTCAGTTATAACAAGGATTGTTTAGAGAAGAAAACTTATCTCAAACCCTTGGTATGACTAGTTTCTGTAGGTTCACCGACAAAGTGAGAAAATATCCTTTCTTGCAATAACCGCTGATATTTAAAATTTTTATTAGAATTATGGATATATTTTTAGGTGTTTATATTTATTAAACCATCAAAACTTTATTCCACCTCAAAGCGTGTGGAGAAATGATGTGAGAACAAGTTGTTTTAAATTTTCTAGCTTTCGACATTGTTTTTGAGTGCACATATGAGATATAAGTAGTTAGGTTGAAATCTAAGGTTTTAACTCTTTGGCATGGGATGAATTTTATTGTCCCCTCTATCCCCTTAGGATAGGGACATGAGGGATAGAAAAATGGGTCCTCACATTTTCTTGACAAGTGTCAGTTCATGATTTTAGATCCAAGGTATGTAAATTAATTAACCACATATTAAATTATGATTTATAACATTTACCAAAACATTAGGAAATGCATAAATAAATAGTAAAAATACTTGAACAAATAAAAACACACATGAAAATTTCATTTAATGTGGACAACCCCAAGGGGAAAATCCATAGAGAAAATAATTTCCATTTATTGAGAAACTATTAACTAGTCGAGTAACTCCAACTCCTCACTTCCTGCTCCATGTTTTTTTACCCGAAGTAATTTTAATACATCTTATTATGGCCCACAAAATATTTAAATAAATTTTATCACCAAATTACAATACCCCCAAATGGCCAAGTTGTGGTTGGGGCATTCGGTGTAATTTGTGTAACATTGAGATATCCTAAAGTGTGGGACTTTGACAATGTGATAGGTCTCTAAAGAAAGTTGGTTCTTACTTGTAAACCTACTTGCCATAACTACTCATAATGTAGGAAATAAAAATAGTTAATCCTATCCTAACATTTAGAGGAGAAAGAGAGATAGATGCATGAAAATAAACCTACACTAAGAGCGGTGATACACCAATAAAAGGAGGTTGCTAATCACTATCCAACTGCTTGAAATGGAGAGAGGTGAGAAATGGAGAGGGTGGAAAAGATGCACCATAGAAAAAAATATAAATTAAAAAATAACACAATTTGTTTCTCATCAAACACAAATATAACAAAATTGCAATAAATATTAAAATTATGCACAATATACCCTGCAATGAAGAGAGGTAAGTAGAGACAAAAAAACATGCAAAGGATGGACAAGATGCATCACAAAACACATTCTATTGCTCCATTAATTTTTTTCAAAATACATCATTGATGGGAATGAAGTAAGATAATGTTATTAAAAATCATAGATAGAGGCTTGAAGCTCCACACTCAACCCAACAGAGAAGAAAGAGAGAGGCGGAAGGAGAAAAAATGACTAACTCCTTTATAAATGAGTCCCATGTTAGTATTTATAGAATGAGAAAGAGAGAGATAAGTGCAACTCAAATTTGTATTTTTATATCACTTGAAAGTTTGCCCAAAGTATGTGAACATCATGATATGAAATCTCCAAAAGTGATCCCTAATTGATTTGTAACTTGTAGCACAAGAAAATGGCTCCCCATGCTCATTTAATGCCTCACCAACCACTTTGAAATCTCTATTTGGTATTGGGTTTGTTTTCTCTGAAATTTTCCTCTAAAAATTTATGAATTATATAATTTATTGATTTATTTGTGTAGAAATCATAATCATGGTTCCAACGAGACAAATGTTGTGAAATTCCATTAAGAAACACTCAAGATATGATCTTCTCGAGTGATCGTATCTATTTTGAGTATTTCTTGATTATTTGACATTCACATGACTGTGAATTAATTCCTTTGTTGGAAATCATCATTTAAATATTTTTTCCCTCTCTTGATATTTTTGTATAACTTGAATTGATTTTGGGCATTAAAATTATTTGGCTTTGGGGCCCACCATTCTATTTTCTTCATTGCTTTGCATCTTCTATGTTCGGGGTTAATGTTTCAAACATTACATTTATGCCAACTCGACAGCTCATCAAGTTGGCTCTTTTATTGCATTGCCGATCTCTCCTTTTAATGCACCGAGCTGTGCTAATGCCAAGATGGCTCCGTTTTTATTTTTCGATGAGCCACATCGCCTCTTCCTCGACCGTCAAGCCCCTATAGTGCATTGGGTTATCCTCATACTCCCACCTTAGAGTCGAACGGGCTTTCCCTTCAATGCATTGGGCCTCTTCAACCACTTAGCTTAACCAAATTACCTACCTCCATATTCAAATGCCCATAATGTCTCATGAATTGAGCTATAATTTTGAAAACCTAGATCGGTGTGATGACCAACCACCGAATGCCAACTCAACATCACATTGGTGAGTCTCCTTTCAACTTTGGCAAAGACATGTTCTTCGTGAACTTGCATCCCTCTTTCTCTTGGGCCTCCCATGCACCCATACTCTGCATAACTCATAACATGGGCCTCATACACCCCCTTGTTTTCACAATACTTCCATTGACCGTGTCGGCTCGCATGGTTCCCACGGCCTAGCTCAGACCCATAATGAAATCTTGGCCCTATGTTGACCGACCACGAGGGCCATTGACTCGCAATCCTTTCCAATTCGGTGAAGTTAGGTTTTTGTCACCAATTTTCTTATGGGCCATCTGGGCCCTCCAACTTCATCATCTCTATGCTAAGTTCGATAAGCTTAGTCTCTTTGTAACATCTCCACCTTCTTTTGTTTACTTCTCATTTGTTTACCATGGGGCTGAGTTTGGACATATGAGGAATCATGAAAGGGGACGGGAGATGGGTGAATATTATTTTACCATCTATCCCCTTAGGACATGGACTATAGGTACAGAAAAATGCATCCTCACTTGGTGGTGACAAGTGGTACATTCTTACTACATGACGAGAGGGGCTAGAAATAGATAAATAGGCCTACCGAGTGCTCATCAAGGTCATGTGAGGATTACGGAGGAAAAGTTGGGGTGGGGAATATTTTCTTGTCCCTTATATCCCCTTGGGATATGTAAAAGTGTGATAGAAAAATGTACCTCAACACGGAGGTGACAAGTGTCCTTTTATAAAATTAACTAACTACGAGAAGTGTACTTGTGAGAGAGAGAGATCTTAAAGACAATGTTGTCAAAGATCCAGGGATATTTTTGGATCAATTACTATATGATTTTGAATCCCAAAAGAATTAAAATAATGATAGATTGGGTATCATCCTTCAATTCTTCCTGAAACTCCCTAAAATAGATCCTTTTTCCTTGGGATAATAATGCATAGGGGTTGGCTTGCCTTGAGCCACTCGGTGAGCTCCTAGTTGGGTTCATGAAAAGTCTTGCGGTGAGTGTGGGAGTTGGAAGCCGGTAAATAATATCAGTCATTTTGCAACATCCTAGCCTTATTTTTTTTTACCTCTCATTTTTTTATGTGGAGGCCCGAGCCAACACCATGATGAGTTACCCTTTTCCTAAACCATCCCTCGTACCACTTTATTATTCTAATGCATAGTCCAACTAAGATCAACAAGTTTTACTTAACCATGGCTTGTCATGATTATTGATATGATCTCGACAAGATGGAAATGACTCTCACCCATTGTATAATGCATGAGATCTGTCATTGATGGATTTGAATTAGTTTGGTGATCGTATAATAGTTCAAAGGACCATCTTACATAGTTTGATCCCTTCCATCATCAATATAACTCCTCCATATGGCTCAGCTCGATGGGTCCTCTTATATAGCTTGGTCCAACATGACTTGATCTCTATAAGCAACATGCAACTTCCCCTTCACAAAACTAGCTCAGACACTAAGGAGTAGCTCGGTTGGCTCATTGCACATGCCGGTGGGGAAACTTACAGCCATTCTAACTTCTTTGAATGATCAAAAACCTAATACATTCATGGACCCTTCAAATGTACTAAGGATGTGTGAAGATGTTAGGAGTGTTTCAGGTACTTCACCCTATTTTCTCAATTTGCTAAAAATTTCTTGCATACCTATGTGAGCTCCTTGTAACAACTGGTTCAACACAAACATCCTCGTTTTCCATTTTCACTAGGAGATGAAAATGGATAGCAATATTCATTAGCATAATTTATCATAGGCATATTTATTGCATTTTATTGCATTGTCTTTTATTTAATAATGTGCAACATGTGCACTCTAGTCTAGTGACTTGCATTCAATATTGTTATGTTGGATAACATTCAATATTGGTATTAGTAGTAATTACATGTGCATGTGAGATGGGTCTTATCATCTCGTAGTTGGTGTCTGCTAGGGTGTTATGTCTATCCATATGAGGTTGTCTAATATCTATAAATATTACAACTCTTGTATTGTTATGTAATCTGATTTCATGATCAATAATATTTGTGAGGCTTCCATCCCTCTTTGGTCATTGCAATCTTATTCTATTCTATCATTTGGTATCTAAGCTATACCATTATTATCAATAACCGAAGGGTTATAACAATTAAGTGATGGGGTACACCGATTTAATAAATAATTAGTTAATTAATAACTAATAAAAATAATATAAAGTTTATATTAAATAATTAAGAATATAAAATATTTGATATATTATTTAATTATAAACTAAATATTATGAGTACTTAATATTATGTTCTAACAGGATGATGGTGGAATGGAGAAAAACACCATTTTAGCACCATGGGGCTAAGTTTGGGTGTATGAGGTATCTTGAAAGGGGACGGGGAAAGGGGTGAATTTTATTTTACTATCTATGCTATTGGGACAGGGACTAGAGGTACATAAAAATGCATCCTCACTTGGTAGTGAAAAGTGGTACATTCTTATTGAACAACTAGAGGGGGTAAAAATAGATAAATATGGGTACAAAGTGCTCATCAGTGGTCATGTGACAATCCTAGAGGAAAAGTTGGGGTGGTTAATATTTTATTTTCCGTTATATCCCCTTGGGATATGTGAAAGAGTGACTCAAAAAAATGTGCCTCAACCTGGAGGTGACAAGTTTCCTCTTACAAATTTGACTAATCGTGAGAAGTGTACTGCGAGAGAGAGAGATCTTAAAGACGATGTGGCCAAAGCTCCAGGAGGAATTTTTGGGTGACTTAATATATTATTTT
>CM031235.1:5002355-5126905 GCA_018340775.1 Taxus wallichiana var. yunnanensis | reverse complement strand
GAGGATGTTAAAGAGGTGGCCACCTTAAAGAACATGTACCTATAAAAGGAGGTTGTGCACGTGGAAGAAACTATGGCATGTAATAAGAGCAATAATAAAAACAATAGAGATAATATAAATAGTAGTAATAATGCATGTATAAGAAAATAAGTGCAACAATAATGAAGTTAGAGTCAATATTATGCAAATAGTGTCACACAAAAGGCATAGAGCCATAAACATGGGATACCCATAGTGTCACAAGACAATCAAGGCCCATAGGCCGACAAATAAGAGTGCACGAGATAGGCATAAAGCCACAAAAATGGGACACCCATAGTGTCACAAGACAAGTGAGACAAGTAAGCCATAATCAGTGAAGTAAACAAGTAGTAACACACACAACTAGCAATAATGTATGAAAACTAGGAGTGTTAGAACATGATGAAATAATATAACAATTGGGATAAAAAGAAACATGTCGGGGAAAGAGATGTCAACATTACACATGACACATATGGTAGTCCTCTTAGTTTAAAAGATAGCATGTACATAATATATGTAATCAAACATAATGAGGAAGTAGAAATGAACTATAATAAAACAATAACACTTGTGTGTAGTATATAATAAATGCCTCATAGATACGGGAGAAGTGCGGGTAAAGGGCCATCCAACACATGCCATCATGTATCGCTTTGTGTATGTTCGCATCAAGCTCAATATACCACGTGAATTGACATGTGTAAAGAGTAAAGAGATATGATATCTATCAAACCAAAGTGACAAACAATATGTATAATGTAAAGTGCAAACAACTCAAGCTAAGTGTACAAGTCCTGATTTTGTATTTTTGCAAATATATGAATGTTTTTATATTTTGAAACTATGTTAATGTTTTGTGTTTTTTTAATTTTGAGCTATGTACAAGGAAGAGGGGTAGCATTTGACTATCCAATGAGAACATCTTAAAGAGGTGTAGTAACTATCAAAGAATATGGAGGTTTGGGCCTCAATTGTGTCAAAGAATTTGACTCGAATATAAGTGGCACATTAGTAGTGATGTTTTCCAAAGAAGGCATGAGAGAAGAACTAGGTGAAGTAGCTCTATGAGTAGTGTGTGAAGTAGTCTTGAAATTACATAGATTATCCTTGGTAGATGCGATCTTAATATGGCATAGGTGGTATCACATGACGAGATTTGGGAACTTGAAAGTAGAATTATTGGTGTTAAGATTAGGAAGCATGTCACGATAAATATTCAATGGGTTTATCCCATTCAATTACATTTGTGTCAATAAGATCTTGTATAACATTTTGAAGATTGACACATTGATAAGTGAGGTGACCAATGCAACTATGATAATTACAAGTAAAATTAGCATCAAATTTCTTACTATGATTTTTGCTTGTATCAAACTCAAGTAGTGGAGGGAAATACGTGAGATTGTTTGCAAGTAATTGTTATATCATAATGTGTAGAGCACAAGGTAGACACATAAATTATTTTTGTGTGTTATTGAGAAGTAGGAATAACCACAGAAGGCTCACTTAGAGTATCAAGTTGTTCATCATCATTGATATCAATATCAGATTTAAATCCTCAAATGGGATTGAAAACTAATGTACACAAATGCTCATTTGACATATCAAATTGTTCATCAAAATCATATCCATTGATATCATAATCTGAAATCAGATTTTTTCTTGATTTGTTGAGGAAGATTAAAGATATTTGTAGAATCCATTGTTGTGTTACCCCTTTGTTGGGATTATGTATGCTCTAAGTGCATTGATGCGGTGTGAAATTATTTGTGCTCAATTTTTATTATTGTTATTTTTTTGCATAATAGTTGGTATTACATTCTTATCCACTTTGTGATTAGATGACTCTTATGGTATGTCCAAAGGTGTATCATTCAAAGTGTTGTAGTATGCTCATCGGATATAGGTGTTATAACTTTTGGTACCCATTTAAGATTTGGAACTTGAGATGATGGCATGCGATAATGTCATGTATCAAAGAGTATAAATCCCTTACACTCAAGTTGTTGAATTCATCGTTGTAAAGCATTAAAACCATTGTCACGATGTCTATTAATTCCATGATAATTTAAAAATGGTTGACCTTTGATTTTGGTAAGTAGTGGGGGTAGTGATGAGTAAGTAAAAAAGTGATTATCGAGTAGCTCGAGATAGAATGTCATGTTGTCTAGCATTCTTTTTAACCTGAATATGTGCTTGATATTGTGAGTGTCATAGTATTCTAGATTAATCTTGTGAACATACACATTGTTACCTCTATGTAGGAATTTCACTTCACTTGTATGGGCACATGTATTATGCATAATGTATGTATTACATTGGTTTTAAGTGGACTTGTAACTCTATTGATTATGATGTGTAGAGACATTATGGATATGGGCATTGGAAGAATCCTTTAGATGTGTTATCTCACGCTTGAGAGATGTGATCTCGGTATTCATAGCTTGAAATTGAACTTGAAAAGCATGGTGTAAAGCTTGAATAGAATATAAGATAGCCATATGAAAGGTTTCATCATTAATAATATAAGGATTTAAAATACATCTCAAAATTGAATCCATGTGAGAAGGTGTCGCATTAGTAGGAAGCATTTTTGTTGTACTAGTTTTGTGAGAGTATCTCTGCATGCCCGATGAGTTGAAGCAAATCATAGAAGAGATTTTAGAATTTGTAGCGTGGGACATGATGTCAAAAAAATAATATAAGAAACTTAAATTAGGTAAATAATAAGAATAAGCACATGGAGCGTTGATGGTGGAGAGATCATAAGACACAAAAGTGGTGTTGAGAAAAAAATAGTCGTTAAATTAATAAGATGACTATATATGAAAAAAAATAAATTTGATAAAACTGGGAGAGGTATTTTTGAATCTAATTATGTGGAAGAAAAACCTCAAGGATTTTCCCAAAAGTGTATATTTTTCCGATTATGCCCTAATTACTAAAAATAATAATTTTTAATTTCTAAAAAGTGTGCTAAAACTTAGGGCAAAAAAGAGGTTTTCATTAAATATATAAAAATTAATAATAACCTCAAAGGAATTTGAAATAAGATATTTTATGCTTGAGATATGCAAAGAAAAAGGTGATTCGACAATTAAGAGCCATAAAAAGAGATCCTAAGGGTAAAAACAACTATGAAACCCTAAGGAAAATTATGGAAACCAGATTTAGGGTAGGTGATAGATGAAAATCAGGTTTGAATATGAATATATAATGTATATATAGAACTTGAGAGTAGCTAGGGCTTGAAATAAGGTACAAGTATTTATACCCTTATTAGATTATATGAAATCTAGATTAATGAATTAAGTACACTAAAGGATGTAAGGGGAGCTATAAGAGGTTATTTTGATTAATTAAATTCCAACATTAATTATTCAATATTATAATAATGCATTAATACTTGTAACTAATGTATGAACTTAAAAACATAAGGGGATGAGTGCACTTAGTTGTTTACATATGGATATGGGAAAATTTGGGCATCTGTGGTGGAATTGGGAGATTTGAACTAGATGATGCCTTGTCCACGGAGGTTGTGAGTGGAATATGGCTTGGGGTAAGACGGTAAAAATATATTGGGATCATCCATATGGTCTTGACCCTATTGTATAGTCTTGGACCTACTTGGATTTTGGATCTATAACTTTATGGAAGTGTCGTCTTCCTATAAATGTCTTTTGTTTTCAAACCCTAATTATCAATCATGTTACGAATCTCTATAAACATTATGAAAAAGATATCAAACCCTAACCATAGGTGGGAGACCATGAAAAATAAACATTAATTGGGTTATGGGTACCCCTATGCATCGTTGATGTTGGAACTATTTTGAAGAGGCCTCAAACCGCACATCATTCTCTACCTAGCATGTGATATTTACATGAATGCAACTGTGATTTGGAAAATTCTTTAACAATGTTTGAGTTGAGTTTGTCTCTTGCTAAAATAATTGGAGAAGGGATGTTTGAGTGCCTACATGAATGATTTATCTTGTCTTCTTGACATGGTATGGTGTTTTTCCCTCGGGAGTGTGCATGTGCTTTTGTGATATTTAGGGAGCCTTGGGTGTCTTTTATAAGAGTAGGAAGTGAGTGTATCAATGTAGTGTCATATGATTTCCAAGTTAGCAAATGAGGTAGTGTTAACTTGCTTATATAGGGTTCCGAAGGTAAATTATCGAAGAAAGGTCAACCCATAGGGAGTAAAGGACCCATCAAATAATGTGAAATTAAAAGCAAAGATGGAGGATATGTAAGTGCAAAATCATACAAATAAGTTAAGACTAGATATAAATTCTTGACCAAAATTATACGGCCTCGACCGAGGATGAGAAACTTGAAAATTGGATTTTAGATCCTGTCAGTTGGGATTTGTCTATGTATTTTATGCATTGAAATTTTAGAATCTTTTGGCATATTAGTGTTTATGATTAAACAATCTAGACAAGAGATCTCAGGATGTCTTGAGCAAGAATAAAAAAGTTGTATTTATCTTAGCAAGAGTGCATTGTCAAAACCAATAGTGTCAAAGAGTAAATTTCCAAATTTGAGTGTCTACACATGATAGTTGAGAAATATTCTAGGCAAGATGCTGCAAGTAATATATTGCTTTTGATAAATGCGATTGAGCATATGGACAACTAGGAAATGTATGTAATTATGCAAATCACACAAGAGATGTAAGGATATGTCAATTAGACATAAGATGTCCTGTGTAATTCATAGCGTAAACACAAATCCAAAATTGCCATTGTTAAAGGATAAGTTTCCAAATTTAGGTGTTGACATGTTATAGGAGTGTTTGTATGTTCCTCCTAGTTATTAGGGAGACAAGTACATTTACCGCTTTTATAATAACTTGAAGACCAAGCAATATGGCCCCAAATTTCATTGATTAAATTAGGATTTCTTTGAGATTTTAATGTAAATGTAATGGTGTTTGTGTCTCCATTTTTGTTGATCACCCAATGTGAGAAATGCATTTAGATCCATACATAAGAAGTGTAATAGTGAAAATGTCAACAATATAATTGTCATTTCCTTTTAATTATCTATTATTAAAATTGGCTTGATTATTTTGATAAAAAAATAGCTCGACTCATTGATTGTAGGGAAAGATTCAAAAGTTGTAAAATTTATTGTTGTATATTTGAATTCACGGAATCAAATTTAACTTCAAACCTAGATATAGTCTCAAAGATGAGTAAAGGGCGCCAAAAGTCTCTCTCACAAGGACATTTACTTAATTTCCAATATTAATAAAAAACACAAGAAATAAATATATCTTAACTCTACATTATGCACTTTATATGGCAAGTTGTGTACATGTTTCTTTTAGTAAGTGTACTTATGCCGATAGGTGCAAAAATGTAGCTTGTTTTTTGTTTTAATACAATATGTTTAAGCAATATGAGTTGATTTTATTTTATATTTGATTTGCGAGTGCATTGTTTTTTGTAGGTTGTTTTCATGGTAGGATAGTATGATTCAAGAGATAACATCAAATTTTGTTTTTCCATAATTATTATCTTTGAGTTTTCCAAATGGTGAAAACTAAGAGAAGTGACGAGTTTGAATCCTATAGGGAGTAAAGTATGTCTGACTCATATTTGAAGTGTAGTTAGGTGCTTCATGCATACTAGGAGTACAAGGTATTTCATATGCTATAAGCCACTGTATACTTGAACTAGATAACCCAACATCATGGGAAAAAATGACCTTTCTTTTCATTTACTTTACTTTCTGCCACAATATTGGCATGAAATGTCATAGAATATGGAAATCTCATGGGATTTGAGCTCTAGGATATCATGAGCTAGATTCATTTGGACACAAATTATCTTCTTAAAACCAATTTGCACCAAAACACTATTTATGTATAGGTAGGTTTAGACGTGCCTATATGTTTTGTCATTGGTTTATTTCATTAAATTTAAATGAATGCTTTTATGTATGCTTTAGAGCATAAGGGTAATCCCAATGTTGGCAATAATTTTTGGGAGAGACCAAAGGATATAAACACTCTAAGAACAATTTACAAAATCCAAAAATACAAGCTTGACTCAAATGATGCTTCTAAAATTGGTGCAACATTGGCAACAACATCCATTATGTTTAGGTCATCATATAGGGTGTACTCACGAAAACCAACTTGATGTTGTAGTTTGTGTACGTGCATGCCCATGAATTATTTATGCTTATTATATTGTTATTGAGCCACTAAAATAAGTTGTGATCATGAATGTATCTCATAAAAGTTGTCCATAAGATTCTAGAAATATACTTTTCCAATCAAAGATTGTTTTTAGTCGAAAACAATTAGGTACCCATAATAGGATGAATAAAAATACTTATTATGATCCCATATAACTACCTTAGAACTTTGAAGAGTGGCCATGAATTAAGATTATAGATATTTTCTAGAATTAGAGTCATTAGCAAAAGATTTTTAACTTTAAAAATGTTAATTATTGTGATGATTGATGGATTAGAAATGCAAATAACTTTCATTTAAAGAACAATTTTATGTACATATCTTTGATTTTGTAAGTAAATAAGGATAATTTTTAGAAATGTAAAATGAATATGGGGAATTGTAGACACTCAAATTTGGCAATTTATCCTTTGACATTGTTGGTCTTGACATTGCACACTTGCATGCACAAATACACCCTCCTCACTCTTGCTTAGCACACCCTAATAACTCTTCGACCACTTTCTTATCTTTGCACACCTTTCTATCATTATTTCTTGAGGTTTTATAGCATAAAATGTATCTAAAGACATCCATCCTCCAACCTAGAAAGATAAATTGTCATTTTCCCCTCCTAGTCAAAATCGTATATTTTAGTCTAAATTGACACATGTCAATCCCGCCCTCTATAAAAGTTTAGGCTGATATGTTTTGGGTCCAAACTTTCAATTCCATCGTCTTCATATTAACTAATGTTCCCTCTTTGTTGGCCTTTCATGACATAACAACCATGAAAGCCAATATAAGCAAGTCAATCATACCTCATTTAAGGTCTTAGCACTTTATGTTCTCCTCATGTTAAAGCAAGCACAAAAGGCACTTACTTACTCCCTAAAAAATGTAATAACTAATGTAAATCCACTAGGAAACACCGATATAGGTCTGAAGTCTCCTCCCATGTCCAAGAGTCTCAATCTTATCTCCATAAGCAAGCAAAGTGACCCTTCCCAAGTATTTTAGCAAGTGTCAAACTCAAGCAAGGCATTATCAAAGGACGGTTGTCGATTTTTTATTACACTACACTAGATATCAAATTCTTAGATAATGACATGCAGTTTAATCCCTTTTTAGAGTAGTGGCGATGTTGACAATGTACAAGGGTGCCCATAACCCACGTACCTTTGTTTTACGAGAACTTTGTCTTGTATTATGAGGGTTTGAGGGTTCGAGAGGAGTTTACAAAGCCATTATGACGATGAGTGAAGGAGACTTACATAGATCAACAGTCATTTCTAGGTAGGTGAAGCACTCATAAACTTGCAAGCACATAATCCAAGCAAGGCAAAAATTGTACACTAAGGCCATAACCATACAAATGGTCTTGACCTATTTATACGGTTTTGATAAGATCCACTCTCAAGTGTCGGTTCCTATAACAAAGCATTTTCAATTCCATATTAGCATGTTCCTACATTCATATAACTTAGACTCTTCCAAATCCACATAGAATAAACTAAGTATAATCTCTCCTTTGTGTTTTGATAGTTGTTAGGTCAATAATCACTTTGTAAAGTGTTATTCTGATTTTGGTAATGAAAGTTAGAAGTTAGTTAAATCGAGAATAGCCTCATATAATAGTAATTTATCCTTTTTTATGCATGTTTATTTAGGAAAATTCTAAAATCTTAAAAAGGTTGAGATAAACTCACTTTAAAAAGTGAAATCATTTTAGTAAACTTGTGATCAAACCCTTCACCTAATATAAGATCTTACTAATTTTTTTATAGGTTAGGCCTTTTGATTTTAGAACCGTGGTGTTGTCTTAGGGTACAAAAGTGTTTGGTTTGTTTGTACTTTTTACTTTTATGTGATCATGGCTTATTTTTAGGCTTTGCGAGAGGCATACTTGATTATTATCCCTTTAAACAGTCCATAACACATATGAGAATGCAAAACATGTTAACCCCTTTTCACACTCCTTGGGGATGATGTAAACTTTGATGTTAATCTAGACCATGTTTGTCAACCATTCATTGATCATCCTCCCTATTTCTACACATCACCTCCTATAGATACTCCTCGAGACACATTTCTAGATGACCTCACTAAGTTCCCACCTCTTACCACTCATGAAGACCCTAGGTATAGTCTTGCAGGTTTTATCAATGACCATGAGCAAATAAAATCTCCTCCACATGTATATCATGACACTAATGTTATAGATGACCTAGATTCTGGTGATGATGTTAGTGTTTCTAGTGCACATACAAATGATTTTCCTTCTATTTTCACATTTATTGATGGTGTCCCTTGTGTTTTTGAAAATGAAGAGGAAATAATGAATCGTAGTTACAACCATGATGATTATATGCACGATGTTTGTTATTCCAATGAGTCATATGAAAATTATTATGTTTTACTACTCTCAAATACAAAAATAATGAGCTTGATTGTAACATCTCTAGTTTGCTTGCACATAATAACCATTGCACTTTTATTGTTCCATTTGAATGCAAAAAGAATGATATTTCTGTACTGATATTTCCATTTCTGAAAGAATTTTTTTTGATATAGATCATGTTATGGTTAATACACATAGTGTTTCTATTTATCCTCTTACAAACAAGTGTGATGTTTTTATTAGTATTTCTTCTCTTCCACTTGTAGATACTAATGTGTATAGTGATATTGTTAGAAACAATGAGGATGTTAATCTTTGTTTAGTTGCACATAGCCCAAAAGTTGATACATCACCTAGTGTAATTTCATTGCCTATTGTTTATGTTGATATCCCTTTAGAGCCTAATCATGAGGTCAAGCCCATTCAACCCATGCAAACTTCATATGACTCATCCCTCAATAATCTTCCTAGGCTTGATAGTGTTCTTATGGCTACTATTAATGGTAGGATGCAACCTTTGAATGAACCCTTAGGTGCTTATATTATACCTCCTTAAGAGGTGATTTCTCTTATGCATGTGGTAGGTGAGTTACAAATAAAGGTCCACACATTGACTTTAAAAAGTAAGGCCTATTATGCTAGTGTTGATTCTAATATTATTCTTAGAAATCCTATTCCATGTAGAATATTTCAAATACCATTCCCTAGGTATTTTTGATGCCCACATTTCAATTGTTTGATGGTGCTTCAGATCCATACCTACATCTTAAGTATTATACAACAATTATGGCTCCTTATGGCAATGACATGATTCTTCTTAAGTATTTCTCTAGGAGTCTTATTGGTGATGCCTTCTCTTAGTTTACTCGTCTCCCCAGTGTCTCTTTAAGTAATTTTGTAGAACATGGGGATTCATTCTTAGTTTACTTTAGTTGCGATAGAGGTTCTAGGGCTACATGTGAGAATTTTCCTTCTTTACATTAAGATGAAGTTGAATTTGTCTCTAGTTATATCTTACGCTTTAAGGAAAACATGCACTTGCTTGTATATCAACCTAGTGATTTAGAGTTGTAATTCATATTTTGTCGAGGACTTATGTATCCCCTTAAATAAAAATTACATTATGACACTTTTGATTCATTTTATAATCTTTTCTCATGTGTTATTGATTTAGAAAAAGATATTATGCTAGCACATAAGCCTAAGACTTTAGATGTGAATGTTACAACCCCTTTCTGTTACACATGATTATGATACACACAATGATAGTCAAGTCAAGGTTTTACATTGTGGTAATACTTTTTATCATCCTCATCCTAATCTGTGAGTATGACAACCATCTCCTCCCATCTATTTTGATAAGGCTCATGATAGGCCCCATGACATCTTACTTACATTACTTAACAAGAGGATGATTCAATTACCATCTAATGATCATCTCCCTCCTCATAGGATTGAACATGAGAAGGTTTGTCTATTTTGCAACTTCCATCATATTAATGGAAATCGTGACAATGATTGTTATGCATTAGATCATAAACTTAAGTTATTAGAGGAAAAAGGTATCATCTCTTATGTGACACAACATGTAGATAGATCTACTTTACTTCCTCCACAACATAGACCTACAGGAAGTGTTACACTTGATGAACATGCTTCCACATCTAGTAATGTTTCTCACATTGACACTCTTTCTACACATGAGCAATCTAGAATTGTATATAAGTGGATTATCAAGGCATGAGGGGTTTGTCCCAAAATTTGCACCCGTGACTTCAATAGATCCTTTAGTTCTATCCATCATTCATCTCATCAATTTGAATCTTCAATACTCCACTTCCTAAGCATAATAATGAAACATTCAAGGCTTGACCCTCCATCATCTTCAAGTAATTGATTTACCTTCTCAGAGGGTTCTCTTGGGATAGATATCATGTTATCCCTCCTCATTTCTCGATGATGCACTTTGTTTATAAGTTCAACTTGACTATTGAGGGAACATTTCTACACCTAAACCTCACTTTGCACACACACATTATGGGACAATCTTGCTTCCCATTCTTTATCTGCATTATTTTCTATCTATCCCCTCCATAAGGGAATTCTTGGATCACCCTTCCTTCTCTTTAGAAAAAAATGTTTTCATCTATGCCCTCATGGAGGGCCTAAAACACAAAAACATTCAAATATTTGCAAAAATACAAAATCAAGACTTGTTTTTATAGCATACATTGTTTACACTTTACATTATACATGTTGTTTACTCCTTTAGTTCAATTAATAACATTTCCTTTTACACGCATGCATTAACGTGGTATATTGAGCATGATGCGGGACATACACAGAGCAATACACAATGATAGGTGTTGCTTTGTCTTATACCTGCATCGTTAACCTTTGGGGGCATCTTCATTTTACATACTACATCTAGGTGTTATATTTTCGTTATAGTTCCTTTCTTTCCACATTACGCTTGGTTACATATACATCTTGTCTATTTGTTATCTTTCAAACTAATAAGACTAGCGCATGTGTTTTGTGTGCAATGCTTGTAAGTTATGCTAGCTCTTTCATGTATCATATATCATATGCTTTACATCACATCTTGACATGCTTGTCTTTCATACATGTTTTTATTGTGTGTGTGTGTGTGTGTGTGTGTAAACACAAAATCATGCACTTACTACTTACATCATGCCTCTAAGTATGTTATTATATGCATGATTCCTAAGTAAGAAAACTAGACATTAACAACACTTGTTTTGCTTTTACATTGCTTTATCCTTTTGATACTCTTATCATTTACTTTTCTCAAATGACTACTTTTGGACATTAGAAAACATGTGACACATCTCTTTATTTTCTATTATATCATGTGAACATCTTAGATAAGATCACCTTCGCCCATTAGGGATAGAAGTTCCCATACGCTACTGTCCCTTTGGGCACTTTTTTCCCTTTCCCTCCTTTTCTCAAATTTGAAATGCCACATCATTTTTTATCTTTTCTAAATTACTACCCATCACTTTGGGTCAACCTTTTTGGTTATTAATGACAAAATTCAAACAAGGGAATCATATATACATGACTTACTTATTATTAAGGGGTTGGACAACTTAGGCTATTACTTACTATCTACTATTTGGGCAAAGAGAAACATTCAAGGACTATATTTGGGTTGCATTATTCACTATACAAGGGGTTATTTATGAATTCCATCTCACACATTCATCTTGGGGAAAAGTAGTTTTAGCCCGCTATCTTGTGTGATGAAACCAATTTTCTCTAAATATATTTAAACCTTTATTTCGGAGTAACTATTGTAATAAGTGATATTCAGTTATTAAGTATAGTAAACAATAAGCATAAAAATATGTAAAGCTATAAGTAAATGAGAGGAGAAAATGACTTAGCTAGTTTTGGTGGATTTGAAAGTGATCGGGACCGTCTAAATGTTGGATTTGACTGAAACAATGTCAAAATTGCTAACTGAAGGTTCTGGAACTCGGAACTGTATAGGACAAGAGCGCCCACAAGATAACATAAGCGCCCTAGGTGTCATTGACGAGATCTGGGTGCATATGTTTACTCACATGCTCAAGTTTTTGGATTATTCTGACTTAGAAGGTCTTTGCTCCAATATTCATTTTGTCACTCTGAACTCGTTGTTAGGGTTTTGATCGCACATGTAACCTACAAAATAGATAACTACTTAGACATTTTTGCAAACCGCATCAAATCTAATAAAAATATGCAAAATGTGGAGTCAGACTGACCCCTACGGTCACCAAAAGAGTGAACTTACAACCAAGCATTGCACTATATCTCATACTCCATGTAGTTTTGTGTGTGTGTGTAGACATAAAATCTATGCACTTGGGTACATTTCTAGGTCTTAAAGCATACTAATATATACATGATTCATAAGCAAAAAAACTAGTAATCGACATGATGTTTTTTTGGCACTTTTTGCTTTGTCTCTAATACCTTTTTGACCTTACACACCCTATAGCCCCATCGATATTTGACTAATTTATCATTTATGGCCTCGGACATTATTGCCTAGTTAGGACACTAAGCACTCAGTGCTCCTATCCCTCGTGGGTGCTCCGACCCTCTCTATCCTTTTCTCACTCTTTTGGGTCTCTTTTACTTCTTGGGAATATTTTACACTTTTTATTGGCCTTCAAGTTGTCAATTATGAAATTCAAACAAGGGAATCATATATATACATAGTTATTGCTCTCAAATAAAGGGTCAGGCACTAGCATTATTTAGTATCACCTAAGCTTGCATCCAAAGGCATAAGAGCATTACAAAGCATTCATCTATCACATTCACTCAAGGGACAAGGGTTGCATTCTTCTACATACACAATATAGGAGCGGAAATTTTTTCTATTTCATCTCACACATTTTATACATTTGTTATATCTTATATCTAGCTCGTTATCATTGTGCAAATTACACAAGGGCATCCTAGGGCATCATTACACACACTTTCACACAAAACTACATGGAGTCTAAGATGTAGTACAATGCTTAGTACTAAGTTCACTCTTTGGGTGACCATCGGGGTCAGTCCAACTCCCCATTCTACATCTTGATTATTAGGTTTGATGTGGTTTGTGGGGGTATGTGACTAGCTATATATTTTGTAGGTTATAGGTGTAAACAATGACATTGGAACAAGACTAGAATGACAAATAGAGATCAATAACAAAGCTCCTCTTGCACAGAAAAAATCAGAACTTGAGCATCTAGGTGGACACTAGTGCCAGATTCGATCATTAGTGCATGGGCGCTCCCAGCGTCCCATGGGTGCTCCTATCCTGCACATTTCAGAGTCTCCAAGCCTCTAGTGAGCCTTAACGATGCTACTTCTAGTCTATTCTAGCTATTCACCTTCCCATATCATCTCTAAATTGTGTGAAATCAGCTAAGTCACCCTCTCTCTTTCTCTCTCTTATTTAGGGTTTCATATTATTACATGTTTATTGTTTGTGTCTTACTTGTAGTTTATCGGTTGTATATCATTAGTTACTGTAATTACTCTCAAATTAGATTTAAATCTATTTAAATTAAATCAAGTGTGTATATGTGTCTCGTGTCCTAGATAGCCCTTGTGCAAGTTATATGATGATAGCGGGCTCGATCTAAATTGTCCCAAATATGTAAGATGTGTGTAATGGAATAGAATGAACTCCCCTCCTATGCAGTGTATGCATATCAATGCATCCCTTGTCCCTTGTATAGATGTGCTAGATGTATGCCTTATAGTGCTCTTGTGCCTTTGTGCAAGCTTAGGTGGTGATAGATAATGCTTATAGTGTTTGGCCCCTTATTTAGAAGAAGTGACTAAGTGTGTGTGTGTATATATATATATATATATATATGATTCCATTATTTGAATTTAAAAATGTATAAGCTGAAAGGCCGACCTAAAGTTTGTAAAAGGTGCCCAAACAGTGAAAAGGACCCAAAAGAGTAAGAAGAAGATAAAGAATGGCAAGAGTACCCATAAGGTAGTGGAGTGCCTAGCACTTCGTCCTGAGTAGACGCTAGTGTATGAGGTCATCAAAAGATAAAACTAGTAAGTGATGACAGAGTGTAAGATGTGTGAAGCCGATAAAGTGAGCTAGATAAAGAAATCAAAAGGCCAAAAGGAGTTGTCAACCACTAGTTTTTTGCTTAGGAATCATGTATACATTAGTATGCTTTACGACCTAGAAATGTACCTAAGTGCGTAGATTTTGTGTCGTATTTTCCCCACTTTATGGTGTTGAGTGAATACTTGATAGCATAAAGTAGATAGAAGATACGTACCTTGTAAATTAGAGATGAGTGTAGATGATAGTGTGTTGAGTGGACAAACAACCATGTGAAGCGTTAAGTGGTCATAATGTGAAGTGTGGCAACTAGGAAAAGGAGGTAAACCCTAGGGCTGAATTGTATGTGTAGTAGCATGTTGTTGGAGTTTGTGATTGTTGATATGAGTTGGTTTTATTTGTTTGTAAGAACAAGGCTGTAAAAGAAGAATAAGTCAATAGTCAAAGTCATGTATGAGATAAATCGAGTAACTTATGTATAAGTAAGTAAAAAGTGTGTAAAAGTAAAAGGAAATTCTGCACCTGATGTATGAGAGAATATATGATAGAAATTGTCTTATTTGCTTTGTAGATGTTGTGGATTTGGATGTCTTTATGCCAAGGGTGAGGTTTTTACGAGATTTCATGCCAAAAGCGAGTTTTTTGGCGATCTCAAGCCAAGAGTGAGTTTTTGGGTGATCTCATGCCAAGAGAAGAGTGTTGGGGTGAGAGGTATGTTTTTATCTACTTCCATGATACTTCTAAAAGTGTCACCGCGTATTGCATATTGACATGTCCTGATTTATAATTGATCTCGTATTGTAGTATATTATAAGCTGAAGCCAAGTGTATGATACTATAGATCTATTCTGGAAATTATGTTGAATTGAGAATTTTTTGTTTTTGCCCCAAGACACAAGCACCAAGTATGACACAAGCACCCACCATTCATGTCTGCTACTAGTGCTAGTGTCTGCTATGTGTTTGTAATCCAAGTCTAATTAGGCCACCACTCTGAATCGTGTGATTTTTCCATTTCTGTGTTGTTCTATTCTTTTCACCCTATAGTTGCCCCCTCATTTGGGGTACATGTGATGAATGTAGTAGGATGCCACCCAAACAAGAGGACCTGAAACTAATATGCATATAAGATATTGGGTAATTTTAGGGGGTAGGGGATGTGCATGGTGGAAACCAAGACCCGTGCAAACAAAATAGGCTAGAAATAAGTGTTAGTGAAAAAGAGTTAGCGTCTTTATAGAAAACAATAAAGCAAACAACTATGAATACAAGAGGGACCGCAAAAAGTAGGTTTCATACATGGGACATCACTCACAATGTCACAAGATAATTAGGACCAAAGTGGTCATAAGCAAACAATGATTAAACAAGACATATGGCATAACCCGCAAAACAATGGCAAATAATAGCAAACAAGAAGTAATAGATAACCATGGTTGTATAAAATCTTGCAAGGTAAATGTTACATATGAAGCACCTGTTAGCATGTTAGAGAGTTAAATAGTATGTCAAAACATGTATAGATTAGTGAAAGGTAAGTGATAGTAATGAAAAGTAGTAAATATTGTAACTATTGGACCTGTGATGTAGAGTAGAAGAATAGTAAAGGTAGATCCCCCAAGAGCTTCGACGGGACAGGTAAAGAATGGTATTGAGCATCATGCTTCATGTAATAATTTGGAAAAGTATTGCATTCACGTCAAGATACCACATGACCGTGCATGTGTACAACAAAAAGATAATGACATATGAAGAATCTAGCTAGCATAGGAAATAAAGTGCTACATGTAAGTAGTATAAGCTAACAAGAGTAAAGACAACCAATATGTGCAGATGTTGTATGAATGTGATGGTGTGTTGCGATATGCAAGATGTGTAGATGAGAGGGGTTGTGTTTCCCCATCGTATGTGTGTGACGTGAGGTCCATTTAAGAATTGATCCCTCAACAGTCAAGTATGAAATGTATAATAAAAGTGCGTCATCGGGTAACGAAGCCATTGTATGTGATCGAGAGTAAATGCTAGGAAAGATTTATTGTGAAGCATAAATCATGAAGTGTAGTAGATATGATATTAGTACATAATAGAGACCACCAATAGTGATGGGTGGGGGAGAAGTATGATGCCCCCAAGTGTGCGAGTGAGGTCCATTTAATGCCCTCAATAGTCATGTATGAACATTGAAAACACGAGTGTGTCATCAGGTAACAAAGGCATTTTATGTAGTGGTAACATTATGTTATAGAGATAGGAATAAGTAATGGTATAAGAATTAAGTGAGGATGGGGATGACTTATGACCCCAAGTGTGTGTATCAGAACTATTGGCAAATATATGTGATCATTGTGAGCAATAATAACAAAAGTATGTATAGTGTATAGTATGTGTATCATGATAAACATGATCCATAAGTAAGCATGAGGAGCAAAGCGTGTATGAAATGGGATAGGAGCATCGATAGATGTAGCGAGGTCTACTAATAGTATAGATAAGAGATAGTATTGCTAGAAAGATTGACGTGAATTTCAAAGAAATAGTAAGGTATAGATGTGTATGTGAGTAGTTTGGATAGGTAACTTCCAATTAGAATGTGTGACTATGAGTGGTGGGTTTAAGTTTGATGCCCCAAATGTGAGAGTGATGGAGATATATCCAACGAGACGAGTGATATCATGCCATAGTGGCAGATGTTGAAATGTGTCATGAAAAAATTTATGGTCGTCACAATAGTAGGTACGAGGAAGGATGTGATGAGCATCGAATCAAAGTCAACGACATTACTAGGATTGAAATCTAATGTGCACAAATGCTCATCTAACATATCAAATGGTTTATCGGCATCGTAAGCTTTCGGGTCCCAGTCATCGACATGGGCATTATCTACGGATCAAAAGGAGGAATTATAAATTTAATTAAAGTAGGTTGGTGAGGGTTCTCAACTTGTGGCGAGGTAATTGGTTGTTTGTCTTTTGAGGTTTGGCCTTAGATGGGACTTGTGGAGACTCTTGCATTACTTAGGGAAGGAATAGGAGCAACTATTTTGTGATGCTCGTTAGACATCAAAGGATCATATTTAGGAACTTATTGGGGTTTAGTAATTGGAGATGAGTGCATAACAAAATGTTATGTAGCAAATGAAATAAATCCTTGATGCTCAAGTTGTTTAATTCTTTGATCTAAATCATAACAATCATTGTCATGATGTCCATTAATTCTTTAATATTACAAAATGGGTGACCTTTATATTGTGTATGTCGATAAGGAGGGTAGTAATGAGTATGCGATAAGGTGATTAATTGGTGATTGAGGAGCTCGGGGAGAATATCATGTGGCCTAGCATTTCGATCAAATTGGAGAGGTGTTTGTTGTGTTAAGACCTTAACCTTTCTTGTATTAGCACATGTAGTAGACATGAGATTAGGATGAGGTGTAGCAGAAGAACTAGCATGGGTACGAGAAGCATCCTTGATATGTTGGATTTCATTTGTGAAGGATTTAATCGAAGATGGATTGATTAGTTGTGTTATTAGGGCTAAGAGGAGGGTCGAATATACTATTGAAAATTGCACTTACTTACTTACGAAGGTGGCATATCGTGAGGGAGGTACATTATATGTATGACTTTTTAGAGAATGTCCTTGCAAATTGGGTGCTTTTGGAGTAATTGATATAAGGATACTTGAGGAACTTTAGAGGCCATGATATTAAAGAAAAGGTAATTTGCAAAATAAGAGCTCTAAAAAGTGACCTAGAGGATAGGACCAAGGATAAAACCCTAGAAATAAATATGCAGATCATATGTATGATAGACAATAGATGGAAATATGAACCTTGATGCAACTAGGGTTCGGGGTTAGGGAAAGACAAATCGATAGAAGAGGCAAAATAAGGATCTGAGTTATCGATCAAGAGTTGGGGTTCACCAAATGATTTTATCTAAATATATTTAAACCGTTATTTCAAAGTAACTACTATAATAAATGATATTCGGGTAATTAAGTATAGTAATGTGCAATAAATAAGCATACAAAGATGTAAATCCCTAAGCAAATGAGAGGGAAAGGTGACTTAGCTAGTTTCGGTGGATCTGGAAGTGATCGATCTTGCATCAGTGCTGAAAAGCAACTGACTAGAAACAATGTCAAAATTACTAACTGAAGGTTACGAAAGTCGGGATCTGACAAGACGGGAGCATCCACAAGAGGATAGGAGCAACCTGTGCTCTAAAGTGACTAGTCGGGCGCCGTGTCTCGCTCGATGCTCAAGTTTTGGATTTTTTAAGGTCAGAAGTTCTTTGCTCCAATATTTTCTTTGTCACTTTGAACTCGTTGTTAGGGTTTCGATCACACATGTAACCTATAAAATAGATAAATACCTACACGTGTCCACAAACCACATCAAATCGATAAAAATATGCATAATGTGGAGTTAGGGTGACCTCGGTAGTCACTCGAAGAGTGAAATTACAACCGATCGTTACACTACTTCTCAAACTCTATGTAGTTCTTTGTGTGTGTGTGTGTCCATGTCCCGTGTCTTAGATTTCCTCAGGCAAGTTGCACGATGATAGCGGGCTAGATCTATATTGTCCCAAATATTCAAGATGTGTGTAATGGAATAGAATGAAATCCCCTCCTATGCAGTGTATGCAGATCGATTTAACCCTTGTCCCTTGTATGGATGTGTTAGATGTATGCCTTGTAGTGCTCTTGTGCCTTCAGGCAATATTAGGTGATGATAAACAACGCTTATAATGTTTAGCCCCTTATTTAGAAGAAGTAACTAAGAATATGTATGATTCCCTTGTTTGAATTTCATAATTGACAATTGAAAGGTCGACCCAAAGTTGTAAAAGGTTACCAAAAGGCGAAAAGGACCGAAAATAGTAAGAAGAAGATAAAGAAGGGTAGGAGCACCTGGGCACTTCGCACCAATTTGAGCACTAGTGTTCGAGGTCGTCAAAAGATAAATCATTCAAGTGCCAACAAAGTGTAAGATGTATGAAGCCAAGAAAGTGAGATAGATAAAGCAATGAAAGGCCAAAAAGAGTTATCAACCAAAATGTTTCTTGCTTAGGAATCATGTATACATTAGTATGTTTTAGGACCTAGAAATGTAACCAAGTGCATAGCTTTTATATCTACAAACATAATGTCAACCTACATTTAAGGGACATAATTCAATCACACACACAATAGAACTACATGGAGTCTGAAATATAGTGCAATGCTCAATGAAAATCAAATTAGAGGCGTCGACAAGGTAAATCCAACTCAAACATATGCATTATTTATTTTTTCTAATGCTTACTTGAGCTTTGTGCAAGTAACTAGGGTTTTTTTTTCGAGTTCGGGTGTGACAAGTAAAACCGTACAACAAAGTGAATGTGATAAAGAGTGAAAGGAAGAAGATAAGTTCATACCTACGAGAAGATCGAAGTAGTGCATTTATAAGGACACTAGTGCCCGGGTGGTCCTTTCCTCATCTCGAGAGGTCATGTCCGAGGGAGTTCCAGGTTCCAATTTTCCGAAAAATCTTATCTAGTCCAAATTCATCATATTCCACTCGGTTTATAGCCCAAAGTCTCGCCTAGATCTCCAAATACAAGTCAAGTCACTATTATCTAACGATTACTTACGTTTGTTTGTCTCTTGCATGATAAATCATGCTTATTCTGTTATATTCATTTGATATCATTCCTCTAATTAAGATTTAATTTATATGTTAAATCATTTGGTGAACTCCGACCCAAACACGCCCTTTATTAGATATTTTTTTTTCCTAACATGGCTAACACCTCTCTTGAATTTACTACTACAAATATTAATGAACCGAATGCATACATCACCAATCATCTTGAAAACCTAGATATTTTGTTATTTGTTACTCATGAAGAAGGTCAACGGGTCTCTCGTATCCACCCCTTCATACACTAATGTCATCCCCACTACAATTCCTACATCCTCTATTCCATCCTCCTCCCCTCTTACCAATGCAAGGACATCCACTAGCCATGTTCCTATTTTTACACCTCACACCCACCTTTATTCCCCCATCATTTCCCATATCCAACCAAAAACTTATTTATCCACTTGCGCCTTAAAGTATTTGTATCATGTTTTGCAAGATCAAATTCTTCAATTGCAACATGCATCCTCCTCCTCTTCTCCATCTCTTGATTATTTGCTTCTTCTTTATAGTCCTCTTGCCCTAAGGTTTCTTCCTATCCACTTCTTCCAATTTTACCTCACCTAATTTTCCTCTCTTTATGGCGATGGAGATCCCCAAGATCACGTTTGATCATTTCATGTGGCATGTATAGATTATGCTTGTGATGACACATTATTTACAAGGTTATTTCTAGAGCTTACAGGACTATGCATTGTGATGGTTTTATGATTTGCCTTTGCAATCTATTAGATATTTTACTCCTTTAGGAAAAACATTTCTATCTCACTTTTCTATGAATATTAGAACAAAAATATCATATGCACAAATGGACAAAATGAGGCAAGGAACTAATGAACATCTTAGTGACTATGTTTTTTGCGTTATAAAACTAATCTTATTAAAATGAACGATGTCTTGGATGAATCTGAATTACAAGATATTTTTATCCAAATCCTATTACCTTCTCTTGTAAGAATGTGTGCTCTTTGACTCTTTTCACTCTTTTGATCATCTATGTCACACTCTTAAAAATCATGAAATCAAGTTACTTTATTTGGGCAAGCTTAAATATGGTTCTAACATTTTCTCGATTAATGTCATACCCCGCTAGTTTCACTTTGGTTGAGTACATATTTTATCCGGCTATAGGTGATATTATGTTTGGTTATCTTACTTGACAAGGTGTTTGTCTTGTAATCACAATTATACCTGTTGTAATAATTTTGGCTTGAATGAAACAATTGTTACCAGGTAATATGTGCATTAATTAAATGGCCATCAACCACGGTTATGATTAATATTTTCTTCCTGAAGGATTCATTTGGTCGATCACCAACCTATGCCTTTGTGTTTATTTGAATTTGTAATAAGCCATTAAAATGGTCATTCAAACTATTTTTGTCTTGATCAGAATAATAACATGAAATATTGGTTGTGACACACACACACACACACACACACACACACACACACACATATATATGTATGTATATGTGTGTGTGTGTATTATGGCCTAACATCATATCCTAAGATAGATCCTTATTTAGGTCGAAGTTATTTTATTAAAGGCAATGTGCAATGTTTATAGGAGTTAGTAACTCGGCCGAGCCCCACCGGAGCTCGTGGACGAGTGAGTTACTCCTATCTCCACCCGAGTTAGGTTTAAAAATGGCATCGACCCAAGTGTCGACACATATAACCTTCGACTTAAGTTGGAATGGTCTTCGACTGCTCGATAACAAATAACCGCTCAGATGGAGGGTGGAGATTAGGTGGTAGCTAGTGGGATTGCAAAAGATGGCAGATTGTGGTTGGATTGGGAGATTAAGAGGGAAAACAGAAACAATACTTGTTCGCATTAATGGCAATTTAATTCCATTACCACGATCCTCGGGAGAAGTGGGAAGCTTCTCAAGGAAGCTACCGCGGTGGATAATGTTATTTGTAATCTCATTTTTGACATGCACTCCTTTTGGATTGCTTAAGCTTTGCATGTAAGTTTAGTGCAAAGCTATTTTTGTGATCTCTTATTAAACTTACATGCAAATTGTTAGCGAGATTTTCTTAGAGCTATTTATGTATGTTGTTTAAGTCGATACTGAGTTTTCAATTTAATCGGGAGGTTTTTGTTTATTCGAGTTTTATAAGCAACTACTAGAAGTAGTGGGAAAGGATTGTTGGGAACGAAACCGACTGGAAGAGATTGAAATAACTCTTCGCACTATTTAAGCATGATTTGACTCTCTCTCTCTCTTTATAGTTTGATTCGAAATGGTATTTATTATTTGATCTATGCATGTTGTGATTCGGTTATTCCTTCCTCTACCCGGAAATAACTAAGCATTGTTCTTTGTTAATGGATTTTGCAGGACTATATGGGTTTTATGCTTTATTTGTTTTCCAATAAACCCATTACGAGTAAGGCATAGTGGAATGAGGTTCAGGTATTCATTACATGACTATTTTTGAATGTTTGGAAAGAAATGGAAATCGTAGCAAAGATACTGCCTCTCCTTCATGCCTCTTAAAATTCATCATTATCGAGATTGAAGCTTTTAATTTCGCTCTAGTTTGTGAGTTTGATGTGATGATCTTGATATGGTAATTGACATGTATTTATTTCTTTTGGGCATTAAGTTTATTTAAAGAAAGAATTGATGTTGCGAAGGTTTACGCCTTTTGGTAGAAAAATATTTGTTAATTATTATTTCATATATTGTTTATGAACAATAAGATTTGGTTTAAAGAGGATAAACCCAATTGTGGAAACGATATGTGTTTCTATTTTAAAAGGGTTTGAGATGTGTTGTCTTATGGGTGTTATGATTTATGCTTTTGAATGTTTTAAAACACAAGGGAACTCTGCAATGTACTCGCCTTACACTCACGATACCTTGCCTTTGTGTGGTTGTTGTGTGGTTTATTTGATCAAAACGCGTTCTTAGATATTTGAGCTTGGTGTTTAAATGATTGGTTCATATGCGGACTAAATCTCATCTTGTTATTTGACCCTTCACTGGACAATAGATATACACATTCTCATATCAATGTCTCTCTTCTTTTGGGTGTTAATGATGAACAAGTTCAGTTCTAACTTGTTTTTTTCCAAGCTAATGATCATTGAATGAGTTCTATGATAGAACCATATGGGTTCGAAATGCCGCAAGTTTTTGGTAAGAAGATTTTGTGACTATAAAAATGAAATACAAGGATACTTAGATCTAGATCCATTCTGAACCGTTATTTACTTTGATTGTCCAATTATTTTGTTGTGAAAAGTTGGGAAAAGGTAATTGATTTGATGTTGAGTATTGCATTAACTAAAATAGGAATTTTGTAAGTTAATCTATACTAATAACAACGATAGAATGAATAATATAAATGTAATGTAAATACTAAATAATTTTAGTTGATATTTTAAATGAAATGGGATAACGAAATGAGAAGGGATAGGTACTAACTGAAATTAACATACCTCTCTGTGTGCAATGGATTTGGACAAGATATCTTTGTGCGGATAGGACAAGGACTCACGGTCTTTACCAAGAAATTGTAGAAAATGAAGATTTGTCTAGACAAGGGCACAGGAAAGGACTAGGGTGCTGTGGGCACCACGGTCTATAATCTGACGCATGGTCTAGTGCAGAAAAGCTCGGGATCCGATTCTGATAGTGTCGCAAGGTCTTCACAGTACCTTCATCTTGGTCACTTGGTTATTGTAATATCCTTCCTTATGTCGATGTATTTGTGTAATAAAAATCTACGTGTAAAACCCCATACAAAACATCAAATTCCTAAAAAGAAATATGAAAATGAAGGGGTCAAAATGACCTTAGCTACCATAATGGTGGACTTACGACTAAGTGTTGCACTATATTCGAGACCTAATGTAGTTTTGTGTGTTTGTGTGTGTAATTGTGTGCCTAGGGTGCCCTAAAGAACAATGACACAGTAATAGGGGAAATAAATAGATGTAAGATGCAAATGGTTGATGGAATAGAATGAATACAACCCTTTCCCCCATGCTCGTGTGATGTAGATGTAGAAGATGCCCAAATGCAGTCCTTTGCCTTAATAGATAGTTAGCTCTTGATAGTAGAATGCCCGCCCATAAGGTAGTGAGTATGCTATGTTTATATAGGGATCTCTTGTTCAAATTTTGACATTAATGGTCCGACATGCTGACTAACACCTAGGGAATGAGACCATAAAACCATAAAGACCGACCTCAAAATTTTAAATTTGAACATAATGCAACCGAGACCGAGGTGCCCAAAAAGAGAATGGGGCATCGACGGGTGCCCTAACACCTTTCCAGGTGCCCTAGCCAGAGACTAAAGATGATAAATGACCAAATAATGACATCTAATATCCTCCGAGAAATGACCAGGACCATGCAAACAACAAGCGATCGATTGTGTGAGACAAATGACAATAATGACCAACTAACTAATGACAAGACTAAGGGATGAGCCATTAGTGAATACTTTTATTACGCGAGATCCATATATAAAATAACATACTTGGTGGTAAAAATGTAATAGTGTGTGATTTTGCGACTTCACTTTTTTTGATAAAATTAAGGATACAAATGGATGGTTTAAGGAATTTAGATTGATTAAGGTTCGTTTCTTTTGTCATGTATATTATTTCGTGATATAATCAGAAACTTACTGATCTTTGAAACAAAAATGTATTTATATATTTTAGGCAATTATTAAAACACTTGATTGTTGAAGACCTGAATGATTGTCTAAATATCTTTGGAATAGACTTATGTTATGGTTTGATTTCATACTCTTCCTGTTTGGGTTTAAATTTGAAAGGGCACAATACAATTTACTATGTTCCATTTTGGGTAAGTGGAAAGGATGTATTGTTATGTATGGTGAAATTGGTTTCATTATGTGGCTATGTACAAGGTATGTATAATATAAGGAAGTTATTAATGAAACTTATAACTCCGTTTTATGACATTACATGGGTCAAAACAATATGTATTGTAATGTCGTTTCTTGATAGTAATTGGTTGATTACTTCAAGTATAACATTGATATTTAATTATGTTGCAAGGAAATTACGTAGAATAAAGGTAATGTTATAAATAATTAAGCTTGTAAAGTTTATGACTGCTACTTTACTATTTGTTGTGGACATAGTTTAATGATTAATTAGACAATATGATGTTTGATGTATATTAAACTATTATTTGGAAACTTTGTAATTCAGGAGATCAGCAAAGTTATGAAAAGATATTATATCTCAGTTAAAAGATATTTGATTATATGCTTATATTTATGCACTTGAATTTTATATCGGCTTAAGCTATAATGATAATTGAGAGAGGTTTATCATGTCAGTTCATGTTGAATCGAACGCTCTATTTTTTTCCCCTTCCTACAGATGGCGGAAAAGAAGCTAACTGGAGGATATTTTATAAGGCCGTGATGATCATTATTGAATACTCGATGTATGAAAGGATTAATCATTATGTAAAAAGTGAATGTTTAATTCACTTTCCTATTTCATTTAAAAGGTAATTAGCCTAAAAATGTTGATGTACTTGTCCCAAAAAGAGGAATTAGACATGTAATATATTGAGCCATTATTTATTAAGTGTTTAATATTGGTTGCATATTATATTGAGTGATTACTTGAAATCGGCATTAAATGGCATATGTTTGATTAATGCTTAATGGACAAATTGTATTATATTTTATCATATTAAATGGATGTTAAATAAGTATGATATAAATGTACTTATGAGACAATTATAACTGCAATTGTTAGATAACTATTTTGATAGTGTGATCAATTTTAAATACACTTGTGGAATAATACACCAATGTCATAAATATATAATTCTAGATCTGTGTCATCAACGTAACAAACTATCTTAAATTACATTTAAGATGCATAATGGATGCGAATAAATAATTTTGGAAAATGACTACGACCTATATTGGTTTATGGGTTATGGACCATAAGAACATATTTTAATATGATCTTTGTGTCGCTGTGATATAATGGAACCTATTATAAACTAATTATTTCCTAATTAATAAATTATGTATGCGGTGTTCCTAATATATAGAACTCAGTAAGTCAACTTCGAGTGGCAGTTGTAAGGCAGTACCTTCTTAATGACGCAAGTCATTAATTGAATCGCCATATAGATATACTCTAAGTTGTCCTATCAAGGTCTACTTATTACGTTTGTCGCAATCCATTTAAGAATTGTGTTACGCTTAAGTTGCAAAAGTTGTTTATTTCACACAAACCAATCACCTCGGTACTAACTTATGTTGGCTACGGGAATAAATTGGTCGCATATGATGCAAGTTATTACGTAAGCATTTTCTCTCCCATATGCGACCAAAGTTGGCACGAATGTGCTTCTTTGCACGGGTTGAACAAGCTTTATACCTTGAGAGTAGCATGTATCATACTTAATTAACGAGCTGATTTAATTATGATAACTAAACCAAGTGATGTGGTGATGGGACATGTTTTTGTTGACGAATGTGTCATCTAGAAACAGAGCATGTAATGCATGACTCTTAAACTTTGGAAGTAGTGTAATTCATTAAGTGTCAAGTGCACCTAGTTCTAAACAAAAGTGTGAGATGTTAGATAGGATTTGATTGACTTAATTCTAGGTAGATACTTAGAACAACACTTGTAAATCAATGCCAAGAAGGGTACTAAATGTATACTCGTATACAAACTCAAAAGAGTAATCTATGTGGGATCGGTAGATCTAATTGACCCATAGTTATGCACATGCTTTATTGATTTGTTATCTGAATAATTTTAATTGTAATGTTGTTAGATTTAAATGTTAGGATACATTTAAATCATTAAAGGTAGAAGTTAGTTTGGAAATATTAAAAAAATGTTCCCATAATTTGAAGTAATGAAAAGTAGGTGTTACAATTAATGTACTCACAAGTTCCCAAGTAAATCTACCTTTAAGGGAAAGCCTAGTGAGTATAATCCTATTATCAATGTTATATCCAAACCTACAAAGCTCCAACTCTAACCTACACATCACACCTTTACTAGATTGTCATACCCACCACATATGTTGTTGCCTCAACTCATAGAAAGAAATATGATTTCTCTTCTAGCTCCTCTTGAGCTAGATCCTAATAGGCCTCATGGAAAGAAATTTGATGAACATGCACATTGTGATTATCATAGATGCAATGGTCATTCTACTAACAAGTGTTTCAAACTTAGACATTTAATCCAAGATCTGATTGACAATCATGACATTGAGTTTCCTAAATCTACTATTTCTATTTCTAAATCTACTAATGATAATGGCAAGCTTAAAATCTTCAATGATCCACTACCTAAGCATGAAAAATAAGCTCTTGAATCCTCTTCAAATCATGTTTATCATGTTGTTCCTCCTCCTTCATCTTCATATCATCCTCTTAGATTTCTTGTTAGTACTATTGATCTTCCTCCACCTATCATTTCTTTTATTGATGTTGATTTTCATGCCTCTTTTTCATCGCATAAATTACACATTGATGCTTTTATTGGTCCTCATGCTATTAACAATGTTATGGTGCATCCTACTTATAAGCACAATGCATGTTCAATATATTTCTTGCAAGCTATTGGATTTCCATTATCTCAGATGACCCGTAGATCACCTACTTCTCATGGGCATGTCATTCTCCCTATCATTATTGGGCCCCTCACTATCTCTATGCCTTTCATTGTTAGATCTATAGTTATGCATTATGACATGGTCTTAGGACTCCCTTGGCTTAAGGCTACCAAATTCATGCCCTCCATAGTTCACTTATGCCTTAAGTTTATACATGAGCATCATGTTATCACTATTCAAGGCATCCAACCATAGACTCCTTTGTCATTGGATCCTATCATTGATACACCTATAGTTACTTCTAGCTTTTGTGCACCTATTAATGCATCTCCTCATGAGACTAGACACAAATTAGTACATAGTAGAATAAAAATAAACAAGAGCTAAAAAATAGGTTCAAAATCGACTTGGGCCAAAATCATAGCAGAACAAGCACCCAAAACAGAGATAGAACAAGGTGGGTGCTAGTGTCCCACCTAGGTGATTTTATCTTGGGGGAAGAAAAAAGTACAATACATGAAAAACACAGACACCATTTCTACCATGCACACAAGATCACCCTTAGGATACTTATTCTCTCCTATATTTCATGATACACGTCTCCAATCTCCATTCAACACGATATCAAGTACAATCCTCTCGGTCGACACGCTATCGGCCATAACTCCTCTGACTCTCCACAAGGTACACTCTTCCTATCTACTTTATGCTACCAAATATTCATTCACCGAAATAAATAGGGGAAAATGTAAACAAAAAATCATGCACTTACTACTTACATCACACCTCTAAGTATGTTATTATATGCATAATTCCTAAGCAAGAAAACTAGGCATTAACAACACTTATTTTTTTCTTTTACATTGCTTTATCTTTTGATACTCATATCATTTACTTTTCTCAAGTGACTACTTAACTTTTGGACATTAGAAAATATGTGACCCAACTCTATATTTTTGTTATATCCTTCGAGCATCTTGGGACAAGGTACCACTAATTAGGATGAAGCGCCAGCGCCACTCTTGTCCCTTTGGGTGCTTCTGTCATTTTCCCTCCTTTTCTCAAATTTGAAATGCCATATCATTTGTTATCTTTTCTAAATTATTATCCATCACTTTGGGTCAACCTTTTTGGTTGTTAATGACGAAATTCAAACAAGGGAATCATATATATATATATATATATATATATATATATATATATATATATATATATAATGTATATATATATCTACACACACACACACACACGACTTACTCACTATTATTAGGGGGATGGACAACTTGGGCTATTACTTACTATCTACTACTTGGGAAAGAAAAACATTCAAGGACATTTGGGCTGCATTATTCACTACATGTGAGGGGCTATTTATGAATTCCATCTCACACATTCATCTTGGGGAAAAGTAGTTATATCATGTTATCTTAGTGCGATTAACACAAGGGTAACCTAGCTTCAAGGGACAATTCAATCACACACACACACTAGAACTACATAAAGTCTGAAATATAGTGCAACGCTGGTGATAATCACATTGGGATGATTCCTGAGGTCATTCTAACTCAAACATATGCATTATTTTATTTCATCTAATGTTTACTTAAGCTTTGTGTAGGTAGCTAGGTTTGTTTTATAGGTTCAAGTGTGATAGTAAAACCCTACAACGAAGTGGATGTGATAAAGAGTGAATGGAGAGAAGATTAGAACTAGAGAATTTACAAGGACACTAGTGCCCGAGTTAGTCACCAAAGTGCCTCAGTGGTCCTGTCCTCATTTGAGTGGTCCCGCCCAAGGAATTTGAAATTCTAATTTTTTAGATGAACCTTATATAGTCAAGATCCATCCTGCCCCACTCGGTTTCTAGCCCAGAATCCACCCGAATATCTCGAATGCAAGTTAAGTCACTCTTATCTCATTATTTCTTGTGCTTTCTTGTCTCTCCCATGATAAATATTGCTTATTATTGTTATATTCATTTGATCTCAATCCTCTGATTAAGATTTAATTTCGTTAAATCAATATGTTTGTTTTCTCGCTTTGATTGTGGCCTAAGGACCTTGATTTTCTTAGGAAATTGTGGGTGTCCCATGTTTTTGGCACTATGCCTTGTGTGTGATTGTGGATCTCTTATTTTCAAGTTCACGGGCCTTGATTTTCTTGTGACATTGTGGGTGTCATGTGTTTTAAGGCATTTTTACCTTTGTGTGATATTGTTATACGTGTTTCCACTTGTTTCTACATTATATGCACTTGTTTTTCTACTAACACATCATCTTCTATTGTTGTTATTTGTTGTGTTGTCTGTGTTTTTGCATGGGAAAAATTCACTTGAAAAATAGGACAACTATACCCTAGTGTCAAAATTTTCATGTCATACCTTCCTAGACACCCCCAAATCTATCCTAACCCTCGTTTTAAGTCTATTCTTTACCTCCAAGGGTCCATATTTGATGACATCAGTCCCCCTAGGTGATTTAGGAACAAGAAAATTCATTCAAGTATGTTGGAGCAGTGGTTTTCAAGGCAAGTTTGCAACAAACTTAGAAAGGGCTCCCATCATCCTTTCTAAGCCAGCACACCATCACCAAAGTATTACAAGAGGCTCATTTTCATCATAGAGGTGTATCTATAAGCTAGGAATAGTAAGGAACTAATTTAGGAAAATCTAGGAAGTTTCGGGTGTTTAGGATCCAATTCACCGAAAGCGGGTTTTTGGGCCTAAAGGAGCTTGCACCAAAAAAAAAGCACCTGCTATTCAAGGAAGGATTATGTGTGATCTTAAATGAGTTGATACCCAAAAACATATCATTGGAAATATATTTTAGTCCCCCAAATTTCGGAAAAAACAAATCGTCTTCAAGACCGTGCATTTTCTCAGGCCAACTCATTCTTCTCATGCACAATGGGTGATCTCGAGACAAAAGGAGATTTTTGAGGGTGTTTTTAGTAAGAATAAAATATTAGTAACCTCACCATTCTTCTTAAAATGTAATTTTCATGCAAAATAATATAATTAAGTGCTCGAAAACTCATCCTGGGAGCTCAAGTTATGACCTTCACAAGTTGGCTCTCAAGGTGCGCTCTTCGGTACTTAACCATTTTCACACTTGGACACGTGTCAAGCTGAGGTTAAGGAAAAATTTCATGTCCCTATTTCACCTTACCAAAGGGACATGAGGGACACAAAAAGGCACCCTCCCCCATTTAGTCTTCTTGGTCACCCATATGACCCGATGCTCACCTTCTAGCCCCGTTGACTGGTTTGACTTGCTCACCTACCTACCCCTACATGTGTGACACTTGGCATTCCTAGGGAAAGGAAAATTTTCTTGCACCTATTGTCCCATTTTCAAAGGGACATGAGGGACATAAAAATGTGCCCCACCCTCATTTTCCCCTTGGACTCACATGCGACCATCTCCTCGACCCCCAAGTGCTCCAGTTAGCCCCTTCACTTGCACAAAAATGGTCATTCACCATTTGTCATGCTAGGGGCAAGGTGCATTTTATTGTCCCTATTGCACCTTTTCAAAGGGACATGAGGTGCCAAAAAAATGTTCCCCACCTCTCTCCTTCCATTTCCAAAGCTATAAATATCGAAGGAGAGCCATTTTTCTCATTCTCACCCCCACATGCTACCAAAATGTTGCCGATTTTTTTCTAGAGATCTCTCCACCATTTTTTCTTCAACAAACAAGATTTTTCATGCTACATGATCTAGAGAAGAGAAAAACACAAAGGAATCTGGATTCGAGAAGAAGAAAAATGAAGATTTTTTCTGAAGAGACTTCGAAACCCGCAAGGAAGAATTTCTCATATCTAAAAACCAGGCACAAATCAACATGTCGTTTTTTACAATCTTCTAGTTTTTTAGAGGCCATGAGAATCCAAGTGAAAGATTTTATAGACACGCCCCAATTTTTTTTGCAGTGAGGAAACCTTAGTTTCCCACGTAAGTTTTTTTTTGAAATTTAAAATCTCTCAACCTAGCAACCAGTTTGACTTGAAATTCTAGAAGTGCACTGTAGAACAAAACCCATATCGAGAAAATTTGTTTTGTCACAAACCGAGACGGAAACCTACTTTCCAAAAATAGTAAGCCTTCCTACACAAGTATTTGTTATTTTTGGTAAGTCATCATCGTAAGTAGTTACAATGAAGGTGGTGTGCACCAAAGATAATCATAAGATAAAAATGGTCAAGCAGGCCGAAAATGGTAAAAACACGCACTTACTAAAAATAGTAAGTTCCCTATTCGAGCACTAGCTATAAATAGTAAGTCATCACAAAGAGTGGTTTTAGAGGGAGCAAGTATACACAGGGGTAACTTGGAAGGCTAAACTCACTGGCAGGATCAAAAAGAGGGTAAATTTCCATTTACTAAAAATAGTAATCCCCTTGTTCCAAATATAGTAAGTTCTCCAGAGACCATGAAATTCAAGTTCATAGAAGGGGCATTCTTCATTGTCGTCAACGATATACTCATTGGTGTTCATCACCTACCGCTTTCGGTGTGTACGAGCAAGTACATCATTCCATGAGCAATCTTTATCAAGAAAGCATGACAATGTCACAAAGTATCATCGTGAGCATTTTTTTTTGGGCATCTTGAATTCACTTCTTGAAATCTCAAACAATGTTTTTAAACACTCATTCGACGGTTCAAAGTATCGGTGCATCATGTACAAAGGAGTGTTTGTGATCATCGCGACAAGGGGCAACATGTTCAAAGGTATTCAAAGGAATGGAAACTTTTCACGGATTGTTCAGGAAGATTTTCTCATGTTCAAAGGTCACAATTCATCATGACATTGGAGCATTTCACCGATTCACCAACGGAGTTGATCTACATCATAGATGGAGTGTTCTTCATCCATGCTTCAGAGCATACCCACCCTCCTCTCTTTGTCCCTCTTATTTCTATCTCCCTTCTAATTCTTCATTGGGCTTCATCATTATATTTAATCATATTCACTCAAGTGATCTATCTTAAAATTGTGAAAATATTTTCTCAAAATTATAAGATAAATACTTAATTAATGGAAAATGAAAGGTCACAAGTGGAATAGGAAAATGAAGAGTCATATGAGGGAGGTGAAAGGTCAATTGACATTACTATAAATTGGGATGGTCTCTCCATTCCAAAGGATCTAGATTTTGAGAATTTCTACTCTGTAGCATTGTGAATTGTTGTAGCTTGATTGAAGCTTTGTATTCATCACTACACATGGAATAAAGGCTACATTTCTTCTTTTTCCCTTTCCTTGTATTTCCTCTATTTCTCTCTTATCATACAACTTGTGAATGTCAATAAATGAGAAAAGATTTTGTGGCTTTTCTTGATGAGGAGATTGATAAGACTTTGTGCTCATAATCTCACCTTGTTTTGATGTCTGTAGCAAGGTTGTTATTCTTCTATATTGAATGTTGAACTACTTTGGTTACTCGCAATTGTCCTACTCATGGTAAGTAACTCCCATCCTAATTCCCCTCCTTCTCCCTAACTCGCTATAATTTCCTCCCTTGTACCCCGTACAAGCATTTTGTCATAGGTTCAATGGAGTGTCCCTGTGTGATCCCCGACCTATTTGCCAACCAACAACATTTAGATTAGGATTAGATTAGTTACATTCAATAATGGGAGTTGTACCATTCAATGTAGAGGGGTGTAGCCCCGTGAACATTGGTGGAGACACCTAATTTGCCATATAGATGAACTTTCTCACCAACATGTTGTTTTTTTGAATTAACATTGTTCTTATTATCGTGATTTTTTTCCTTGTTATAGTTTCATAGTATGGTTTCTACCATGCACATGCCCTTTTGCAGGTGCAGTTTATTCTTCATGACCACCACATCAGCTTTACAGAGGTTGTCTACAAGTTATCAACATCTCAGACATGGGTACACATATTTCCTTTTGAGCCACACTCTCAAATTCTTCATCACACATGCCTCAAAAGTGGGGGCAATCATTTGGGTTCTATTTTACATTTCCAAAGAAATACATGCATATTTCTCGGGCACATATATATTCAAAGATAGGTAAAAATTACTAAGAATTGAATTCAAGTATAGAAAATTGGAAAAACCATGCATGGTTAGAAATGTACAACAGTGGGTCAGGACTGTATGAATGGTCTTGACCCTATCCTATGGTTTTTCCCAAGGGGAAATTATCCAAATTTGTCAACATTCTTAGATTTATCATCATTATTAAAACATTCTTATATGGTTTCATACTTAGATCGACTCAATTTGGCACATATCCGTGGGAAATGAAGTATTCCATTCTCTCCTTCTCTATAGTACTCAGTTTCACTTTCAATTTTGGTAACATTGGGGCATGAATCTCCTTTATGCACTCGTATTTTGGCACATTATTAAGTTTCTGATTAATCGCACGACATATGGGAAGAGTATGGGGGCACTTATTTCTCTTTTCTACTATGTCTTGAGTTACAAAGTAGGCTCATAAGCATCTGCAATGGTGTGTTCCGCGGGTTTATGGAAGGTAGTGAAACAACTACATTCTTCATGTGCATGCTTTCCTATTCTCTTTACACTTAAGGGGAAGATATCAGAGTTGTTAAATAACTTTGATACATAGTCTTCCTCCTCGACGGGGATTCTTTGAGTCCTCTTTTTGGTTCTTGTCTTTGACATTCATGTGTTGGGTTTGTACACCTAACACATCGACCTCTCTTGGCATAATTAGGGGTGATCACCCCAATTCTTCATCAAAGTTCAATAAATTAAAAATCTCCAAAGCACAAGAATGAGAACACATTCCCTTCACAAGACAAACAAGTGTATTCCTCCCAAGTTCCACATCTCTTTTGGCATTTCTTAATGCACGTTTCTTTACAATATTGTCATTACAAATTTTGAGTTAAATTTCAATTTCCCATCTTGGGCTTTGACTACACTTTATGTTGCAGGTTTTATTTTGGAGTGTGCCAACATCAACACAACAAAATACCACAAAAACAAAGTTATTGTGAGCAGAGTAAAGACAAAGTGTGTTGACACACTCAGGTATTTTTTCCTTTAAGCATGTAATTTTCGTTTCATTCAAAATTAGTAACCTATCATTTGACACCACTAGTCTTGACATTACACACTCACATGCACAAATACGCCCTCCTCATTATTGCTGCAAGAAAACGATAGCTCTTCGATCACTTTCTTATCTTTGCACACCTTCATGTCGTCATCTTTTGAGGTTTTATAACATAAAATGCATCTAAAGACATCCATCCTCCAACCTAAAAAGCTAAACTATCATTTTCCCCTCTTAGTAAAAACCATAGATTCCAAATGGAATTGACACATGTCAATCCTGACCCTATTGTTTAGTTTTGGACCAATATGTTTTGGGTCTAAAATTTCAATTCCATCATCTTCATATGAACTAATATTCCCTCTTGGTCGGCCTTTCATGACATAACAACCATCAAAATCCTATATAAGCAAGTCAATCATACCTCGTTTTAAGGTCCTGACACTTTATGTTCTCCTCATGTTAAAGCAAGCACAAAAGACACTTATTTCTCCCTATACAACAAAGTAATTGATGCAAATCCATTAGGAAACACCCTTTATAGGTCTGAAGTCTCCTCCTAGGTCTAGGAGTCTTCATCTTCTCTCCACAAGAAAACAAAGTGATCCTTCCGAGTTATTTGAGCAAGTGTAAAACTCAAGCAAGGTATTGTTAAAGCACGATTTTTAAGTTTTGATTGCACTACGATATATATCACATACTAGGAGAACAACGTGCGTTTGAGCCCTCTTCGGAGTAGTGGTGACATTGATCTGTGTATAGGGGTCCACAACCCACCTAACTTTGCTTTCATGAGAACTCCACCTTGTACTATGTGGGTTCGAGGGTTTAAATAGAGTTTATAGAGCCATTTTGAAGGTGAGCGAAGAAGACCAACATACAACGACAATCATTTATAGGTAGGTAAAGCACTCATGAAGTTACAGTGCCCAAACTCCAAGCAGGCCAAAATTGTATAATAAGGTCGAACTGCATAAATGATCTTGACCTATTTATATGGTTTTGACCATATCCATTCTTAGGTGCTAGTTCCTATAATAAAGCATTTTTCAGTTCCAAATCAACATGTTCCCGCATTTAGATCACTCACACTCTTCTAAATCCACACATAATCAACTAACTACAATCTCTCCGTGTGTTTTGATGGTTGTTAGGTCAATAGTCACTCAGTAAAGTGATTCTTTGATTTGGGCAATGAATGTTGGAAGTTAATTAAATTATAATAACCTAATTTAATTAAATTTAAATCTAAATTAAGGACATCACGATAAGATAAATATAACAATATTTAAGCAAGATCTAGCTATAGAAATACAAAAAGAGTGAAAAATAGGAGATAAAGATGACTCGATTTGTAATTGTAGGTCCAGATTGATTATAAGTGGCAAAAATTTGAAAAGGTAGATTTTGAACCGTGTAAGCTTTGTTTCAAAATAGGATTTGGACGATCTGTGGATGAACGCTTAGGAGAGAACATGATCTGCTGGGCAATAGTGTTTGTTTTGGGTGTTGGTGTTTACAAAATAGCTTCGGTCATAATTCTTCCCGTGGCTTCTTGCTCACTATAGTCAATTCGGCCACTACAATTATACTCACCACACATGTACTGCAAAAGAAACCCTAACTACTTACACAACAATCAAACATACATTAAATGAATAAATAGTGCATATGCTTGAGTCTGACGGACCTCAAGTGGTCACCCCAATCTAATTTTCACTGAGCAAGGCACTACATTTCGTGACTCAATGTAGTTATGGTGTGTGTGTGTGTGTGATTGGAATAGTTTCCCTTGAGCTAGGTTTCCTAGTGTGCGTGACACAAAGAATAATAGGCTATAACTACTTTATCCCAATGTAAAATGTGTGGTGTGGAATTTAGATTAGATCCTCCCATACGGTGAAGTATGCATCCCAAAATGCATCTCCTTGATGTAATAGGTAGAAAATATTATCTCATCAAGATGTATATGCCTCTTGAATGCTTGCCCTTAATGGAGTTAAATAAGTTGTGTATATATATGATTCCTTCACTTAAGTTTCATTATTAACAAGTGAAATGCCGACTTAAGGTGATAAACAAAGACAAGAAATAAGTAACATCCAAAAAAAAAAAAAGAGAGAGAGAGTGGACAAAAGTGCCCAGAGGGGGACCACAATGCCTGTGCACTCTTGCTCCTCTTTGGGTGGATCTTTACAGGCACTTAAAAGGTAAAACAATGAAATTAGAGCTAAGAAAGATGTTGGCTAGTATGCAAAACTATAAGGTGTAAGTCCAGAAATAATAAGCAATAAAGATAAGAAAGATAGAAGTAATGCCAACGAAAAATAAGTGTGTTAATGACTGGTTCTCTTCGCTTAAGAATCATGCATATAAATAAAGTATTTAGAGGCTAGATATACATAGTAAGTGCGTGATTTAGTGACTACATAGCCTCTTGTAATAGTAATTCACTCATTTTATACATGTTTATTTAGGAAATGTTATCCAAAATTTCCCTTTCGTAATTTTGATAACTTGCACTATTATTTTGGCTCAGGTAAGGAAAACCGATAAAATGGAGAAAAATGGCTTTGGGGCACTCTACTCTCTTTTGCATGACCCCTCTATTTCCTACTTGACCAAAATACTTTGAAAAAATAAGAAAAAATGGAAAAAGGGGTCATTTGCAGTGTATTGCAGGTTTCTAGGTCTTGGATGGAACTAGTTCCTTGGGGCATAGAGTTCTCTGCAAGGGTTTATCGGTTGTAGTGCAAAGGAGTTTGAGTTTGAAGTGTATTATGGGGAGGGAGTGTAAGCGGAACTAGTTTTACGGGCTCAAGGGTTCCCCGCATCTAATGCCGAGCCACAAAGCAAACGAGTTACTATTGCAGCAAAGCGGAGAAATTAGAACACGAAGAACTAGTTCCTCGCGGGCACGAGTTCCCAAAAAGTGTTTTGAGCCACAACAAAGGGAGATTTAAGTATGAGCATAAAGGGCGTTGGGGAGCCATAGTCAAAGGAAACGTTTCCGCGGGATGTTGATTCCCATACTGAATGTGACATGTAAGGCAAAGCAAAGTGGCGAGCGAAGGAAGAATGAAGTGAGTGTTTTGTGGAGAAAAGGAGATGCGGAAAACTAAATAATGATGAACTAGTTCCTCGCAATAGAGGTCGACCGCAATGCAAAGGCACAATAAGGAGTTAGGTGGAACATAGTGTCATGCGGAGGCGGGAGGATGCAAGGGAACCAAACAATGCGAGCACTAATGTCCCGAGTGGAACAGCTTCTTAAGTTCCACCTGGGACTCGCATATCGACCAACACAAACAAATGAAGACCCTCAGGGGATTTCGGGAAAACATAACATTTCCTCCCTAAACGAGTTCTTCACATACTTGTTATACCCGTGTAGACACAAAAACACGTATTTTGGGTAATCATCTAGTCCCGATTGCATATTACTATTCATATGATTCCTAAGTAAGAAAAGTACTAATTAACCCATGTCTTTGGCCACCTTTCTTTTTGCTATTGTCACGCTTTTGGTCTTGTGACCACTTGCTTTCTCACCGCCTTTTATACCTCGACATTTATCATCCCTGACACTACCGCTGTGCACCTCGTCCCCTAACCTCAAAGTGTAATTTGTTCACATCTTTTAGGTCCTTTCTAGCCATTTGAGCATCTTATCTTTTTTGGTAGTCGGCCTTTTCGGGGTTAATTACGAAATTCAAGAAAATGAATCATATAAATATAAAGTTATGTGATCATAATAAGGGACCAAACACTAAGCATTAACTATCACCACCTAAGGTTGCATCCATCAAGCATCTAAGAGCTCCATTGCATCCATCTGAAGACCATCCAAGGGACACAAGGGATGATTATTCTCGCATACACACTTTGTAGGAGGGAAGTTCATCCTATTCCATGCACACATCTATTACATTTCTTTATATCTAGCTTATTTGCTTGCTATCAAGTGTGACATGCACAAGAGCCACCTAGGGCATGATTCCGCACACACGCATACACATAACTACATTGGGTTTGAGATGTAGTGCAACACTTAGTCGTAAGATCACCATTGTGACAACTGAGGACAGTCTAACCCCTCATTTTACATCTTTCTTTTTAGGATTTGATGTCTCTTTCGAGGGGGCTCACAATACTTCATTGCAGGTTTCCAACGACTTCGACGATCATCGTGCGACCTCATAGTGACCAAAGGCAAACAACATGGAACATCTTTCGGCCACTCAAAGGAGGTGTTATGAACATTTTCACAAACATAGCCACCTAGAAATAGGCCTAGAGTGCCTACAGGCACCCCTGTCCCTCTCCACGCGCCCTACCCAACGCATTCCTCCATTTCTACATTTTATCGAGTGTCGTTGCAATAAACAGTGCTTCAAATTTTCCAATTTTCCAGCTCTGTGCACCTTTGGGATCTTTATGAATCAACTAAGGCTTTCTACCCTCTCTTTGCATTTAGGGTTTCATAATTCTCACCTTAGTTTGCTTAGCTTAATTTCGTACTTAATTATTTACCGCTATAATAAAGAATCAAATTAGGCATGTATATTTCCATATTTAGCTTAATCAACCCGCAATGCAAAGGAAAAATGAATTAATTGCGGATTGTGGAAGTGAACAGGGAACCCATGTTCCTTCCTCAACCCCCATACTGCATATCCATATCTTTCACCCAGGTTGTCCAAATTTGACAAAATTGGACTTTTGGAAAGCTCTCATCATGATGACTAAAAATATGGAGTTAGGTGAGATTAGGTGGGGATAAAAAGAAGAAAACGTTCTCAAAATTTAAAGATTTTGTTTTCAAGTAGTGAATAATCGATTTAATGAGATATGGTGCCTTGGCTTCTCCAGAAGCAAACCGACATACATAGTGGGTTTGACAGGTGCCCATCATTATTTTTAAAGAATTAATGTAGGTTATGGTGGGTGAAGGCTTCAATTCAAATTTTCTATTGTCCCTCTCTCTCTTTCTCTCATCTTCTATATATTGTAAAAAATGCTCATTTGTGAGGGGGGATGGTCTAAAAATGCAAATAAACTCACAAAATTGTTTTTGAGCGTTTGTGAGTTATAAGCTTTCATTGGACTTGACAAGTGTTCTTGTGCCTTCTTCTTCACGTGTAATGGTCTATGCATACTTTGAAAGTAATAAAAACCAAGTGTTTTTGTGGTGTTTTCTCAGCCCTAACTTGTGTTTTATTACATTTCCTTGCCTCTCCATTCTTGTTGTGGTATTTTGTGCATGTATTTCTCACTTGTAGGTTCATTTTGTTGTGTTTTATGGAGAATAGATGGTAAATGAAGATTTGGGTTTGTGTCACCTTTGTCTGGCCTCTCCCTTCTCCATTTTCCCTCTCCCTTTTCCCTCATTAGAGTATCTCCACCCCTTTTCTTAGTGCTATCACCTCCCCTTAGCTTAGAATTTCCATTTTCATGCATCTTTCTCTTCCCTTGGTCCCTTGGAATCATAGAATAGGATTAGATAGTTACATTTCCTTCCTTAGGAGTAGTTTAACATTAGGATTAGGTAGAGGAACCAACCTCTCTCGGAGGTTTGTCTCAAGTAACAAGTCCCACAACTTGAGAGACAATCCCATGTTACCCAAAAACACTGATTGCTCATCCACACATACATGACAAATCAGAGGGTGTTGTTTTTTGGTGATAACAAGAACATTCTAAAAGCTTAAAAGGTTGAGATAAACTCACTTAAAAGTGAAATCAAGAATCAATGCGTCTTAGTAGTTGACATTAGATTCATGAAGGTTATATTATCGCAACATCTACATATTACAAAGTTCCATGTAAGATGTCTATCCTTCAATTTAATTGTTTTAAAGAAATCAACTTCTTAAACTTAAATATAAATGATGAATTAAGATTACAAATAAAAGTTCACTACATTAATAACTTGTATTGTACTAAATTGTAGACAATATATGTGTTAGAGCAAAATTGCGTTTGTTCTACTTTAATATTGATGGATACCAAGTATGCGTATAACACTAATAGAATTGTTAGATACATAAAATATTATTTAAATCCTGGCTAGATTAACATTCTATTTTGTTTTCCATCTTTTGTTATTAGTAGACTAATGTAGCTCTTATATGACTGGGAAGGAATCACATTTCTATATGTTTCTCTTATACTTTGTGTACCATTTAATTATATAAATTGGAATCTATAACAATATGGATTTTTCGGATATTATGGAAATATACAAAGATGTTTTTATTGATTTTAAATGTTGAAAGTTTAGCCCATGTTCACCTTATGGGTCATGCTTTTATTAATTTAACAAGTGGAGAGTACAACCCATATCCACCCAAGGGTTTTATGTGTGTTTTTCCAAAAACATAGTAGAGTAGTCAATTAGATTTTTCAATTGCTCCTATAATTCACGGGAGGACGACCCTTGAAATAAAATTTACACCTTCGTAATTCACTTAAATATATATCTAGTATAGTTTTCACAATAGATTAGATAGACTTCAATCAAGCAAGCCACCAAATCCCTCATCTTGGTTCTTCCACCATTCTTGTGCCAAATACTTTGTTTGTTAACAAAGGACACACACTGTCATTGTTTCTACAACACTTCACTCATTATGTTATAATAATTTTGTGACTTAAAATGATAATTAAGTAAGCTATTAGCACTTGAAAATTAGGAATGATGAACACCATCGAGCTTGCATTGACTTAACATGCACCCTAAAACAACTAATCCTTATGGCTTCAATGTGCATATCACATTTCTTAGTTGTCAACCAATCCTCACGGTGAGACCACTTGTGAAGAAGGGTTTTTGCCTTTGGCAATAAATGAATGTTTAAAAGGGGACCCACCTTCAAAGAGTTAGTTTCCTAATTCAGCTTGACGCCATTAACCCACCGTCGTTTTCATGGTCTCCCTTAGTTGGTTTTCCTCGAAGAGGTCAAGCCGCATGGATTTTTTGCTCATCATTGTTGAAATCGCGAGGTAGAGTGTGAAAGACCTAGAAGACTTCTTCGTGTTTGATAGAGGAATGGATGGAGGACCCTAGCTAGAAAGAGGATCCACAAGCTCCTCCTGGAGAAGAAGGGAAGCTCTTGGTCCAAAGTGGGCGCACTTGAAGTCATGCGGTTGAAATATTTCCTACGTGGCTTTAAACTAATTTGCCAAAGACAAATGAGTCACCTAAAAAAATGTTAGACCACAAATTGAAAAATGTTTTGTTCGCCTCTTTTTGATTGAGGTCCGCACTTTTATAATGTTTTGATTGGCCTCCTTCTCGAGATATGCTGGCTTGATATGATTGGTATTATGGGGTGTGATTGTGTCCACCCATCTTTTATACGATCAACATTGTAATTACCTGTTTATATCAACAAAAATGCACTTTTCAATTAAAAAAGTAGACTACCAAACATACAAGAAGAATACGTCATTTCCTCTATTTATTACAAATCATTATTAGCTTTAAAATTTACATAGAGATTAGATATTGGAAAAGAGATGGTTATATGGATTAGGTATAAGTAAAACCCCAAAGCAGAAGATAACAAATGTTTTCCTTCTTCATAAAATAGCAAACCCCTCGTTGACAGAACCCTCCGAGACCAAAAACCTCGGAGCAAAAATCTGCAAAACAGCTCAATCCAACCGAACCCACCCGCGTTCGAATCTCAGCCATGGCATACGAGAGCTACAGCCGCGACTACGATGACGCCTTAGACGATGGCCTGACCGCCAACAGCAGCAGCAGCAAGAGCCCAGCTACGACCCCTCCTTCGTCCCAGACGCCGTCAAAACCTTCGTGGTATTTCTCTACCGACACATCCGCGAGAAAATGTCTACGAAATCCATCAGATGTACGAAGGAAGCTTCCAGAAGCTCAGCGAGCGAATGTTCAAGGAATCCCCTGGCCTTCTGTGGAAGCCATTGCACCGTACGTCGATAATGATCATGTATTTTGCCTTCTTTACAAAGAAATGTGGTACAGACATCTCTACGCTCGCCTGCAGCCCACGCTGAAGCAGCGGTTCGAGTCGTGGGACAATTATTGCAGCCTCTTCCAGGTTAGGGTTTTCAGTTTTTTTCACAGTTTTTCTATTAGTTTGAATTTATTTTGTAATTTTTTCTTGCTCCGAACGGGGCCGCATTTCCCGTTCGCGGAATACACACGCTTGTTGGCCGGTATTATCATGCCGAGCATGACCCGAAGGTTCCCGGTGGGATTTGAATCCTGGTTTTCGTTGTGTTAATTGCTCTGTCTTATCTGTAGTGCATAGCTTAGGCCAGTTGGAACTGTTAAGTGCCGCAATTGCTCTGGTAGCACACTCTCTTTTTGGAGATTGAGCTTGGACCAGCAGTTGCTCTGCCTTGCTGGTATAGCACATACGTTTTGGATTCCAATTATTGGTGGGCGCTTGAGCTTGGCCCAGCAATTGTCCCTGTACACATGCTTTTTCGTCTGCTTGATCCCGGCTGTTTTTTTGTGTGGGAGCTTGAGCATGGCTTAGCAATTGCGACGCCTTACTGGCAGTGCACATTGTAATTGGGAGCTTGACCTTGGTCCAGAAATTGCTCGTGTTACTGGCTCTGTTTCTTGCTTAATCACTCTCGTTATAGATCGGCGCACATTTTGGCCCACTATTCCCATTAAAGCTGGAAGCTTAAGATTGGCCCAGCGATTGCTCTGGCATTAACGATTTTGGCCGCACTATTGTGGGGAGTCATCTTGTCACATGCTTTGCCATTTTACTAAGTAGAACCTGCGGGGCCCACGGATTTTCATTTTTGCATTACTGTGTCTCATCCACTAGCCTCCTTCAGTGGCCCTGTAACACACATTTTGAGCCAGCCTTATTGCAGCCATAATATTATCACAGGGAGCTTGGCCAGTGGTTCGTGTGGGATTTGAACCCAATCCCCTCACTTGCAGTTGCTTTTCCGTACCACTCAGTCACATTTGGACCCACATATTTTCATTTTTGTGTCAGCATCGGGCCCAGAGATTTCCATTTTCACATTTCTGTGTTGGGCTCATGGATTTCTGTTTTCACTTAACCGTGTTGGGCTCACAGATTTACATTTTCACATCAGTGTCTTGATCGACATATTTTATTGATGTGCTTCGTTTTAAAGGTCATTTTGCCCCGCCGTGCTCCTATATTTTTTATTTTCACATCACTGTGCTTAATCCACTTGTTGATGTTTTTATTTATTTTGGGTTTTCCCCCTCTGACCTCACAGATCTTCATTTTTAATCCACTTGTCTTACCGATGTTTGGTGTTTTTAACTTTTTTGGGTTATTTTGCCTCTCTCTGCCCACAGATTTTCATTTTCACATCACTATGTTTAATCAACTTATTTTACAGATTTTTTTTCCGGGTTATTTTGCGTCCCTGGGCTCACAAATATTTATTTTTTCTGCCAGCTTATTTAATCTGCTTGTTTTTCCTATGTCTTTAAGTTTTTCAGGTTATTTTGCTCCACTAGGCGTACAGATCTTCATTTTCATGTGTTTTATCCCCTTATTTAACTGATGTTTTTATTGTTTCATGTAAGTTTGCCTGGCTGGGGTGACAGATTTTCATTTGTTATCACTGTGGTTAAATCTTTAATCCACTAATTTTATATGTGTTTTCACTTCAGGTTATTTTGCATGGGGTTGTTAATATGCAACTGCCAAACCAGTGGCTGTGGGATATGATCGATGAATTTATTTATCAGTTCCAGTCATTTTGTCAGTACAGGGCAAAGCTTAGGACCAAGACGGATCAAGAGCTTAGTCTGTTGAGGCAGTATGACGAGGTAAGCATTTTCAATCTCTTTGCTTTGTGTTTTTGGTACTTTCATTTCATTAATAAAAGTGAGCTGTAAATATGAAAATTGAAATATGGAGGGCTAGGGTTCCATTCTCTCTCCCTCCCCCTCTCTCCCTCCCTCTCCCTCTCTCCCTCCCTCTAAAATTTACACTAGACAATCATGAGTAGCATTGTGGAAAATAGGGAGATCCGGGATGCCATTCTTATTTCTTTTTCAATCAAAATGGTGTTTGTTGCATCCCATGGTTCTAACCAGGAGGAAAAACCTATACTTGGAATCATTGGAGATGGAGTGATCTTACCATATGAAAATAGTATATTTCTTTCAATATAACTATAACATAATAGAACAATTCCAATAGCATAAACAACAAATTTGCACAATATGAGTAACAGAATATAACATAATAAATCAATGGATCATAATATAGTAGTGAATAGATGAAACAAGTAGATCATAGATCTGAAAATGATAATAACAGATAACAAGTGTCGACGTACATATTGAATGCAGAGCCACCTTGAAGGTGTTACATCCCAAATGCTTCAATTAAGAGCATAACACACAAGTTAATGCCTAACAAATAACTACCTAGCCACTTGTTGGGTCATCCTAGAAGTCCTAGCAAGGTTGACTACCTAACTAGAACCAAGAATTAGAAATTAACACAACATGGTCAGCAATTATGCACACCACACATTAATGACTGCATAACCTAGTAGTGTGCAAAGGTTAGGGTTGTAACCTAGCGCCCTTTCTGTGAAAATGTTGCTCTCAACGCTTTCCAAATATTGGTGCTTCTACACTTAGTAACTGCATTCCCAAATTACAAGTGTGAAATTTGGAATTTGGTGGATTGCCAAGGGCATGAAAAAATTCGACTGAAATCGCAAATTTAATCTGCTTCTTTTAAGGTTTTGCACTTTGGATGCTGCCGTTTGGTATATATCCCTTGCCGTGGCCCTGAACTGTGCATATCCCCTCTGCCTGAACTCAGAAATTAAAACTATGTAAATATCGTGATTTGCCATAAAGGAGCCTGTGCAGCCCACGGGTGCAAAGATTAACCATCCCAGCCCAAGTTTGAAGGTTGAGGCTTTGGTCGCTGCCTGTGCACAGTCAAAACCGCTGCACGAAGGTTGAAAAGAGGTTTGCTTGGAGCTAGATGAGCCTGCCGACATGTCAAAAACAAAGAATGGGGATTTTTTTAATTTAACGCGTTTGTTTTGTAAATAAATAATTATTCTATTAAGTTTTTGATTAATGTTTATGCTATTATATATATTTTTAAAGCTTATTCTATAAATTTTATTAAATCGTTGTCATTTATTGAGATGTCATAATTCTATATTGTAAAAATTTGGAAATTTATAAAATCGTTGTATTTTCTGAAGATTTTATAATTTTATATTATTAAAATTTTATGAATTATAAAGTTTATCTACAAATGTTATTAATTTACTTATTTGAAAATTAAATATTCAATTATTATAATAACTACTTAGTGAAACTATTTATATTTTGAAATGCAAAAACTATCTTTCTTTTTTAACATTTAATCTAAAAGTTCTTAATATCTTATAGTCAAATTTAATCACAAATTTTATCATTTAATTTTTTAGCAATGAATTTTGCATGAATTTAATCCTTGGCGAATTCGAACACAAATTCGAATTCCCAAACTTAGCTTCTACGTAAAATGCTCATCCCTCAACTAGCATCCTCCTTTTGAAACTTATTTTATTTGAAGAGATACTATGTGATGCCCAGCTGCGCAACTACTTCACTTGTTGCACCAATACTCTTTTGGTTCCAAGATCTGTTTTCCTTCTCGGTCCAACTCTTGACGCTGTCTGCACTGGATTCCTGTCACCATTTTTTTAATAAGCAATAAACATGGAAAACTAGTTCTATTTTTGAATAGAAAGTTAGGTCCAACTTTACAACAAGTACCAAAGTTATGAAGAACCTTATAGTGCCAATAAATTCTGGTGCAAACTTATTTCCTTTTGTTGCTTAAGAGATAATTATTTGTATGGTTGTAGCCTTAAGAAGAACTAATCTCCTATTTCAAAGTGTCTGTTAGTTATGCTGGTTGGCCTGCTGCTTCATTCATATCAATGCCACAACTGAATTACATTTCAGGATATTTGGAAGTCTGCTGTTTTTTACGTGATCTTACATTTCTTTCACCTTGAAATGTCCCTGAAAGTAGGAAGTTAGTTGTGGTGGGTACCTGTAGAGCTCCTTGAAAGGTAGTGTGATATGACCATTCGATTAACCACAACCATTGGCCCATTGAACTTGCTTGTCAGATTAGGAACAACAAAGACATCCATCTAAATATTTATGAACCACTTCTCTTTGTCCATTTGATTGCACTCCTCATGGGGATGATAGGAAGAACTGTGCACCAGTTGAGTGCCCAAGGATGCAATATTTGTGTCCAAATGTTATTGTGAATATGAGGTCCATGTCTCTGCGAATGATTTTTGGATTCCCATGGAGCTTCTGTACATTGTCAATCAATTATATGGTTGCTGTACTAATGTTAAATGGAAGAGCCGACTTGCAAGAATAGGCGTACTTGGCTATTTGATCTACTGCATCCATGATAACATTTAGCCCTTTTGACTTGGGTAACATTGTAATGAAGTCTATAAATACCTCCTCCCATCTTTTATTTGGAGTGGACAAGGGTTGTAGAAGTCTCAGTGTTTTGATTGTTTTCCCCTATGTTGTTGACATGTCGAACAATTTGATACAAATTTCAAGACATCCCCTTTAAGACCTTCCCAAAAAAATTCCGTCTTGATCCTGTGATAGGTCTTAAGGAACCTAGGGTGACCACCAATTGGGGATGCAAGTAATTTTGATGATACGACGTTCTTCAACTTGAGTTCTTACACAAATAGGTGGTACTTATACCACAATGTATCTCCCTGTTGGGTGAAATTTTCCATTGTCGAGGTCCCAAATACGCTACTAAATCATCTAGTGGGTGTTAGGATTATTCTGTATTTCTTCTTTAGCCACTTCAATCTAATCAAGTTGTATAATGCACATGACACAATGGAGTGACTTGCCTTCTTATATCCTAGATAGTGGATTGGCCACCGCATTTTCATTTCCTTTCTTCTATAGGCAACCGCAGTTATATCCCATCATTGTCGATACCCAATTTCGATTTTCCTCCATAGATAATCACTGCTCCTTAAATTACTTGAGGCTATCATTCTGAATTTTTACCTTGATGGGATTTCACAACAAAATGTTGTCACTTCTTAACTACATGCAGAATAGGCATCATTTCCTATTCAGAAGTTGAATGGCTTGCATTCTTTCTCTTTATTTGATATCTCTTAAAGGGAAGAGGTCCTCCTCCTTGCATTAAGACAACACCACTCCCATAACTTGAAGCTAAGTAACAGGGTTTGGCGATTTTTGGGCATTAAGTTTGAAAATCGCTGAACTTCTAAACTTGCCATTAAATTCGCGAATATGCGGCACTGTTCGGCGGCGGAAAAAGTAAAGAAGTTAAAATCTAAAAAAAATCCCGAAACCTCAACATGTTGCAGGCCCTGTGACTGTGAGTGGAAGGTATTTCAATGTGTGTGGTTGCGCGGCAAGGATAGGGTTGCCATGTGCACGGTTTCCTCCTAGATTAATGCATTCAAATCCGTTGTGGCGCCGACCTGTGACCTTTGACATGTGAGTGGAGGGCGTGCAGGCTGCAATAATCGCAAGGAGAAGCCGAGCTCTATGGGAGGAGCCGCCATTGCCTTTGTCGCTGCCTCATTTTTGTTTATAGAATAAATTCATACGTTTTATCTTATAGACTTTTAGTTTAGGTTAATAATTATTTAATTTTATAAAGTTTAAAACATTTTAAATTTCATGGTTTACGTTTTTAGTTTAATTTAGTTTAGGTTTAATTTAGTTTTATTTATTTTTATAAAGTTTTAAATATTTAGTTTATATAAAGTTTAAAATATTATAAAGTTTATAAAATTTAAAATGTTAGGATATATTTTAATATTTTTTAAAATTATGAAGTTTAAATTGAAGATATTATCAAGTTAAAAATATTTTAAAATATAAAGTTTAAAATACTATAAATTATATTTTTAATTTATATTATAACATATTCTAATGTTTCTAAATTATATTTTAATATTTTTAAATTTATATTAGTTGAATTTAATCGTGATTTTTTTCTGATTTTTATCTTTGTCGAACTTAATCTGAATTTAATCTTTTTGCCAAACTCGAATACGAACACGAACCTTGTGACTTAGACTTGAAAGTGTCACATTCCAAGATAGACGTGGTGTACATCGCTTCTTCGAAGAAGATGAATTTTTTTCTTAAAGAATGACTTGAAGCCAAAATTAATTACAATTTGGAATGTGGGTGGTGCATTATTTAGGCCAAATGGCATCACCATGAACTATAAAGGCTGTCATGTGTGTGAAAGGTTGTTTTAGGCACATCCTCATCCTTAATCCTAATTTGATGAGACCCTGATCTTGTAGAAGATATAATATTATAATATAGTTTTTTTTGTAAATATATGACATGGTGCACTTACGGTCTTTGATGAAACATCAGGCAATAAACTCACATGAGCATGCATAAAATCAAAAGATGCTACACAGATGTATCTGGGTAGCAGATAGTACTATTTTTGTATATAAGTCATAATGGTATAAATTCCGGTATACAATATTCCATCCTCTTCATCCCTCAACCTATAGCACTTATGCATTTATATAGATAAATGCAGGGACATTGAGTAGAGGACCATGCTGTAAAATAGCAGAGACATTGTTCAAGACTGCTGCACTTCACTAGGGATAGATCAAGATTAAAATTGCATCTAAATCTAACCTGACCTAAAATAGTAAAATCAGACTTAATTGCATAATTTTTTTCCAGCTCACATGCTTTTCAATTGACTCTCAACCATGCCATCACAAAGACCCAAGATAACACTGCATTTATGCATAACTCCATGTAATTGGCGATCTTGTCATGATTATACAATAAATTTAAATCCTTGCCCATAACTTCAACTTTAGCCTGACCTATTTATTGGCAAGGCTGGCTACTAGTTCATTTTTTGACATTTGAACATGTCTAAAACTTTGCCAATTAAAAATTACAGATTGTGTGTCATGGTTTTAGACACAACACTACTCTTGTTTAGTTGGGTTTGATAAACTGGTTAACAAGCTAATACATTATCAAGCTTAGATTACTGTTGTCCACAAAATCTACATATCTATTCGGCCAAAATTCACCTCGCGACATGTGGCTAGCCTCATCCTGGTGGCCCACATTATTAACAACTTTACATGGAGAGGATGCACCCAATGCACCCATTTAGAGATTGTAATGCCCCCCTTTCCCAATCGAAGACCTTTGGCCCATTTCGTCAACCCGACGGCCAAAAGAAAAATATAAGGGTGACTTAAGTTACAATAAGTTATTACAAAGTGCAAAAAAATATTAATAAAGCACTTGTATTAATTTATTTGACTTAATAATAAATTTGTAATCTCTAAATGGGTGCATTGGGTCTAATATTATGTTGTGTCCTTTCTAGGGTATTTTGGCACTCTTCTTTCATTGGAAGATGAAAAGGTCATTTTGTAATATTTTTCCTATAAAAAGGAGAGGGGCGGCTTGGGCAGAGCATCATGTAATCATTTTATCATTTCTGAATCTGATCTTAAGCCAGGTGCTTTTGTATTAAAATATTCTAAGGACGGAAACCCTTAGTATATTGCCTCTAGAGGACGAAAACCCTCTTGGAGATTAGGAGGAATTTCTACACTGGATTTTCCATAGAGCTTGCAAAGGATTTCTAGTCATTCTCAGCTGTTGAGTTTTGCAATCAAGGGTTGAAGAATTTATTGACAGCAGCTGTCATTGCAATTTCTACATGTGGAGCGACCCATGTATGGGCTGATCTGTATTGTACAGGTGATGTTTTAGATCTGAACAGCGTTGTCATTCATTACTCTGAATTCTGTGGCTTTAAATAATCTATTTTCAGTATTTTTGGTGGAGTTTTGGGTATCATTTCAGTCCTCAAAGTCTGCAGATTCCTGCGTAAAATTCCAGCCTGTTTTATGTTCAAAAATATCAGATTTTGCTTTATAATAAACTGTTACAGTTCTGAGCTTTGTTAGGGCAAGGATAGATAGGGCTGCTAGTGATTCTATGGGGACTTTCCATCATCAAAACTAGTCGCCTTTGCTAGAATACAGCTGAAACTGCTATATTAATTGCTGCACAGTCTTCAAAACAGTTCGGGTTCAGTTTTAGGCTAAGTTTCTATTCAAAACCCTAGTCGCACTTCTTCCATAAATTCAGATCTGTATTAGTGTGAATGCTATAAAAAGTCATAAATCAGCTTTTGGTGTCTTAATTGATCTAAAATTGTTGGAAGAGCAAGCGAGATCCATTTGGGGATCATTCAAACATGTCTAAAACTTTGAGCCAATTAAAAATTACAGGTTGTGTGTCATGGTTTTAGACACAACACCACTCTTGTTTAGTTGGGTTTGATAAACTGGTTAACAAGCTTATACATTATCAAGCTTAGAATACTGTTGTCCACAAAATCTACATATCTATTCGGCCAAAATTCACCTGCGACATGTGGCTAGCCTCATCCTGGTGGCCCACATTGTTAACAACTTTACATGGAGAGGATGCTGAGTGTGGTCTGAACCTTACCATCAAAATTTTTGATTGCTTCACCTTACCGCTAGACCATGGCACACTGGATAATGCCAGTCTAAATTGTTTACCTCTTTTTAAGCTGGAATTTGTAATCCTTTTTAACTTTTAAATACATCTGTTACGACGTTTTAAATACATATACATTGTATTTAATAGGAGTGTCTATAAATAGGTTTGACAAACATATCTTTAACATCAGATTTAATATTCAATATATTCATATTACATATTTATTAGCCAGTTTGTCTTTTAAGAAAAGTGGTTATAACAATGGTTTACTAGCTTCTTTTGACGTCTCCCCCATAGATATAGTTTTTAGGTTGTGTGGTTATACATCATACTTGCATAAAGTTGTGTTATGGGTTCCACAAAAGGTGGGACTTAAAGTCTTAAACCGATTTCACAATTTGTAGTTTTGTTTTTTATCAAATATATTTAGTTTTTATAGTTTAACTTGAAAATGTGTGTATAGAACCCAAGTTCTAGCAGGATGAAGTATCCAAGAAGCCCATATAGCCTCCTTTATACTTACCTACTTTTAGTAGTTACACCTGTCATGACATTATGGACAATCTTTCATTTTCTCTATTATTATTTTGTGAAACTTTAATTTCTCAGTGTATATTTGTTTTATTGTGTAGGTATGGAATGTATATGGCGTGCTAAACTATTTGCAAGCCCTTGTTGAGAAGTCAATGATCATTCAGATCCTAGAGGAGGAGAAAGATGGCAGTTTAACATTCACAGCAACCGATGGGTATGATTATAATGGTGGAAGCAATGTTCTGAAGGTGCTGGGTTACTTTAGTATTGTGGGACTACTTGAGTCCATTGCTTACTTGGAGACTATTATAGTGGACTCAAGTGCTTGGCACCCATAGATGTTAACCAGCCAGGTGTCTACAATTCAGTAATTGGAAGCCACATCACAACAATTTACTATTATGGTTTTGCAAATCTTATGTTGAGAAGGTAAATCCTAAAACTGTATACTGTTTGGTCTTTGGTGATGCATGCTTTCAGGCACTTTGTTCACCTTTTGTCTATGACAAGTTGGAAAGTAGGACTCTCATTCTAGGACTCTGCAATGAGAACTTTTGTGGAAGGATATTTATTGAGGAAAGTGAGCAGCCTTGACATGTGTAGTTTCAAAGAAATGGAACTAGTAGGTTTATAACTTTATTCATAACTGATTTTTGTGGCTAATTTTGAAGTGATGTACACATCTTCATGTGAGCAAGCTACAGTCTACCCTATTTGAACACAATTCCTTCTCAGTGGTTCCTTTTTCTGCTTTAGTCAACTTGCATTCCTTTTTGGTACTGGGTGATTTGACAGAGAAATCATTTTAACTTCAATTGGTTGATGTCTGAGGTTAGAAGAACGTCTGCTGCTAGCTGTCTGATCAAGAGCACCTAAACTGAATTAAGGTGGCTCTGATGCTGAAGTTCCATGCTGGGCACATTTTCCATGTGCACTCAAAGATGCGAATCTTAAAAGTAAATTAAGATTAAATTTGTAAAAAGTAAAAAAATATTGGGTAGTGCTTGTGGTAGAAAGAGAGCTTGTGACCAGCCAACCAATACTAATCTAATGTCTATTCACCATGTATTAGATATTGGAATCCTGCATTTTTAACTTACTTGAAATTTGACAACTTTTGCTTTGAAAGATATGTAGAACTCACACTTTCTGGGCACTTAGTTGAACACTACTCTTTATTAACATTTTTATGTTAGGTTGTGATAAATATTGAAGATTAGGTTCTGTTTTCGCATATCTCATCACTATAATTTTCATACTATGTAGTATGTTGTTTATTGTTCTGGTCTTTATTTAAATAAGTCGTTTGATAAAATCACAATTTTCACTAGCTTAAGCTACTGCGAAAGACCTTGGCTTTTTCCTTTTTTGGTGAAAATAAGTTGATCTGTTTTCACTCAATTGAACAACCATCTCAAGTTTTTGTCTATTCACCACACATTAGATATGGGGATCCTGCATTTATAACTGACTTGAAATTTGACAACGTTTGCTTTGAATGATATCTAGAACTCACACTTTCTTGGCACTTTGTTGAACACTACTCTTTATTAACATTTTTTTATGTTAGGTCACGATAAACATTTGAAGATTAGGATCAGTTTTTGCATATCTCATCACTATAATTGTCATACTATGGAGTACGTTGTTTATTGTTCTGGTCTTTATTTAAATAAGTTGTTTGATAAAATCACAATTCTCACCAGCTTAAGCTATTGCGAAAGATCTTGGTTTTTAAAAAAAAAATAAGTTGAACCTTTTTCATTCAATTGAATAACCATCTCAAGTTTTTTGTACATATAGGATATTTTCTGAGAAACGTGGATCAAATTCAATCCTGCTTGTTTCTTCATTAACTACTTCAGATAAATAGTATTTACAATCTCTGTTATTGCAATTAGAATTCATATTACTAGGCTTCAGTGATAGTTATAAACTGAATTATTGTAAATTGTGATTTGGCTGTGGAAGATAGTAATGGTTGTATGGTAACAGGTATGTTGAGGCAATAAAGGCATTCAATCAAGTTCTGTTGTATATAATAAAGACCAAACAATTTCATCAGAAATCTCCACAGTTTGATCAAATACTGAAGAAAAATGAACAAATGTATGCTCTGTTGGCTATATGCCTCTCTCTCTGTCCACAAGTGAAGCTTGTTGAAGAAAATGTGAACAATCAGCTGAGGGAGAAGTATGGAGAGAAGATGATAAGGATGCAAAGAAGTGACGAGACTATGTATGATGAGCTTTTTTCATATGCCTGTCCAAAGTTTATCACTCCAGCAGCACCAAGCTATGAGGAACCTCTTGTAAATTACAATCAGGTAACTTCTGATTTTTTCTAAAAAATCTGCACTAAAGATTCCCACGGGCACACAGGAAGATGTTTGAGATTGCTCTTAGATTTTAATTTTATGTTGGTATTTCCTTGAAATTTGTGCTGTTTATTCAGTTCATTTTGAAGATTTTGAAGGAAGTAAACACCCATTAGAGTTGGTCTACTCAACTTCAATTGGTTTCTGCTTAAATAAGCATCCTTAAGACATTCATTGGGATGAAGCAGGTATTATTTGTCCATGTTCCTCGAAGCTAGAAAGAACTTATCTTGATGTCCCTGTGCTCAAGTGAGCTGTGTACAAGTGCATATTGATTTCTACATGTCCCTTATAGAAGGAAAGAACTCGTGTCGATCATAGTTGTCCTCAAATTAGTGGTTTACAGGTACACAATAAATGCAATAGCTGAATGTATCTTATAGTCGGTTTATTAGAGTTTGAAGTAAACACTTGAGAGTTGGTTTATTCAACTTTAATTTGGTTGTGCTTGAATAAGAATCTTTTAAAACATTCATTGGGATGAAGTAGGGGCTATTTCTCCTTGTTACTCAAAGAAAAACAAACTTATCGATGTTCCTCGTGCTTAAGTGAGTGGGGCGCAAGTGCATATTGATTTCAACTTATTCCTTAAAGAAGGAAAGAACTTACATTTTTCTTTGTCGTCGTCAAATTAGTGATGCGGTAGCCTAACCTCCTGAGGTCATAACTTTTGATTTGGGAAGCCAACTGAGTCCCCTTTTTTTTGATTTGGGAAGCCAACTGGGTCCCTTTTGTTCGAAACAAAGATTTCTTAGAGTTCTATGCTGTCGTATGTAGCGCTAGGCGAAGAGCCCCATCTCGACGATTTTTTGGGGTCCAAAATCCATCATTTGAGGGTCGAAAATTGCATTCTAATATTTTGTTTCCGATATTTTTTAGGATTTAAAAATTCAGTATCTTTGTATCGTGACATGAACTTGAGTTAAAATTTGGTTGGGGACTTAATTTAGCAATGTTGAGAATAATGGATATTTATTGGACCCATCCGAGCTTGCCTGTAAAAGTTACTACAAATAGCTTCTGCTAAAATAGAAAGTTTGGTTAGCTTTAGTTAGGTTTTTGCTTTAATTAGCTTTATGATTGCGTTGCATTTTAATTATTTTTCGAGTGGGTTTATTTAAGGACTCTTATGTAATGTTTATGAATCAATGAAGTTGAGATTCTCCTATTTCTTGTTTAATTTTATTTGTATGGTCCATTCTTCTTTGATTTACTACACTTTTGGATTCAACATCTGATATTTGAGCAAGTTCAGATCTTGGAAGGAATAACTCTAAGGTAATATTATTGGCGATTTCTTTTATTTTAGAAAAGAAAATTTTGTGTTGAAGAACGGGTTCAAGCAAAGATGCCAAGAGGAAGAGGAGGCTCCACTTTGATGAATAGGAACATGCAAGAGTTGCAGAGAAGAGAACTTACTGGTATAATTATATGCCTAGGAGAAAGGCATCCGGAAGATGAAATAGATGAAAAAGAGAGAATGAAGAAAGGCAAATTTTAGATGGGGAAAGAGTAGGAAGAAGTTGTTCAGCAAGAGGAGAGAAGAAGAATCAAAGTCAATTTAGGAGAGGTTGGTTAGAGCCTTAGAAGGAAAGAATGATGTAATAAAGATTGAAGCTTAGAAGGAAAGAATGATGTTATAAAGATTGAAGTTCCAAAATATGAGGGCAGTTTAAAATCAGAGTAGATAGATTGGTTAAATAGTATGGAGAAGCTTTTTGAGTCAAGAGTGTGGTAGAGGAAAAGGTGAAGCTTGCATGTGCCAAATTGAAGGGTCATGCTATGATATGGCGGGATCATTTATAGAAAGAAAGACAAAGGAAGGGTAAAGAGAAGATCAAGACTTGGAGTAAGATGGTGAAAAAAGTGAGTGAAAAGTTTCTTCTTGTGGATTATGCTCAAACACTCTATAGAAGATTTCAAAACTTGAGGCAAAGGAGCACATTGTACAAGATTACACTGATGAATTTACAATCTATCCATTCGAGTGGAGCATGATGAAATAAGAAACAAATGGCTGCAAGGTATGTATGGTTTAAAATTTTCAATTCAAGATGAATTAAACTTGCATACAATTCATAGTATGGAGGATCCCTATCAACTAGCTTTGAAGATAGAAGAGAAGTAGAGTAGGCAGTTGTTTAAGGGATCATTTGGATTCAAGAGTGGATCTTCATCATCTCCAATAAGTGGACGAGGCGGATTTAATTCCACAAGAGGAGAATCCTCTCACGAGGGGGAAAAGCAAGAAGGTTCTAGACAAGGGTTTCAAAATCCACAAAGATGAAGGGGATCTCAAAGAGGTAGAGTTTATGGAGGCGACAAAGGATGGAAAGCTCCACAAAGACCTTTTATTTTCTACAGATGTGGTGAAGAAGGGAAAAACATTTGAGTGTCCACATTATCATGCACAAGAAAGAAGGCAAGGGGATCATCCAAAGGTTAATTTGGTAGAAGCATTTGAGTGTCCACATTATCATGGACAAGAAAGAATGCAAGGGGATCATGCAAAGCTTAATTTGGTAGAAGCTGAGGAACATAATACAAAAGTTACAACAAATGTAGGAGAGAATCTTATGATGAGAAGAACAATGATTGCTCCAAGGAAAGAGTAGGTGCAGGATAAAGATAGTGGTGACTCATGGCAGTACACAAATATTTTCCGAACAAGATGCACCCTAGGAGGCAAGGTATGGAAGGTTATTGTTTATTAATGGTCAAGGTGTGAAAATATGGTTTCTAAAGAAATGGTAGATAAACTAGGTATGCAATGTGAAAAACATCCTTATTCTTATCGTATATCACGGTTTAAGAAAATGGAGTGATTGTAGATAAGAGGCTTTTTCCATTGGAAAGTCTTATAAGGATAAGATATGGTTTGATGTTATTCTAATGGATGCATGCCATGTTATTCGGAAGGACATGGCAATGTGGCAAGAAATCAGTCTATGATGGAGAAAAAACACATACTTTTTGAAAGGATTGTACAAAGCTAGTTCTATTACCTCTTAATGAAGAAGGTCTGGTAGAAAACATGTTGTCTACAAAAGAATTTATCTAGGAGATCAAAAATAGGGATCATGCATCGATGGCAAAGAAAGATGAGGCAAAAGTTCGATACCAATAGAGGCTGCAATTTTTTTGGAAGAATATGCTGATGTTATAACTGATGAGTTACTAGTTGGATTACCACCAAAAAGAGATATTCAACACCATATTGAGTTAATTCCAGGATCAGCTCTACCTAATCAAACAACTTATAGGATGAGCCTAATAGAACACAAAAAGAACTGACCAGTTAGGTGGCTGAATTGGGGAGAAAGGGTGTAGTGAGGGAAAGCATAAGTCCTTATGCAATTCCCACCTTGTTAAGTCCAAAGAAGGATGGGACGTGGAGAATGTGTGTAGATAGCAGGGCAATTAACAAGATAACCATTCAATGCAATTTTCCCATGCCCCGCCTAGATGACATGATAGATATTCTTGTAGGAGCTAAGTACTTCACTAAGATTGATCTATGGAGTGGCTACTATCAAATTTGGATTAGAGAAAGAGATGAATGGAAGACAACTTTCAGACAAGGGATAAATTATATGAGTGGTTGGTGATGCCATGCAGTTTTCTAATGCACAAAACACATTCATGAGGATGATGAACACAATGTTACAAGATTATATTGGTATGTTTGTAGAAGTCTATTTTGATAACATTTTGATATTTAGTAAGAGTAAAAAGGGCACTGAAGCATTTGAGGATGGTGCTAGAATTGTTGAGAAAGGAAAAACTTTATGCAAATTTGAAGAAGCGTAAGTTTATGCAAAAGAGTTTGGTGTTTTTTCAGGTTTGTAATTTTAGATGTCAGTGTAAGAATGGATGAAGAAAAGGTCAAGGCCACTGTTGGGTGGCTTATTCCAAGAAGTATATCAGAGGTAAGAATTTTCTATGGTTTAACAACTTTTTATGGAAAGTTCATCAAGAATTTTAGTAGTATTATGGCACCAATAACAAATTGCATAGGGGAAAAGAATTTGTGTGGATGGGAAGCGATATATAGCTTCCAACTGTTGAAGAAGAAGGTGACAGAGGCCCCTGTTTTAGTATTATCATATTTAGCAAGGTGTTTGAGGTGGATTGTGATGCTTCACATGTGGGTATTGGTGTAGTATTGAGTCAAGAAGTATAGCCAATATCATATTACATTGAGAAGTCAAGGAGGTAAAGAAGAAACATTCTACACACGATGTTGAATTTTATGTTGTACAAACACAAAGGTATTACGGTACCTAAGGAGTTTATTCTATTTACAAACCACAAAGCCTCGAGGTATGTTAACACTCTAAGAAGGTAAAAAAATAGACATGCAAAGTAGGTGTCTTTCTTGCAGGGGTATACTTTTGTTTTGAAGCATAAATTAGGAAAGCAAAATCAGGTAGTTGATGCTTTGAGTAGGCATATGACATTGTTAATTACTATGGTGAGTGAAGTAGTTGGATTTGAGGCTATTAAGGACTTGTATGATTTAGATCCAGAATTTGGTGATATTGTAGAGCGATGCAAGAATCCATTAATAGGTGAAGCAAGTACTATTCATGATGACTATCTCATGTAGGATGGTTATCTCTTTAAGGGAAAACAACTATGTATTCTAGTTGGGTCCATGAGAGACAATATTGTGAGAGAACTTCATAGTGGTGGTTTGGGTGGACACTTTGGTAAGAATAAAACAATAGCTATGGTGGAAGAGAAGTATTTTTGGCTTAAGATGAAGAGAGATGTGGCAATATATGTGTCAAGATACATGATATGTCAAGTGGTGATCCAAAAATGGATTTGGAAGTGCCTAATTTATGTAATTATCTACCTTGTAATATCCCCTCTCATGTAAATTGTAAGGTAAAAATGGTTGAGTCGGTTTGAAGGTGATCCTGACGGCGTTGAATGACAAGGCCAAAAAGTTATGTTCTAAGAAGGAAGTTTCATTGAAGTTACGCAACAATTACTAAAAACGTGATTGTGAACGGTTGCTGAAACGTTGCACTTCTCTAAATGGTTCGTTTTGTTAGGAAATGCGCAGGGATAAATAATATCACAAATTATAGAGCCACCATATTAAATTGCCAAAGATTATAGTTTATGAATGTACAATAAATTATAATGAATTAACTCATAGATTTAGTTATAGATAGCAGAATATAGATTGTAGTCAATAACAATGAAAGTAAATGAACATAACACAACACAAAACACAAGATTTAAGTGGGAAACCTTTTGGTAAAAAATCCATTGAAAAATCACTTATCTTTATTGAGAATATGTATTTCACCCAACACTCCCACTATTTCCATGAATTCACACAATATGCTTACACCTTCAAGGAGGAATTATAAATTGTCATATACATTCGCTCATGTGTAGAGATGAATCCTCACACCATTCACATCATGTATCATCAATCTGCTTGCATATACAACTTGCTTCTATATGTTACTTTGTAACCAATCTCAAAGAGATCACTTTGATTTATATCAAGGCGGGTGGCCCATCTGGGTCACTCTTATGTTTTAAATTTAAACACTACTGACACAACATGTGGATTTGCCATGCTTATGTTACAAACATAAGCTACACACCATGACCGTTAATCTTTGGCAAGGTTTCTATTAAGTCAGCTTCCGCTTAAGCATTACAACCCTAACCCTATTAAGTGATAAACATGCAAATTTGCCTTTTTATACAAAAGGACTTACAATCCATAAATCATCACATGAAGATTTAGGATAACATGCAAATATATAAAGCTTGTTCCAAATAACACATGCCAAGTCACCTTTTTGTACAAAAGGAATTACAATCCATAAATCATCTAAGTGATTTAGGCTAGCATGCAATAAAACATTTGTTATGCGGATTTTGTAACTCTGCGGTACATTACGCAAGTGTTATGCGAAGTTTTGCAACTCCGCGGTACACTCTTGTATCTTGTAGACTTAAACAAGTCGCGAACCAATGTAGGTGTTCCACGGGTTTTAGAAAAGCCGCGGTACATTACTTTAGTGTTTTGCAGACTTCAAAAAGCCACACCACAAAGCAAGTGTTCTGCAGATTTTATAAAAACGCAGTGCATACGAACAAAATTCTCAAGATAAAGTGATTACATATGAAGTCTTATATAAGATTATGGGTTCTTTTATAAAACAAGAATATCTCATATCTAATACTTCACTGGGTATTACAAGTAAACTCACATAAAGTGATAATTTACTTAAACAAAATGGAAATAGTATAGGGAGTTTACAATTGGCACAATCATGCCGTTAAGAGGTGGCATTGCAAAAACATGCTCATTCCTCCTTATTTCCCCCTCAAGGGAAACTCTGAAAGGCCATAGCTCATCTGATTTAGAGGTGAAGATAAAAGTCATTCACATGATCATTTGAGTCAAATTCTACCACATGATCATTAGATTCAGAGGTGGAGAACAAATTCACCATTTGAACTGCACACCAACTTGATATGCTCCATTCTTTAATGTTGATTTGGATTGTTTGCAAGAGCAATGCAACACTAGCTATCACTTAGAAGAAGAATGCTTCCTTTGACACCCATATGAAGTCCATCAACAATCTTTTCAGCCACATAGCTTCCTTTGCTGCTTCCATAGTACTTCATATTGATTGCTCCTTACTATTCCAAGCGATTGCACCTGCATTCAACTTGAAACAAGCATATCTAGAAGTAGATATTCTATCTACAATATCAACATGGTTAGAATCACAAAAAACCAAATAATTTGCATTATTACTAACAAAATAATACAAAACATAATTGATTATACCTCAAAATCTTTTTTTCCATTTTCCAATGGTCCTCATAAGGATCCTGCTTGAATCTTAGGAGTAACTCCTAGTTCATAGGATATTAGTGATAGTTAAATAACTTTATCACATGCATGTTTATAATCAATGATTCTAACTTCTTTGAAGTAAGTTAGTGGCATACAACAAAAGAGATGCAACAACATATTTGTGATCTTGACATATAACCATGCTTAAAAGAATGATTTAGCAAACTTAAATTAGTAGATGTTAAAAATCATAATCAACAAGACAAATTTTGCAAAGCAATATCTTGAAAGAAGCAAACAATCTTAGTATACAAAGCTGTAAAGACTCCTCCATTTCCAATTACATTTGCATGATGAGGTGATCCTCAATGTTTAAGAACATGTAAACAATCCTGTGTAATGGATGAAAATGCAGATTTCAAGCAAACTCAGCTCGAACACGCTTAAACGTGCTCGGATTTGACAAAAACTTATTGTCTAGAGCATCGGTGCATTTGTGGCATGATGTCTCAAAAAAGGAAAGATGCAGGAGGATGAAACAAAACTTTAGAGTTCAATTTTAGATCATGAAACCTTTTATTGCTCAAGATATATAATTTTTCTTCTCGGGTGCCTAGAAAACCCTCAACTAGGGTTATAAGAGGAGAAACATATATTTTGCACAAGACTTGATGCAAAGTTCTCAAATTTGGTTTGGAGAGACTGATTGGGATTACAACCAAGATGCAAAGATGTTTCAAACCATTTCAACAAGACAAGCTTCTTCAAAAAAGATACAACCTCAACCAAGCATGTTAAGAAGGTTGCTTGTGGGTTCCTTAGGTTATTAGGAAGAGGAATAAAACCTATATTTGAGCCCATTTAGGAATTCTAGACAGAGACACATTTTGAGATGACTCCCCCTCAATATCCAAATCCATCAAAACTGAAGAAGGATGATCATCCTCTTGGACATCTGTTTCCAAATTGTCCAAAGAAGGATTAAGAAACTCTAGGATTTCTATTTTAGGAGAAAACAAAGGAGAGTTAAGAGGTCAATACACAAAATGGTTTCTCTATAACATATACATTCCTAAAACATTCATGCCTAACTCTCCAAATACTATAGTTAGTATCAATTAACAAATTAACAAATGAGATTTGTCCATGGAGAAATTAGATGAACTAGCCATATTTAAATAAACCTAGCAAATTCGAAAAAATAGAGTTATGCGTGTTTTAACAGTTGCAGATATCCGTGGTTAGAAGGAAATAAACTTCCGTGGATTTGAAACAAAGGGAAATGCTTACAACTCAATAAACACACTCAAACAAGGTATGAGAACCAAGAAGGGAGGCCGCAAAACACAAAGAACAAGCCGTGAGAGGCCACACGACAATAGATAAGAAGATATAGATTTTTTAAATTTTAAAAGTTGCGGAACAAGGAAACAATGTTCCGTGGGTTTTTGTATCTTTAGTGTTATGCAAAATAAGAAGGTAAAAGCCGCGGAACAAAGGAACAATGTTTTGCGGGTTTTTAAGGATTTTAGTGTTATGCGAAAAATAAGGGAAATGCTACTTAACAAAGGATCGTGGAAAAGTGTGAAATAAATGAAAGTCCGCGAAACAAAGAGAGTCTGCGGAACAAAGGATTTTTGCAAAACGCCGCGAAACATAAGTATTCCGCACAATAAGCAAAAAAATCGCGCAACAAACAAGGTTTTGCGCAATAAAGGAAAATGTTAAGCAAAGAAAAGTCTGTGCAATAGGGTAGAATGCCGCAAAGCAAAGAAAAGTTTGCGCAACACACAAAAATGCTATGCAACAAGAAAATAAGTCGTGTAACACAAATAAGCCGCATAACTAAGGAAAAGCTGCACAAAATGCAGAAATGACGCACAACACAACAAAAAACTGCGAAAGATAGGAAAACACTAAAGAAGGCCACAAATGGCCAAAAACACAATTCCAATCACTTAGAAGGCTACAGAGACAGGAACACAAGTACACACTTGATTTTGATCTTCCACACTTAATTTGAACTTTCAAAACTTCCAAATTCAATTTATTTACGAGGAATTGGAGTTTTACACATGTAGACCTTTGGAAAAAATGCAAAGGAAAAATAGGGTTTCTCAAAATTTGAAAATTTTCAAGTTTTTTTGCACCTATTCACAAACAACCAGATATATCCTGCACATGCATAAACACCAGCTCTGATACCATGTTAGGAAATGCATGGGATAAATAATATCGCAGATTATGATCCCACCATATTAAATTGCCAAAGGTTATAGTTTATGAATGTACAATAATTTATAATGAATTAACTTAGATTTAGTTATAGATAGCGAATACGGAGTAATGTAGTCAATAACAACGAAAGTAAATGAACACAACACAACACAAAACACAAGATTTAAGTGGGAAAACTTTTCGGTAAAAAACCATTGAAAAATCACTGATCTTTATTGAGAATATGTATTCAACCCAACACTCCCACTATTTCCATGAATCCACAACAGTTACACCTTCAAGGAGGAATTATAAACTGTCATACATTCGCTCATGTGTAGAGATGAATCCTCACACCATTTGCATCATGTATCATCAGTTTGCTCGAGATATACATCTTGCTTCTATATGTTACTTTTCGTAACCAATCTCAAAGAGATCACCTTGATTTATATCAAGGTGGGTGGCTCGTTTGGGTCACTCTTGTATTTTAAATTTAAACACTGCCGATTCAGTATGTGGATCCGACAGTCTTTGACGGGTTTCTATTCGATCGGTTTCCGCTGAATATTACAACCCCAAAACATTTCACTTCCTTCTTCCTTCCGAGCAGAGCAACATTAAATACAAGTGGGAGAACACGTCCATGAGGGAAAAAAGAGTGGTTTTGGGTGAATCCAAGTTTGAGGGTTGTAAACAAGTAAATGCAAGTAAGAGAGGTTTGAACCTTTCATGAAGGCCACACACAAGGCGAAAGCTTGTATTGTTTTTGAGAGAATTACATAGTGGAAGGGGGGCAATTGCTCACCCACTGGAGTTTTTCCCAATTGGGTTTCTCCAGGATAATTACTTGTCTCTTTGTCTCTTGTTTGCTGATTTCCAGCTAGTTGTGTGCTGAAGTTGCATTTTTTTATTAAAACTTGAACTCTCTAAGAAAGGACATTCATTATCACCTGTTCATAGGATCTCAAGTTATTGTTGTCTATTGTCGGTTTACGGATCAAGTGGCTAAAGGCTATGCACAAAATACATATTTATACATGCCATTACCAGTTCAAAAAGTACCATTGATAGATTTTACTATGGATTTTGTATTAAGCTTACTAAACACACAACAAGGTAAAAATTCAATTTTTCTTGTTGTAAATAGGTTTTCTAAGAATTTTATTGCATGCTTTAGGAAACCAATGATGCCACTTGTTGGCGAGAAAATTTGTCGGGTGGACAAATTTTTGGGTTTCTTGCCAATGCTCTAGGAATCGAAGTCCCTCTACTTAAACGATGCAACTTCCGTATTTGCATGCGCGAGTAAGGGTGGATTTTTCTGGTGGCCTTGCGGCCGGGGATCCAACAAGGGCACTCCATTGTCCTCCTGCAACAAAGCTAGCAATCGCTTGCTAGAGAAGACTTTGTCTTGAGAGCGGGAAAGGGAGTGAGAATATGAGGTAGGAGAACTAATGCTGCGGGTAAAAATCAGATTCTGCACACTAGTTAGAAATTTCAACACATGTATTTATGAGAAGAAACAACCAAAACATCCATGTTATTGGCTAGAGGAAACCATGCATACAAAGATGCACACATTCATATGCCTTGGAAAACAAAAACTTCTTCCTTAGCATTTCAATTAAAGTTGTACATAGTGTGGGAATGGAGGAAAAATAGTGAGGGGGAAATGGAAGAAAATGGCTATCTCCTTTGTTCCCTCTTAAGTACAATGCACTCTTAAGTTTTCAATTGAAGTTGTACATAGTGTGGGAATGGAGGAAAAATAGTGAGGGGGGAAATGGAAGAAAATGGCTATCTCCTTTGTTCCCTCTTAAGTACAATGCACTCTTAAGTTTACAAAATCAATCAACTCTTTGAAATGGGAATGGCTTTACAATTTATAGGAAGAGAAATGACTCTTCATATACCCCCAATGACTTTTCATATGTTCTCGCACAACTTAAAACTTTTCAACTTCCTAGAGAATATTAAGTCCCTTTTTATAACATAAAGGTGACTTTTACATTAGAAACATAAAGTTGTTTTTTAATTAATTGAGGCATTATGAAAAAGTGCAACCCCAACGAAGAATTAGAACGTGGAGGAGAGAGAAAGTTGGGGGAGAGAGAAGGGAGAGAAAGAAGAGGGAGAGAACATCATGCTGATGAAGAATCCACTCCTGTTGACTCTTGGAAAGCTCTGCCGAATTAACCCCGATGAAATGCTCCGATGCGATGAAATCTAAATCCTTTGGCACATCTCAATCCTCCTTTGTTGACGTTGCATTTCCATTTTTATCCACTTTCTATTTTTAGTATGCCTCGCCATGGACACATGCTATTTTTAGTAAGTGCACCGAGGTGGAAAAATTTGATCCAGAACTGTGGGGCATGATAGAGCAAGGCAAGACACACGCAATGCAAAAATTTTCATGACAAATAGATCAATAGCGAAGAAGTTATGCATGGGCGCATTTTTCATGTCCGATCGCACTAAGGGGACGAGAGCGACAAAAACCCCGCTTTGTTCCCGTGAGGCATGATTTTGCACTTCAAGAATCAAACCTGGAGGGAGAGCCGAGGAGTGCGAATATGCACATAATTCAAAAAAATTGGGATCAAACGGAGCAATAGATAAGATAAGATAAGATAAATATAATAATGTCCAATGAATGACCCACATAAGTAGGTCAATGGGACTGCAGTCCAAACAATATACAAAGTGCAAGTGGGGAAGACTCAAAACAAGTTCCCGAGAACATAAGAGAGAATAAGAGAAGAACAAGGAAAAACCCAAAACAAAATCCCCACAGACGGGGGTAATGAGACAGAGGGGGGAAGGAAAGCGGAGAAGAGAATGAAGGAGGGGACTGATAAGGAGCTGTCTACTCAGAAATGGTAGTCCCATCCCTCCTAACATTCAAAGCTGATAAGAAGTAGCTACTGATGGAATGACTCCTTGAAGAGGGGGCGAGGGCCCCCTCCCGTGCTGAGATCTAAGATTAGAATGACCGCCAGGGAGGCGAGTAGATCTAGATTGCCCTCTAAGACGTGTATGCCGTCGAGCCGGCTAGTTTGGGCCACTGGGGGAGTTATGAAGGTCTAGCCGGGAACGAACTGATCTATGCCCTATAATAGATCGAGTGGCTCTCTTTGTTTGGTACCGCTTGTACCGCCACCGTGGGTAGAACCAGGAAGAAAGATGTAATCCGTCTTGTGGAAATGACTCTCTGAGGTGGGTGAAGAATCGGTCCCAGGAGCTCCAAAGACTCACAAATATAGAGGGCAAGGCACCATTTGGTCAATATATATCTGAAGAAAATCGGGAGGGTCTGAACCCCTCTGAAGAGGCAATGAAATCGTCCCCTGATCTCATAGTATATGGGGCAGCGGAAGATGAAATGGTCTCGTCCCAACCTCCGGAGGCTAATAGAGAAAAATTTATACATGGGCGCATTTTAATGTCCCCATTGCACCTTTGCAAAGGGACATGAGGTGCACAAAAATGCGCCTTTCACTTTTGAGAGGCAAAACATAAGAATTTGACCACGGAGAGCGAACTTGAAATTGAGATTGCCAAAGCTCCAGAAGGTCTTTTTGGATGAAATTTTACATGATTTTGACTCCAAAAATCCTTCCAAGATCAATGGGATGGGTCTCATCTTTTAATTCTGCCCAAAGCTCCTTGAAATGGCCACTTTTTAATCAGATTGTCAATTGTCCTTGCGAAGAATGAGCTCCACTGAAAAGCGCCAAGTTTTTTAAAAACCCGACGATTCCACCTTGTAGAGGATTCTCTTAGATTTCCAATGAGTATTTGTTTGCCTCCGACTCCTTACGGAGCTTCCAGAATCGTCCATCGAAGATCAAGTACCTGTTTTGAAGTGCGTAAGAGACAACTTACTATTTTTAGTAAGTGTTAGAATCAATCTCTCTGAACTCCAATCGATGTTGCCAACTTGAATGTTATCCCTTGTATGCTTCTTTTGTGAAATCTGCCTTCACCTCGACCACTTCTTGGAATGACTTGCTATTTTTAGTAGGTCCCCATATAGGGAACTTACTATTTTTAGTAAGTGGGTGTTTTCACCATTTTCGGCACTGCTCGACCATTCTGATCTTCTGATTATCTCTGGTGCACACCATCTTCGCCACAACTACTAGAGATGGCTTACCAAAAATAGCCAATACTTGTGTAGAAGGCTTACTATTTTTGGAAAGTGGGTTTTTGGGCATCGATTTGCAACGAAACGAATTTTCCCGATATGGGTTTTTTCTCTACAATGCTCCTTTGAAATTTCATGTCAACCCGAGCTCTGGAAATGGAGATTTTAAAATTTAAAATTTTCGCCGCGAGAAACTAGAGTTTCTTTGCTGCAAAAAATTTGGGGCGTGTTTGCAAAATCTTCCACTTGGATTCTAACGGCCTCTGAAAATGTGGATGATCACAAAAATCCCATGTCAATCCGTGCACCATTCTTCAAGTTACGAAGATTTTTCACTTTGGGGCCAATAGAGTCATTTTGGCGAAGAACAAGCCTAGAGCCTTCAAAAATCCATGTTTTTTCTTGTTTTATCCTCATCTGATCATGGAAAAATGGTAGCAATGGGTCTAATCTTTCGATTCTTCTTAAAACTCTTCCAAAAATGACATCCTTGGAATCACTGAGTGTGCCCGCTCAAAATGAACTCACCTAGGAAGCACGCAGGGTTTTCTAAAAAATCTGAATGTTTCATCATGTAGAGGATCTTCTCAGCTTTCCGACGAGTATTTGTTTGCCTTCTAACTCCTTACGGAGCTCCCGCAATCGTCCGATGAAGATCAGGTACCTATTTTGACTACCTTCTCCTCACAGGGGTTGAGACTGAGGTCATATGAAAAACCACGTGGAAATAGGGGGAGGGCGCATTTTTGTGTCCCCTATGTCTCTTTTCCAAAGGGATGAAAGGGACATCAATTTCCACTTCGTGCCTCATCGCGACACTTGGCGATCATCCATGTAGGGAGAGGGAAGGCTCCAACTTAGCTCTCAAGGGCTTAACTGGCAAATGAGAGGTCACATTGGTGTTCTGGGGGCTAAAAAGGGCTGGGTGCATTTTTGTGTCCCCTATGTCCCTTTGCTAAAGGGACGAAAGGGACATGAAATCCCGCCAGGCTCCTGGTGCTGACATGTGTCCTCAAAAAATGGCTAAGTATGAAAACTCTTACCTTGGGACCGACTTGCGGAGGTGATATCTCGGGCTCCCAGATGAATTTGGGGTGAAATTTTATATGATTCCGCCCTGCAAACACCTCAATGAATCCAATGGTGATGGTCCCAAGATCTAAATTTGATTGAAACTCTCTCAAATGGCCCCTTCTTTTCGGCAATACGCCCGTTGTGCGTCGAAGAAGAATGAGTTGCCTAGGGAAGTGCATGATGTCTCGTTTTTTCCACCATTTAGGGAATTGAAAATGATTTAAATTGACACCTTGTTGGGCTTTCAAATCATCACAGGTTCCCAGAATCTTGCTTTGAAGCTCAGGTCCTCGTTCACGGTGTGTGCTCATTTAGGCTTGAAAACCCGCTTTTGCTGAATTGTTTCCAACACCTCCAAATCTTCCCTGAATATTTCAAAATCATCTCCTTGATGTTCCTAGCACTTGAATACTCCACAATGAGTCTTACTCCTCTGATCCACTCTGGGGGTGGTGCACTAGTCTTAGGAAGGCTAATGATAGCCCTTCCCAAAACTGCTCGAATGCTTGAATGTTCCAGAAGTTCCTAAATCACCTAGGGGGCACTTGACATTCATATAGATATCATTAGGCTGATAGGATAGGCTGGTGATTGGGATAAACTGACCTAGGGGTGTCTTGGGAGGTATGACTTTGAAAATTTTCGACACTGTGGTCTCGTTGTCATGCTCAAAAATTGGAAATTTTCATGTTGCACATTTTCATGACAACACCACTAGAGTAGCATATTTATTTCTTAAGGAAGTTAGGTTGCACAATATCCCAAAACCATAACTTCAAATAGGGTTACAAAGTTTTCGAGTCATTTTGGTAGGACTTTAAGGAAGAAGCTTGGGATGAAATTATAATTTAGTAATGCATATCATCTACAAACAAATGGATAGAGAAAGGTAGTAAATAGGAGTTTGGGAAATGTGTTGTGATGCATTGTTGGAGAGAAGCCTAAGCTATGGGACTAGCATTACTTGAGGTTGAGTTTGCATATGACAGTTTAGTGAATAGGTCAATAAAAAATCATGATTCCAAACTGTTTATGGCGAGCAATCTAAGGGTGTATTAGACTTGGTGCAGTCACCAATTGCATAGTGTGTTAGTAATGATGCGAGGATTCTGTAGAACACATGCTACAAGTATAAGATGAAGTAAAGAGAAAATTGTAAGAGGATAATGCAATGTTAGGCGGGGATGTACCCCCTTGAAAACCAACTGTTTGGGACGTTTCAAATGTCTTGGGGATGGCGGGACAGGGGGAACGTCCCTAAATATCAGGGGACGTCCCCTTTTTTGGGGACGCCTAGTTTTTAAATTTTTTAAAAAAATTGTTTTTGTTTTCTCTTTAAAAACTGATTTTTAAATTGTACTCTTGTAATATAAGATTGTTTTTGGAAGCCACTCATCTCTATTAAAAAAAAAAAAGGTTTGTATGTATATACCATAAATCTAATTAAATTTCACTTTAGAAGCTCCAATAACTTAAAAAGTCTGTATGTATATTTTTATATGAAGAGAAAGGCTGTGTAGATAATAAAAGCAGTAAGGCATAGATCAAATGTTTGCTGGTTAACCATAACCCGATTGTATTGTATTACAAAGGCATTCAAAATCAAGAGTGATATATGAATACAAAAATTTTCGAGCAGAAACGCTATATATTAAAAGCTATATGGACTATGAAAACCAACAACAACATACATATTAATATTAAAAGCTATATGGACATATAAGATTAATATAGCTATATGTATGTTGCTGAGCTTTTAATATGGATGTCTAGACATGGACTATATGCACATGGTGGACTGTCATAATTTAATTTGTATATTTTAATATTTATAATTTTATATATTATTTTAATAGCTGGCCCATGTTGTCCTCCCATTGTCCCAAAATTTTGAATTTTTTTGTCGTCCCGAAAACTATGTCCCCGCTATCCGCCATCCTAGAGTCTTAGGTAACACTGGAATAATGACAACTATATGGCAATACCGGATGTAACAAGAAGACAAAGTGTTTGAAGAAGGTGACTTAGTGATGGCATATTTGAGAAAAAAATTTCACAAGGAACTTACAAGTCAAGTACAAGAAAATTGGTCCGTGCAAGATTGTGAAGAAGATATATGATAATGCTTATGAGGTAAATTTGCAACAAATTTTGATATTTCTCCAGTGTTCAATATTGCATATTTATATGCATTTCATGTAGAGGAAAGTGAAGGGGAAGAAGTTTATTCAAAGCAGCGTTTTCCAAGGAAGAAGGAAAAGATAACACACATCTTGGACAAGAAAAAATGGATGCTAGGCAAGGTAATTTCATTTAACATTTGGTACAAGGGGAAGGATTGTAATAGGAAGATAACACCCGAATCTTAGAATTGGAGTTAAAGAGCTTGACAAAGGCAAAATGACAAAAGTTTAATCAAAGCAACTTGTAGGAATTGAGTTCTTTTCAAGCAGAGGTGAATGACTTAGCCCATAACTTCTGATCTGAGAAGTCACTTGAAACCATTTTTTTGAAACGAAGATTTGGAATAGTTCTATGTTTTATCTAGTGATAATTCGATACGACCATTTCAACAATTTTTTTAGGTCCAAAATCCATCATTGAGCATTGAAAACTATATTTTAATAGTTTTTTTCGATATTTTCAGGATTTTAAAAATTCAATATCTTTGTATTCAGATGTGAACTTGATTTGAAATTTGGTCAGTGCTTAATTTAGGGATATGTAGAGAAGAAGGGATAATTATTGGATCCATCTCGAGCTTACATATAAAAGTTACTAAAAATTAACAGTTGTTAAAAATAACAAGTTTAGATAATTTTAGTGGAGTTTTAGTTAGCTCTTTGCTTTAATTAGCTTTAGTATTACTTTTTGCTTTAATTTGTTTTCGAGTGGGTTTATTTAAGGAATCTCATGTAATGCTTATGAATTAATGAAGTTGAGATTTTCCTCTTTCTTGTCCAATTTTATTTGTATAGTTCATTCTTCTTTGCTTTGCTATAATTCTAGATCTATCAATTAGTGTTATGCAATTACATGTTAAATGCATCAACTAAATGCATATTGCCATCATTGCTTCATGCTTAAAAGTGATTGGATTGATCTAACTAACACACAATAGTCATTTGTACAAAATATAACACAACATGATATAATTTGCAGTGGTGTAATCATCTTTGGTGCTAACAACCGAAGGAAATGGAAATGGGTATGGGTCCGAAACATGGAAATGTTGATCCTCAAAAGCCTCGTGGTATGAAACGACACAAAAATGTTGGTACAATATTTTATAAAAATATAAGTATATATATAAAAAATACATAATACTCATTTCTAGTCAATAAAATATAAAGCATTTGAAATATTTTGTATTCTTGAAAATTCAAAACATCCAACATAAAGTTGGTTAGGACCTCTAGTATAGTCTTCAATTTTGTGCGACAGGAGTGCAAATTAGAGTGTAGAAATATCAATTCTGCTTTGTTGAAGAATTACTCGCCGCTTATAAAAAAGGTTGCTGAAAATTTTAACTTAGTAACAATGTACAACAATGTGTTAATAACTTTAATTTAATTGACAAATAACAAATTTTTGATTTACGTCTATACTTGTGAGAAAATTTTGAAGGCAACAAGTCTTAGGTACTTGGCATTGTGGCCATGTACACAATACAACTTGACCGGAGTCGTGTTATACTTGTCATAGAGCCTTGATTTCCTTGTGTAGAACTCCCATGATTGACATCATGATACCAAGGAATGAAAGTTGGGAGAGAGTTTGTAGAAACATCAAAGTTAGTAGTCTTTGGATGAATACCCCAAAGTTTGTTAGGACCTCTAGTATAATCCTCAATCTTGTGTGATAGGGGCACAACTTAGAATGCACAAATGCCAATACGGTTGTGTTGAACAATTACTAGCCACCTATTACAAAAAAAGGTTGTTGGAAATTTCAAATTAGTAACATTGTATATAAATATATGGTAACTTCAAATTTTAATTGACAACAATTTTTTGATTTATTTCTAAAAATTGGAGACCTTGTTTGCAAGGTGGCAGTCATAGAAGAACCCGCCCCATGAACCAATGGTATGATGAGGACTGTAAAGCCCTTCATCGACAGCTTCGTTTTGCCTCTGTTCATGCTTCCCCATCCTTTCCTTCTCTCAAGTCCGCTTATCGCCACCTCCACCACAAGAAACGTGCTTTCATCTCTCGACGGAGACGGGAACTCCGTGAATCCCTCCTACACTCTCCCAAGCATTTCGCGTACCATTCTCCCCCGACGTTCCCCTCCTTCGCTCGACTTAGATCCCCGCTCCATGTATGCTCATACCTCCACTCTTACGACGTCCCTGGCCAACCCCGATCGAGTTGTTTCCCCACCTTCGGCTTGCCACATCTTCACCCACACAAATGTTAAAAATGTCATCTCAGCCATGAATAACAACAAAGTAGCGGGACGGGAGGGCTTCTAGGCAGAACTTTTCAAGCAGGGACTTGGCATCTTGAACAGCTATTTAGTGGATCTCTTCAACCAAGTGGTTTGTACAGGCTTTCCGGGGTCTTGGTCCCACCACATTATCTACCCCATCCACAAATCAGTCCTACTTCTGACCCCAACAACTACAGAACAATCATGGTGGGTCACACCTTTGCCAAACTTTATGCTACCGTACTCCACATGCGACTTTCAAAGTTTCTAGACCGAGTCACTGCAGAGCTAGAGGACAGGGGGTTTCGACCAACCTACTAGACCATTGACCACATCCTCACTCTTCGGGCCATCATTGAGGAAGCACGCCACCGCTCTTCCAAGGTTTTTGTTGCTTTGTCGACCTTCGGAAAGCCTTTGACTGTTCCTCGGGAAGCTCTTTTCCTGAGACTCAGAGAGATTGGTATTTCCAAGACTCTTTTAGCTGCCATCATGCGCCTTTATGAGGAGGTTCTGGGCCGTCTTCGTATTGCTACTGGGTTCTTTGACTTCATCAGAGCACTATCGGGGTCAAGCAGGGTTGCCCTTTGTCTCCTACATTGTTCAGTATTTATATGGATGAGTTGGAGGAATTTCTCAGGATCACATCTAAGAGGACGGTTGTCTTCTCCACCAGGTTCTTGATCTATATTCTTCCTTTTTGCAGATGATGTGGTCCTTCTTGCCTCCTCAACAGGGTTTACAGAGACAACTGGATGCTTTAGCCCTCTTCTGTGACTTCAAGCAGCTGACAGTTAACCTAAGTAAGACCAAAATCATGATCTTCAACGCTTTGAAGACATTTGAGTTTCATTTCTTCTACAAGGGGGAAGAGCTTGAGATCACCAACTCTTACACTTACCTGGGAGTACTCTTTTCTGGTCCTCGCTTTAGTTTATGACCAACCCTTCACCTTGAGTTAACAAGGGCTATGGCTCCCTGGCGATCTTGGAGAGACAGTGCTTCCGCCATCACTTCCAGGACATCCCGTCCAAGTTATCCCTCTCAGACTCTCTTGTTAGGCCCACGGTTCTTTATGGCTCGGAGGTTTGGGGACCTTCCTTACTTGAGTCCGATTGGGCTGCAGTGGAGAGAGTTCAGATCCTTCTCAAACGTTTCATCAGATGCAAGGAGACTGTTCCCCACAATATCATCTTGCAGAATTTGGTGCTCGTCCCTTTCGGTTGGAAGCAATTTTTGGCCTTGTCTCCCTCCTACACCGTATTCGGAAGCTTGCTGACTCCCCTGAGGGAAGGGATAGGTATCCCTACCTAGCTTACTGTTCCTCTGAAGCCATTGCTTCAACCGACCGTTCTTGCTCGATCTCGTTGTTGGTACGTCGGAGTGTCACGACTTCTTGAGTCTATTGGCATCAGATTGATCACCTCCCTCCATACAATTTCTCCTTGGACGCTCTTGCCCATCTCCTTCCGAGCAAGCAGGATTTGAACAAAATCACCAGAGATGATATCTACAGGCAGTTCATCCAGCACACTTGGACCATCCCCCCAATGGGCTACGTCCAAGATGGCCTTCTATGTTGCACACTTTCTAGAGGTCAATAATGGCATTATTTCTCGGCCCAAGATATTTCCCGACATTGGATGCACGCCCTTCGCATTTCCCTGGGTCAGTTCAGGGTTGGCTCTCATAGGCTCTGGGTTGAATGTGATCACCAGATTGATCGTTCTGAGTGGATTTGCCAGCTCTTCTCCCTCCAGGAGATCTAAACGGAAGAGCACTTCATTTTCGGTGCCCTATCTACTACGAGATCAGAGGGAGATTTCACTGCCTATTCAGAGAGCGTCTGACACTCACCGACTTCTTTAGATACTATGATCAGAGGTGCCTTGCCCTCTACCTGCATGAGGCTCTCAGGTTTCAAGAGGAGACCCTTCAACCTCCTAGGCAGACGACTATTCAACAGATCACTTCCTTCTAGTGCTCTCCCCTGGGAGGGGCACTAAGCGGCAGAGTGATACCAACCCTAACTACCAGACGAGATCAGTCCGGACTCGAGGCCTTATCCCACAGACCAAGAACGCCCCGACACATACGAGGTCGCGATCATTCTCTCATAGAGGGCCTTTGAGCTCCACCAGATGCACCCAGAGAGTTTCTTCTCGGGCATCGGTACCCAAGTTCTTCCAGAGCTTCCGATTCTAGTCTTCAACACATCACTAGCTTCTTCCACTCGGCATTGGCTGTTAGTTGAGGGGATCTCCTTCTTGCCCCCTCTTCCTTTTCCTCTTCCGCCTGTCGGGGGTTGCTAGTCTCCGCAGCCTCTTCCAAGCCTCTCTTGCCCGTTCTTCCCTTCTTCTCTTTTCTGGTTGTATTCAGGGACCTTTTGGCTCTCTGGCTGGGTTCCTTTTCACTTTCTTGTATGGCGCAGTCCCATTGACCTACTTTGTGGTCATTCGTTGGACATTTAATATATTTATCTTATCTTATCTTATACTTCAGAATTTTAATGGCAGCAGATCGTAGGTACTTGGCATTGTGGCCATGTACATACCACAATTTGACTGGAGTCATGTTGTACTTGTCGTAAAGATCCTCAATTTCTCTCGTGTTATTTTTTGAAGACACACACATTTCATTGTGGACTGCACAAGCTATAGATGAATAAAAAAACTTCTTAGTCATCATATGATGGTTGCCTATCATGTAACACAAATATTTCATTGTTATAATACATGAGATTTGGGGCATGGCAAGGAGAGATGCAATGGGGTGGTCATTTTGTTCCACCTTTTCATGACCACTCTCTTGATTTCATTGTAGTTCTAATTAGGATCTTCATTTTTTTTAATATAGTCTCTCTAATTTTTTCAAGCATGGAGTCAATTCTATAATAAATTTCTCCAATGTAAGAATTATTTGTGCCTATATGTTTGATCATGAATAGGATAGGCTATGTAAAATCAATTAAGTATTCAACCATACCCCACCGATCCCACCGATCATGCATCTCTTAAATATAAGCCACATTTGATGATTTGTGACAAATTTTTGAATGCCATTTGCTTTTGTATAAATTTGTTCTATCATGGGATTTTTCTAATCTTTTGCAACATCAAATTGAAGAAGTGTACTGTACAATCTCTCAAAGATATGTGCTTATATTTCTTCTCTACAATCAATGTTGCTGCCATATACTTTTAAGTTGTTTGTGATGACTTGGACAACATTTTAAAGGTCCATTGACTCAATAGTTTAAATCAAAATGTTAACAATAAATTGAGCATCTTTCACTTGACCCTCACAATCATTGGCTTTTGAGAACATTGCTCCTTTAAGGCATATTGCAACAATATTGATTTTAGTTTTTTTGAGCATTTTTTCATTTGTTTGAAATAATAAATACCTTTCAAATCTTCTAGGAATTTTTAATTGGATGCAAAAGAAGTTTGTAAATGCCCCACTTCTTTTGCCAAAAGTGATGCGAGTCTTCTTATAGTTAGGACCTTTGGATCCTTATGGCACCTTGTAAATGCCTCCCACCATTTGTTGCCAATATGACGAGCTCAACACATTGAAAGACAACCCGCATGCATAAATGCATTGAACAACCAACTTGTTGGCAATATCTATATTCTTAGTATCGAGTACTTGTTCCAATGGTTCTTTTGATCTTTTTGGTGAGGTGGCTTTTCGCTCAAGGGAGTTTCAAGTGGTGTGGATGGTTTTTCTAAAGCTCTCATGAGCATAATTTAATTGTTCTAGACGAAGTTTTGCAACTTACAAGTGAATGTTCTCTTGCTCTTTCATGTATGCCAACATGTATCACTTTTCAACCTTTATACACTTTCTGGTCCCCATTCCTACAACCTCGGTTAAAGGCATTTGAGTGGGGTATATGAGGATTTAAATGTTACATTGCAATGGTTGCATATCCAAGCTGGAGAGCCACCACCAACAATGTTTTTCAACTCATTTACATGTCTCCAAAGAGAAGCAATGGTATCATTTCTAATGGGAACTAAAATGTTTTCCTACGGGCCTCCTTCCAATTTGTTTCTCCTTCCACCCACTAAAGTTAAACTTGATGCCATTTATAATTTTATACCTCAAACATACAATGGAAAAAAATAGGAAAAAAAAAAACTGAGCCCTTGGTGCGAGGTGAGAGCATATACGAAGTTTTTTTTTTTTTTCAAAACAACAAAATAAACTTTGAAAAACAATAAAGAAAACCAAACGTGGGATGATCACCAAGATCATGATAAAAGTGTGGGGTGAGAGCATGCAAAAAGTTCATTTTTTTTTAAAACAGTAAAAATAGAAAAAGTTTGAAGCTAAAATGTGACCTACTTAATACAATAAAAACAAAACCCTAGATATTCTTTTATGCTTCTAATCACCAACATCGCAATATAGATGCAAGGTGAATGCATACACAAAGTTAGGATGTTTAAAAACAACAAAAAAACTTTATTAAACAACCAAAAAAAGCTAAATACAAAGAGAAACGGAACATTTTTTTGACATAGAATTTAAACATAAATGTCATGATCAATGATCATAAATGATGTGTACACAATTCATAATCATTGATCACATTAATTTTTTTGAGAAAATGGAAAATGCGAGGTTGAATAAAATGAGAAAAACCTGATGTTTTCTTTTTGAAGCTGCCCCTTGCTCCTAAATGCCTCTTTGAAGTTGCTCCTAGATTCCTTTTCGCTCTTTATATCAGCTACTAAATTTGCACACATTCATGATCAATGATTATGTTAACAATTAAAAAAAAGAAAAAGAAAAGAAGTTGAATGAAATGAGGAAAGCCCAATTTTTCTCCTTGAAGCTGATTCCTGCTCCTAGATTCCTCCTCGAGGTTGCTTCTAGATTCGTCCTTGAAGTTGCTCCTAGACTCCTTGCACTCTTTGTAACAACTGCTAAATTCCCCCAACGCCTAGCTCTTTGCACTTGTCACAACAATTTTTGTTAATATTGCTGAAAGTTCGTGAAAACTGAAAATCAGTGATGAAAGAAGAGCGTGTTCTGTAATGTGCTAAAGGTGTGTTTATATAGCTTTAATGAAGTATGTTTTGCAAGTTTGGGTTGGTGAAATTATGATTTTGACCTTTTTTTTCCATTTTCCAATAATCTGTGCCGCTGAAAATGGGATGGAAACTTTCTAGGTTTTGTGCCAAATACGGTATGGAAACGGCAGAGCCTTTTCGGTAGAGTTTTAACTTTCAGGTAAGATTCTGGAACAGAGCAGAGTTTTGGTGCTGTTTCCTTGGCGTTTCCATACCCGCTTCTGTTTAAAATGTCTGTACACGGAAATGCCAGGGCCAAGTGTATTTCCTTGCAACACAGCCATTTCGTTATCGTGATCACCTGTTTGGGTGATCTACCAGGGTTGAGCAAGTAGAGAATTTTGTTTTGCATGTTTTATTTCTACCTGTACCATGGTGATGGTTGTAGCCTACTAAAGTTGAAACATAAATATTACAGTAGTCTTTTATACATGGCAGTTTTAAAATGTAAATATTGCAGCCATCTTGAATTTATAATGGCATTGCAATTTATAGTTTGAAACAATTTCATGGTGACAATTAGTTGGGTAAAGTTGATTTTTATGGATCTAAACGTCTGGGATTTCCCATGTTCAATTTTAATTATCATTATCAAGTCTCTTGTGGATGGTTTTTATATTTGTCGATTGAATATTGTTTGTTACAAGGGTGGATAACCTATGGTGTGATATAGATAGACAATGGTTAATAAATCAGAAACATTACAATTGGGACTAGACAATAGAATAGCAGAACCATTGAACTACCAAATAAAGTTTACGGGGACAGTATATTCTTTTTGAAACCAAGAACAGGCAAAAGCAACAAGGAAATCTTTTAATATACTGATAAGGCTAGTTATAATCTTTGTAAAAATTGTAGGAGTAAAGCGAACTTTGCAACCACTTAACAATGTTAATTGTATTGTTTAAAATTGATATAAATTTCAGGATCCAGAGTTTGTTGTAGATGTTTCTGTGCATATATTAGGAATAAAATGATTATAATCTGAGAGTGGCCTCTAAAATCTTATTTCACTCAGTTTGGTGAAAATTAATCTTCTATCAAGCAGAATGGAAATTGTAAACTTTGTGCCAAATTTTGTATTCTGAGATTCTCTAAAGAATTGAGCATTTATTGGCTGCCATTTAATCAGTGATAGTTGTGTCTATTGACAGGATGCCTATAGACTTCAGTTAAAGCTCTTTCTATCAGAAGTAAGACAACAACAGCTATTGTCGGGTGTACGCAGTTTCTTAAAGTTGTATACATCCATCTCTATTGAGAAACTTGCAAATTTCATGGACGTTGATGAATCTACTCTAAGGTTTGTAAGATTCTAGGAGTTTCCACTGTCTCTTTGTTTATTCTTGTTAGATATGTGCATAAAGATCTCATACTTCTTTTAATTGAAATCTGACATTAATTACGTTGTAAATTTGGATACAGGGCAACGCTAATGACATACAAACATAAAACTCATGCCATTGATCACGATGGAAAAATCATGACAAATGCAGACGTTGACTTCTATATTGTTGAGGTATCTCCTTTTGTTATGTGTTTTCTTTTTACAAATTTTTGAATCTCTCACTTGTTTGTGTTCATTTGTATGAAACCATTACTGAAAGTATAATGATTTTAATTATTTATATGAATTGGGAAAATAGTTGAACGTTAAATCTTAGTTGTGAAATTAACGAGTTTTATCATTTATGATTGTTTCAGAATGCTGCTTGTATGTTTTAAATTGAGACGTGAGCTAAAGGCCATTATTTCCACTTTTTTGACACATTATATTCGAGTGACATTAAAAACTCTTTCTAGATGCCGTGTTTTATGAATGCTGTTTATTGTCAGGCTATATAACAAAATAATTAATCTTCATCATATAAGACTATAATATGAGATAATTAATGTTCATCACGTCTAATGTCCCTTAAGGGCATAAATTAATGAAATTTGGATTTCCTAGGAAACCCTTATGACAAAATAACAACAATCTGATTTTCTTCAATAAACCCTTGTAATAAAAAGACAACAGTCTGATTTCTTTGATTTATTAATGCAAACCCTCAAAATAAAATTACCTAGATATTGAAAAACATTGATAACACCTCCAAAAATATGGATTTGATTGAAAAGATAAGATCTACATCAAAATTGATTTTTTTAATTTTTAGTTTCAGATTGGAAATAAATAAAAAGTACAGCCAACTGTTATTGGTAAAATATTGCAAATGAATGGCTCCAATTGACTGAAAATGCTGCTCTAGGGCAGAATCTGGCTATGTGCAAACCTTAACACCCAACCCGCTTTGAATCACAACTGCAACAGTCTTCATAGGGGTTGTCCAATGCTAGAAGGGGGTTGTCCAACCCTAAAATCTGCCCAAAATAAGGGTAAAATCCTACAACTTATTGTCCCAAAATGGTGTCTTTGATGTCATAGCTGTATAATCATGTAATCTGACATGGAATGTGATGCCCTAGCTGAAAAATCCTGAAAACTGATGTGAAACGTGCCCTAGTTGCTGAAAATAAGATATGGGATTGCAAAACTTTGAATGGATGCCCAAATGCAACTCCTGTATGTAGTCACCCTTGAAGATTAGAGGGTTTTCGTCCTCAAATCTAAATACATGAGGATTTTCATCCCGAGATGTACATTGCAAAGGAGGGTTTTCGTCCTCAAATGCAGAAGTTTAAGCACAAAGCTCAAACCAATGTTATGTGAGGACGTGTCCCCTAGATTTTGGTGACGTCCCAGATGTCCCAAACGTTTCGGGGACTTGGGGACTTGGAGGGGACTTCCCAATTTTTTAAAATCTTTCAAAAGTTTTATGATGTTTTTACTTTTAAAAAGATGTTATTTTTACCAAGAACATCAAATTATAATCTTGAAAGTACCTAAAATACATTAAATACAGTTTAAATCCCTAAATGTCATTGAAAAAGTTAAAATATTGAAATATTAATTTTTATGTATTATTTTAAAAGCCGTCCTCTTGCCGTTCCCAAAATTTGGGATTTTTTTGCAGTCTCGAAACCTTATCCCTCCATACCCCCATCCCCGAGACTTAGGTAACTATGGCTCAAACTCATCAAAATGAAAGAGAGATGTAATCAAAAGTGAGTTCCAAATGACCCCTCATGTTTTTTTATAACATTTCACGGTAGATTTCACGAGGAAAGGTCCCCAAATGGGATACCCCATTTCTATTTTGATGTTTGACTTTGCTTTATTAAAAATTACCTTTTAATAATAAAACATAAGTTGTCTTTTTATAACCAAAACTTAAAGTTACTTTTTCAAAACTTAAGTTAAACAAAAACTGTTAAATTATTTCCTCACCACATCCTTTATGCCTACGGGAAATAAAAAGTAGGCTAAAGGTCTTCTCCGGACTAATTTAGAGAAGGGGACATTACAGTCCTCGATTCCCAAAATTGCTTGACCTCAAGCAATTGCAAGCTCAACTCTTCAATTCCTTTGGACTGAACCTTTCTGCAAATCCCAGGATCCCAAATCAGACTTGAAGATTGACAATTACCAACGTTGTTTTGCTTTGTGTTGCAATTGGCTTCTGTTGCACCCCCAACATGAGTAGAAGATTCTGCACTAGGGGAATCACGTTTAACAATATCAACGAGTGCATCTAGAATAGTTGAGTCATGAATGAATGAGATCTAGAGAGATTATTGCTATCTGTGATTCTTTCCATTCTGTTTGCTGAGATGGATCCTTCAATGCTATGGCCAGCTGTTCCTCCCATGATATGGTGCAAATCAGATTGTGTATAGGTTGGAAACAAGTTACAACTGCCACCACCCACATGGAATTTTACCTGAATCAGAACTATGGTGTTTGAAATGTTTGTTCCCTTCAGCGGAAACCTTCTGCCCACATCATCCAATGATAAAACCCCCTTAAAATGTGCAAACTCGCGGCTATGCATGACTGATAACAGCTGTTCCAGCAGCCTTGTAATGATATAGCAGCAACTAAACTGATATTTCTTTACAAAAATCAAAGGCGTGTACAATGTAGGAACTGAAAATGCTTTATCAACAATCATAAATTGTAATCCCTTCTCAGGATTGGGAGTACCTGCAAAACTGCAGGGGTTGATAATGATTATGACAGCAGCATTAAGGCTGGAAATTTGGTACATGGCTGTCCCAAGTATGTTCTCTCCTCTTTTGAGTGGTAAAATATCAACCATTGCTCTCCTCTTTCTGTGTGGGTGAATCTTTGCACCACTTTCCAAGTTTGGTGCTGCCTCCCCATGTGTCTGTTGCACCATTCTGATTTTGATATAAACTTCTCCTTGGAATCTCCATGACTGCCCTAATAAAATAGTTGCCTTGACACACAACCCCCTTCACTCTGAACCCTTTCTTAGTAATGAGCCTCTCAAATAAATATAACCAGTGCATGCCAACGACTATACTCGCCTCTTTTATACTCACCTCTTTTATATTGTTATAATGATTACCTTGGACTCCACAGGTTCCTTCCATGCTGTCCCAATCATGGCTGGAGCATTGCATTTTCTTGCTCAAAATCAGAATTGTAGTGGCTGGAACCCATCTTGTATCAGCTGCAAACAACTCATTAATGACAATAGGTGGAAAATGCATCTTCCCTGTGATAAAAAATTCCTTTATGGCTGCCTTTTGGACTGAAATATCCTTTTCAATTTTGCATTCAACAAGTCCTCTTTGACTCCCTCACTATTTTGCTGATACATGCAATTATTAGAAGTCAATAAAACATCTACTATCAAAGGATCTTTACCTTCAACCTGCATGTTGGTTCCTTCTTGTTCTTGCTCAATCTGTTCTTCTTGCTTCCTGATTTCTTCCTCTTTCCTTCTCACAATGGAAGAATTCTTTTCCTGTTGATCACTAGAAGTAAGCATCCTCAATTATCAAATATGGCTTCAGCTTCTCTGTACGCTGTTCAACAACATTTTTAGCTAGTGTATGTGCAACTAGTGAAGCTTCCTTCTCAAATCCAGCCAATAACACAGATAATAATTGATGGGAAATATCATCACTCTCATTTAGAACCAAAGTCATAAGTGTTTGCATTGAAGCTGCTGCATTTTCTGTATTATTTTTACTGACAGTTGCAAGGACATTTTGAAACATTTCAATAATAAGATCATCACATTCAAGATCCAACATCACAACGCATGATCTAATTTTTGCCATAGATTCTAGAATTGTGACCCTCCTAGCAAAAGGACTTCTGATGCCCTCTAGACCCTAAAAACTTTCCACAATCAATTGAAATATCTCCCTCATGGTTTTGCTGCTGTATGGAACTTTAGGAGTTGTTATTCTTGTAATTTCACTAATACAAGTGATAACTACAAGTCTTACCTCTTTGTCTGGGTGTCTCAAAAGCTTGGGCTTAACCAAAGAAATCATTGAGGGTTTCACCGCCCATTTCATAGTCACATATTGTGACTGTTTTACCTTGGACAAACAATTTTCCACTTCTTCCAAAATGCTGAGTAGGTCATCCCTTGGCTGAGGCAGATGCTCTAGTTTTTCCCTGCTTTGTAAAGCTTATCTTCCACATCTTTTCCCATTATGCTGCATTAAAATTTAGATCTAACCCTGCAGGCTGGCAAGATCTAAGCTCTGATACCACTGTAATGTCCCTTAAGGGCATAAATTAATGAAATTTGGATTTCCTAGGAAACCCTTATGACAAAATAATAACAATATGATTTTCTTCAGTAAACCCTTGTAATAAAAAGACAACAGTCTGATTTCTTTGATATATTAACGCAAACCTTCAAAATAAAATTATCCATATATTTGAAAACATTGAAAACACCTTTAAAAATATGGATTTGATTGAAAAGATCAGATTTATATCAAACCTGAATTTTCTATTTTTATTTTCAGACTTGAAATAAATAAGTACAACTGACTGTTAATGGTAAAATTTTGCAAATGAATGGCTCCAATTGACTGAAAATGGTGCTCTAGGGCTGAATCTGTTTATGTGCAAACTTTAGCACCCAACCCACCTTGAATCACAACTGCAATGATCTTTATAAGGGGTTGTCCAGCCTTAGATTTGGGGTGGTCCAGCCCTAAAGTCTGCCCAATATAAGGGTAAAGTAACAAGATAAGCAAAATTCCAGCCTTACACATGCATAGATTAAACAAATCTGAAATATACATAGGTGAAATAGCGACAAAAGTTAAAACATATTGATAATTCATTGTTCGAACTTATAAGCAGTACATTGTTCAAATCAAAATGTTACAATGTATTATCATTATCTAACATTGTAAACACAAAAATGAAGATACATCAACATTCTAATTAGTAATAGTCTAATGGCTCTGCATCTTCTCCAATGTCTTCAACGAGAGCATCACTACCATCACGTGGTTCATTAGAACCACAAGCACCAGGAGTACAACTAGAACTATCAGCAATGCCGCTCCCGCTAGCCCCACTTTGCAGCTCACGCAAAGTACTATCTAGGTCCGGGTCTAGCAATGAAAGTTGGGCAATGGGAACATCCAAGTTTGGAGTCTCTGGGTCTATATCCCAACACTTTGTTGGCCCTTTCCTGTACTCATCCTTCTTATGTGATAGAAGGCGCAGGTTAGAATGCACAAAGACCAAATCCTCCCTTTTTTTGCTCCCAACTTGTTGCAGTTAACTGAGTGGATAAAGGAGTATGTACCCCAATTCCGCTCAGCAAGAAGAACTCGCAACCTATTGAGGCAAGCCACAAAGTCAATGCAAAATTAAAATTTTAAATTTATAAAATAAAAAAAGAAAGAGTTAAGAAATTAAAAAATTAAAATCTTACTTGTGATAAAACTTTTATTGCAAGTGGCATGAGGTAGGTGTATGCTTGTCCATGGAGGTACCACCACGAATAAGCATCCATCCTGTATTTGTCACGAAGAGCGCTAATGGAGTGATCCCTGGAGGATATGAAATTCACAAACTCACCTCTAACCATGTCTTCTACTTCTGGATCTGGGAAGATTCTAGCAAATGCCGCCTTATACCCCTCACTAACTTCAACATCCCTATATGGTGGGACCCTCCTAGGCAAAGAAAGGATCTCTGCGCTATAGTATTTTGGAGTCAAGGCAAAAGCAAGAAGATGCAATGGAGTAGTCATTTTGTTCCACCTTTCAATGAGATGTGAGTGCACTTCCTGAAGAAGGTCTCTGTAGGATCTTGCTCTTTGGCATTTATGATGGTCTTAATTGACTCAATCATTGAGTCAATTCCATCATAAATCTCACCCATGCATGGATGATCCATATCAACAAATCTCAACATACTCACGATGGGCTCAGTAAAACTAAGCAAGTAATCCACACGATCCCACCATGCTTCATCCAGGATCAACAATTTCACATTTCTAGCCCTCTCACTGTTTGCTTGCCTCCATATACTCCAAAGGTCACTGATAACCATGCCACTCAATGCCTCTCGCACCTTCACAAGCCGTCTCAAGACGAGCGTGTGCGAGGCAAATCGAGTCTCAACAACCTAATAAGAAATCAAAAGAAATAAAATTAAGACAAGTAAATTTAAAACATTCAAAATTCTACAAATTACAAACTTATAAAATTAATTTAATGAATTTATAAAAATGAATTTTAAAAACTAATAATTATTTTAAAAATTAAAAAAAAAAGAATGTTACGGGTTACCTTCAATAGCTGCAATGTTGAGAATTTACGAAAGATGGCTTGGGACATGTGGTGGTTGCTGACGAACATTTGAATCTCACTTGCCTCCTCATATACTTGTTTGATCCAAGCAATTTTTGTGCCCAATTTTTGTAACATTAAGTTGAGGGAATGAACCGCACAAGGTGTCCAGAATATGTGTCCATACCGTGCCTCAACCAACAACCCTGCAGCTCTACAATTTTTTGCATTGTCCGTTACAACTTGGACAACATTTTGAGGCCCCACCGCCTCAATAGATTCTATGAGGATGTTGGCAATGAATTGGGCATCCTTCACTTGCCCCTCACAATCAATAGCCCTGAGAAACATTGCCCCTTTAGGACACACGGCAACCACATTGATCAATGGCCTATTTGTTGTATCTTTCCATCCGTCAGAAACGATGGACACTCCTGTTTCGAGCCATTGATTCTTGATGGGTAACAATGAGTCTTCAACTTTTTTTCTTTCTTTTGACAATAAGGTGGTGCGCACCTTTTCATACCCTGGGCTAATGTACCCTTTAGGGGCTTCATTAATACATCTCACCATATCTTGCCAGTATGGTGATCTAACAACATTAAATGGGACACCACATGCATAAATAAAGCGTCCAACACTTTGGTTAGCTATGTCCCTGCTTTCATTCTGGAATGCCCTTTCCAATGGGCCTACATCTTTTGTTCTTTTGTGAGAAAGAGGTGAATCCTCTTCCCCTCCAGTTGCAATAGGTGTAGACAAAAATGGGTGATCTGGGGCCACAACATCAACAAAAGGAGAAACATGTGGCTTGCTAATGCTATGTGATCTTCCTTTTCTTGCCATAGGATGATTGGATTTTAATGCAATTGTTGCATCTGCTTCCTCCTGCTCTTTGATGTATGCAAGGGTCTTTGCACGTGGCAACCCCTTTCCATCCAACCCTCCACATGTTCTAATTCCGTGGCCAATAGCCCCACACAAATGGGCTTTCACCCGATTGTAGGAGCTCTTAAATTGCATATTACATGTGAGCAAACCCAAACAAAGCCCCTCCACTCGGTAATTGTTCTAGTTGTTTGACATGGCTCCAAAGGGGGGAGGATGGATCATTTTTGTTAAGGACACCTTTACTACCTTGACCCACAGAACTAGAACTCGCAGCCATTTTAAGTTTTTAACTGCACAATGCATTTAAAAAAAAAAAATGAAAACAAATTTAGTCTTGAGAAAATGTTGAAACTTTAAAATTTAAATTTAAATGAAATCAAATGTAGAAAAATGAAGCTTAAAAGTTAAAACAATAAAAAAAAACAAAAAAAAAACAAAAAATAATAAAATATTAAATACAATTAACAAACTAAAACACTTTAAAAAAATCACAAAATACTTACCTCAATACACCCAACACCAATAATGCAAGCTCCTTGAACTCCTTGGCACTTATTGCAAGCTCCTTCAACTATATGGCACTTGAAATCAACCCTAAGCAATTGAAAATAGTGGAAAAATTGAAGGTGAGAGTCAAGTATGCAAATAAGAGGCAAGAATGCAAATGTGAGGTAAATGACTTGTTGTTGTTGTTATAGAGTTTGGGGGCACAAATTAGGGTTTAAAAGAATAATTTAATGTTTAAAAAGTCGGTTTTTGGCAACCCCTAGGTTTTCCATCCAACCCTCAAATTTCTAATACACCGAAGGGTTTAGCCCCACACAAATGGGCTTTCACCCAAAGAAGGAGCTTTAAATCCTAAAATGTGAAAAGTTGAAGCAAACACAAAGTTCAAACTCATCAAAATGAAAGGGTTGATATCAAAGTTGTGTGACATGCCTCCAAAGGGGGACCCTCATAGATTTTTTATAATTTTTTATGGTATATTCATAAACTAGACTTAAGTTGAAAATTTTAATGCAAGCAATGCATTGAAAAAAAATGAAAACAAATTATATGGCACTTGAAATCAAACTTTAAAATTTAAAAAATGAAAAAATTGAAAATGAAGTCAAATATACAAATAGAGGCAAGAATGCAAATGTGAAAAATGACTAAAAAATAATAAAATACTTGAGGCAAGAATGCAAACTAAAATGACTTAATTTTAAAAAATCACAAAATACTTACCTCAATACACCCAACACCAATAATGCAAGCTCCTTGAACTCCTTGGCACTTATTGCAAGCTCCTTCAACTATATGGCACTTGAAATCAACCCTAAGCAATTGAAAATAGTGGAAAAATTGAAGGTGAGAGTCAAGTATGCAAATAAGAGGCAAGAATGCAAATGTGAGGTAAATGACTTGTTGTTGTTGTTATAGAGTTTGGGGGCACAAATTAGGGTTTAAAAGAATAATTTATTGTTTAAAAAGTCGGTTTGACCTTTTTTTGACCAAAAACAAAAAAAAATTAAAAAAGGCGTCAAAACATGGCGGGTACGGGCAGGTTTCTTCTGCAGGGCCCGGTGCGGCCGGGTACGTCTGCGTGGATGTACCCGGCCGCACCCGGCCTGCAGAAGAACCCTACCTATACCCGCCGCGGATCGGACGGACTGTGCACCTCAAACCGGTATGCACTGCACTGCATACCCTACATTGCTAGGGGCCGCTAGGGGCCGATCGCTACCTAGGTTTTTTGTCCTCAAATTTGAATACACCGGAGGGTTTTCGTCCTCAGATGCAGATTTGCAAAGAAGGGTTTTCGTCCTAAAATGCAAAAGTTGAAGCACAAAGTTCAAACTCATCAAAATGAAAGAGATGATATCAAAAGTGAGTTGCAAATGACCCCTCATAGTTTTTTATAATTTTTCATGGTATATTCATAAAGTGACTTAAGTTGAAAAAATAACTTATATTCATAAAGTCACTTTTTCGACAACTTATGTTAAACTATTAAATTATTTCTCTTACCACACCCTTTACGCCTACAGGAAATAAAAAGTAGGCTAAAGGTCTTCTCTGGACTAATTTTGAGAAGGGGTATTTCATCATGTAAGGCTATAATATTAGATAATTAATGATCATCATACAAGTCCATTTCACTTTCTTCTTCTATATAATCATTTTGCTTTCCTATGGTTTGTAGCCGTGACTTGTTTCACACATTAATAATAGTTTGTTTATGTAAGCATTTTCATGTTTTGTAGGATGTTGTCCATATCATTGAATCAAAATCAACAAAACGATATGCTGATCACTTTATGCGTCACATCATTAAGGTATGTTAATTTTATTCAAATACCTATGACCTCATTCAGTTTGCTAGCTATTCTGAAGTATATATAGGCTACAGATTCACTTAATGATTATATTTTGTGTTTGTCTTTGTTGCAACAACAGTTTGAAGAAATTATCAGTGATTTGGACAGAGTCAAGCTTGAAGGTTGATTTTAAGGTTCCTACTTGTGCATTATAAAATTAGCGGCATAATGGGGCCAAATGTCAAACTTGAGGAGCCAGTTTTGAATTTTTGGATCAGTTTGCGGAAGATACATATTTTTTAAAATGTGGTAAAGGCTTCCAGCTCATCCACGTGAGATACATGGAGTTGTGTTTGGGCAAAGCTTTTTTTCCCTCAAAATCTCAACTTTAATTTTATTGTTTTATTTCGTTCCATTTTGGTTTAGCTATGAATGCATTCTTTATTTGAGGAACAAATCAGAGTCCTGTTGTTTAGATTGAATGTTTAGTGTCTTGATTGATTGTTTTGTCTGAGCATATTTTTACAAAGTCCATCTCGATGCTTTCAGTTTTATTTCATTTCTTTAGATTTCATCTGCAGAATTGATTTGGCATGATAGAATCTCATGCAACACAAACCATTACTCAAGGAGCAAATCTTACCAGTGTTCATAAAGAAACTTGTTAGACATAACTGCCACTTCTCTATTTTTTTGAAATGATTGAAAACTTCTTGGACATAATTGTGGTTTTTTAAAAAAAATAATTGGATGGAATACTCTGGTCTTTGTTGGGGCTCACGGGTTATTGTGATGCTGGACTCGAACATTCATAGCTGCTGGTAGTTGCATTATAGCTTTAGATATTGCAAGAAATCTGGAATTCAGCTTTAGAAAATAAACATTCATAGCTGCTGGTTGCTGCAATATAGCTTAGATATTGGCAGGGAAGCTGGAATTCAGCTTTAGGAAATAAACATTCTCATAAAAAAAACACATGTTTTTTATGATCACCTTTGTCAATATTTGCAGCAGGACAAAAATCCTCGAGACGGATTTATTCTTCGGAGCCCCTTATTTATATGTTTGGGAGGATAGACTCTCTCATGGAATCAATATACAAACTTGTCATAGTATGAAATTATAGTCCATGTTGTGAGATGTCTATTCTCTTGGAAGGTGCAATTTCGAGTTAACTAATACCCAGTTGATTCAATAGAGGTATTGGGTTGTTTTTCCCCTTTATCGCATGATACTGTTGAAATAAAAATTAGCTACCCTTCATTTTATCCGAGGAGGTTCAACATATGCAGACACAATACAAAAACTGTGCTAGAAATACCTGAGAGATGTCCGTGAGGAAACAAACCTTGATGGATGGGTATATCAACATCAGAGCAAAATCTGGTTTATCATTTGTCTCTGCTGTTTGAGTATCCAGATTTTGAGAAGCTACTGGAAACTTGTGAGAGGACGTTGTGAACTTCTGATATCAAATAAGCACTTTGTTCTTGTTGTGCTAAACCACTGTTTTATTTGCTGTTAGTGCCCGGTAGGTATTTGTTTTATCATTACAAGATCAACTTATGAGAAATGCAATCAACATTTTGGCTGTCTCAAATGTGTGGTAAATTCTCAATTGTGTGGTAAATGTGTGGTAAATCTGTTTACAAAATGTTCAATTGAACCTAAAATCCATTCTTCCATGATTTTTTCTGATGAAGATTTAATTTCTATTAAGGAGTATTCTATTTTCAAGTATAAATAGATTGCATTGATAATATAAATGAATTATTATTTCTAATTTTGTTTTAATACAAAAGCCTTTTTTGTAAGTGATTTCTTCCTTCCATGGTGCTACATTGCTTTTTCTTTGTGGAGCTGCAACTGAACATGTTTTGTTTGTTTTACATTTGGTCATTTGTTTTGTGTTTATATATGCGTACATTTTGCCTTGCTTAGATGCTACTATCCCCAGATGTATATATTGATAAAATTTGAAATTCATATTCCATGTTGGACGTCTGAATTCCACGAAATCAAATATCAAGGTCACAAAATTGTGAAATTAATATCAACTTGACTCATACAGGTCTTGGTTTGAAAACTTTAAAAAGACGAGTATAGGGCCTGCATTTATAGTATGTATGTAGTCATTGATATAACGTGCACAAAATGAAATGTATCGAATAACACAAAACTAGATTGAGCCAACAACGTTGTATGGTAACAATATACATTATGGGAGAGGAGCCATTAGTTGTGCACCCAACTTTAGGGGTGTACAACACACATTTAACTACATCAAATTTTGAAAAAAAAAAACCCTCTAAAAGTTTTTTTTTTTCTAAATTTAAATATTTTTATTTTGAACATTTTTATTTTATGGAAAGTGGTTTTTCAACGGATTTAAATCAAGTAGTTTTTCATACAAAGGAAAAAAATGTGGACCATTAGTAGGGCATTATGCCATGCATTTTTTTTCACTTATGTGGCATCATGTGATTGGGTGATTTTTTGATGTGATTTGATGTGACACATTTTATTAACTACTTTTTTTTCAAATGTTGAATGACAAATGTACATGTACTAGTCACTCAGTTCACAAATACCCTCACCATTACTGGTCCCATGCTCCACTATTGGCTCCTCTCCCTTATCCCATGTTAATTTAGAAATTAGTTTTAAGTTCATATACTTCGTAGACATTTTTCATAGGTTTGACAATTCTAGATTTTCAACTTAAGTTTATTTGCTTATCTAAACACATCATCATCAACATTCTTCAATGCATCAATGTCTTCACTCTTCTTTGCTATCAAATGAATAGTCGTAAAATATTCTAGGTCAAATAATTTAGAAATGCATTACTTTGTCTCAAATCATTTTGATTATTGCAGATATTTGTATTTTTTTATATTGTGCTGGGTAGAATATTGATTTTTTAAAAATTGAAACGAGCTTGTATTGTGCAATTGAAATTATATTAGCATAAAATGTTTTTGAGGCAAGCTAACTAGCACTTTTAAAGAAGCAACATTGAAAGTTAAAAACAATTAATTATAATTAAGAACATTGTTTCAATGGACAAAAATGTAGGAGAAATAATGTACATGTTAGAGTAAGACAATATGAGCTTTCAAACACGCAAACTGATGCTTTAAAACAAGCAAAATTGAAAGGTAAATGATTTGTCTTAATCATGATCATAGTTATATTGACAAACAATGTAGGACATGTAAGGTCTATGTAATGCAAAGGGGCAATACAAGTTATTTGATTGTTCAGATCTTTGATTTTTATGTACATTATTTATGTATGTTTGTAAATGTTATGCAAATACTTGTGGTATTGCTTGTTGGTGTTGATAATATAGACTCAACATTATGAAGGCAAAGAATGTTATTGCTCTCGTAAATGTCCTGTGGTATCTTAAGTGATCTAGCTTGTATTTGAATCGAATCATAATGATATAAAATGTGAAAATGATAGGTTTTCCACTAATAGTTGGTGATTGGAAAGCAATTTACAATTGATCTTGGGAGAACACTCCCACAAATTTAGGTAAACACTAAATGATCATCTTAAAAGCAAATTACTCTTTGAAAAGAAGTAAAAATAACAACAGATTTGAGGAGACTAGATTGGATGATTGCTTGTGGACCGTAATCGAAAACCTTGGAGGGCAGCCCCATGCTCTAAATATTCTTTATATTAGGCTAACCCCATATAGATATTAGGTGTCCGCTTGAAGTCAATAGCCATATCTATACATAAGGGGGCTAAAACTAGGGTATTCTATTCCATTTTTTCATTATCAATGAAACTTATTCAATTAAAACAAATAATATTATGATCACACTGTGCATATAGAACTTTTACTTGAGGTATAAGTGGTAAATCCCTACCAAGTTTCAATGGAAGAGCCTAGTTTCATCCACAAAAGAAATTGACCTTCGGAAAGGGGTTGAGCATATGATTGGTAATTGCTTTCTCTCAAATAGAGATTAGAGGGGGTGAAGTTGTATCACGAATGGATGATGTGTGCATTATGGGTGGGAGAGGTCTCATTCGTTATATACATGATATGATTGATTGTATCATAGGATTTAGAAATTTTTATGTAATTCTTTGAGGTATCATCTCTCATCATCAATCTCTCGAACGTGCATGCCCTTGTTGAATTTGTGATCTTTGTTGCTTCTAGGAGTTGGATTAATTTCTTGCCATTGTTGCTTGACATTATGAGCCACACCTCATCACTCAACATTTAACAATTGAGAATGATTTGTATACAACATTGGTGTCTCGAAAGTTCTTGGAGGACCTAATGCTAGTATAAATCATAGATCAATAATACTCCGTCTCTTCTATTTTGTTAAGTTCATTAAAAGGCTCTCTTTAAATTGGTAAGTGTTGGTTTAGAGTAGAGAGTTCCTATTAATTAGGCCATGTTTGGGCTTTTGCTTATATAAGTAATATGTTGAAAGTTAACTAAAAATATCATTTTAGTTTTGCATGTGTTAGTAAATTGGATGACTACATCTAGTTATGGCATGTTTGGACCTCTTAACCACATATGAGTTATATATAAAATTTGGACGTCTTATTGTAGCTTTTGTCCTTGATGAGTATGTTGTCTTAATTAACATGAGCTAAGAGTACTATATATTGCTTCAAAGACCGCATTTGTTGAGAGATAATGTTGACTAAATTGTTCACTAGGAAGTTTATATGATAAGAATTTTTCTCAACTATCCATCCCATTGGAAATGTACGAGAATCTTAGTACCCAATAGAAGGCCAACGCCATTGGATTTCCTATTGCAAAATAAAGCAAATTCTTGTGAAAATAATGAAGATTTGAAAAGGGGATTATTTTTTATCGTTTCAAAAAGAAATATATACAACTTTATTGATTATAAAATAATATGATATATATTTTTACAATCTTTAATTTTTTTAAATTTAACAATTGGCATGCAAACCGTATAATGCAAATATCATAAATTAAATTAGTTTGTAAATAAAATATTTAGGTTGTAGGGACCTTGCCAATGATATGGAACATATTGTTAATGAGTTCACGAGGCTTGAACATAAAATTTCCATACAAAGCTTGTCCCAAGTGCCCATAAAAATTGGTGAAGTAATTTGATGGAGCAAGATTGTTATATCTTTCAACTATCTTCATAATTATAAAAAAATTGTCAAATTTTCAAAATAAATTATTCAAAAGTCTCTTCAAAGTGGTCCATGATAGGTTTAGGATTTGCGCTTAAGTTATTCATGTAGGTACTTCATCTATAGATTAAGAATCCGATCCAACCCGGAATCTAACTTAACTTCTAATAATTTTTAGTACAACAATATTTTCAAGTATAAATCTATTCTATAAACTCTACGAGTTGGGATCGGATTAGAGAATAATCAATTAATTAACAGCTTTGTTTGTTTTAGGTCAAACTCTTACCGACTTCCAATGCTCCTAAAATATCATCTATATAAATGCTTTTATTTGTAATCCCGATTCACTTAAATGACTCAAGTTACTAGGAGGACCCACAACTTTTATTTCCTTAAATATTTTATGTAGATTTAATTTAGAGACTTCCCACTCTTATAATATCATTTCTAAGAAAATACAAAGTGTTAATGATGGACTAATCAGATCAACACAATCTGTGCACATAAAACTTATGATCTCATATAATATGAATACCTCACTTCTTTAATAATATGGTACACACTATATTAAAATATCATTTTTGAGACAATATATACCAATATTAGATATGGTACACACTGTTAATGCATTCCATAAAATAAACATAATTATTTAGGAGCCACTCCAAGCGCCCAAAGTTTGTTCATTACTATGGGAACCATCAAGTTGGTAAAGTTATCAAACCATTTAATGAGCTCTTGTGTGGTAAGACTTATAACACTTTCTAATAATCTAAAAAATCTACTCAATCATCCTTTTCATGTTTTTGATGTTCTAAAGTGTGAATTTTTCAATTAATATATTATTATATTTAGTTTTGATGTAATTATTTTAGTTTTCACTTTTTGAGTATATCAAGATAATGTATATTTATTTTTAAGAAATACAAGATTTATTTATATAAAAAGGGTACCATTAATCATAATGTACAAACTTGATACATACATAAATTAAAGCTTATAATTATTGATTCGACATGTTAATAATGTCACATTTTATATTTTGTGTTTCATTCATTATATTCGTGATGTTTGAGTAGGTATTCGAGTCTTCTTTATAATTTAGAACTCGTATGACATTGGTATAAATTTAAAAAGCAAAACAAAAATATATATCAATTTTTCAAACCAAACACTTTCTCGATTGAGTTGTTAATGTTTCATTAGATAGGTGTTCATAATTTAATTTTTACACCATAATTATATTAAATACACATTGTAGAAGTTAAGCCTATTTAGTTAAAGAATGACACTTTAAAACAAACAATATTGATAGGTAAATGATTTGTCTTAATCATGATCATAGTTTATATTGACAAACAATGTAGGACATGTAAGGTCTATGTAAAATAGGTAGGGCAATACAAGTTTTTTTATCGTTCGGATCTTTGATTTTTATGTACATTATTTATGTATGTTCAGTAAATGTTATGCAAATACTTGTGGTATTGCTTCGGGTGTTGATAATATAGACTCAACATTATGAAGACACTAATGTTATTGCTCGAAATGTTTGTGGTATCTTAAGTGGTCTAGCTTTTATTTGAATTTGAATCATATTGATATAAAATGTGAAAATGATAGGTTTTCCAATGATAGTTGGTGATTGGAAAGCAATTTACAATTGATCTTGGGAGAACACTCCCACTAATTGAGTAACCCCTAAATGATCATCTTAAAAGCAAATTACTCTTTGAAAAGAAGTAAAAATAACAACCGATTTGAGGAGACTAGATTGGATGATTGCTTATGGACCGTAATCGTAAACCTTGGAGGGCAGCCCCATGCTCTATATATTTTGTATATTAGGGCAAACCCCATATATATATTAGGGCGTCCGCTTGAAGTCAATAGCCACACACACACACACACACACACACACACACACACACACACACACAAGGGGGCTAAAACTAGGTTATTCGATTCCTCTTTTTCATTATCAATGAAACTTATTCAATTAAAATAAATAATATTATGATCACATGTGCATATAGAACTTTTACTTGAGGTATAAGTGGTAAATCCCTACAAAGTTTCGATGGAAGAGCCTAGTTTCATCCACAAAAGAAATTGACCTTCGGAAAGGGGTTGAGCAGATGATTGGTGACTACTTTTTCTCAAATAGAGATAGAGGGGGTGAAGTTGTATCACGAATGGATGATGTGTGCATTATGGGTGGGAGAGGTCTCATTCGTTATATACATGATATGACCTGATTGTATCATAGGATTTAGAATTTTACATGTAATTCTTTGAGCTATCATCTCTCATCATCAATTGAACGTGCATGCCCTTGTTGAATTTGTGATCTTTGTTGCTTCTAGGATTTGGATTGATTTTTGCCATTGTTACTTGGCATTATGAGCCACACCTCATCACTCAACATTCAACACAATTGAGAATGATTTTTATACAACATTGGTGTCTAAAAATTCTTGGAGGGCCTAATGCTAGTATACATCATAGATCAATAATACTCTGTCTCTTCTATTATGTTAAGTTCATTAAAAGGCTCTATTTAAATTGATAAGTGTTGGTTTAGAGTAGAGAGTTCCTATTAATTAGGCCATGTTTGGGCTTTTTGCTTATGTAAGTAATGTGTTGAGAGTTAACTAAAAATATCATTTTAGTTTTGCATGTGGTAGTAAATTGGATGACTACATCTAGTTATGGCATGTTTGGACCTCTTAACCACATATGAGTTGTTTATAAAATTTGGACATCTTATTGTAGCTTTTGTCCTGATGAGTATGTTGTCTTAATTAACATGAGCTAAGAGTACTATATATTGCTTCAAAGACCACATTTGTTGAGAGATAATGTTGACTAAATTGTTGACATTAGGAAGTTTATATGATAAGAATTTTTCTTAGCCATCCATCCCATTGGAAATGTATGAGAATCTTAGTACCCAATAGAAGGCCAACACCATTGGATTTCCTATTGCAAAATAAAGCAAATTCTTGTGAAAATAAAGAAGATTTGAAAAGGGGATTATTTTTTATCATTTCAAAAGAAATATATACAACTTTATTGATTATAAAATAATATGATTTTTTTTTTTCCAATCTTTAATTTTTTTAAATTTAACAATTGGCATGCAAATTGTATAATGCAAATATCATAAATTAAATTAGTTTGTAAATAAAATATTCAGTAGTAGGGACTCGGGCAATGATATGGAACATATTGTTAATGAGTTCACGAGGCTTGAACATAAAATTTCCATACAGAACTTGTCCCAAGTGCCCATAAAAATTGGTGAAGTAATTTGATGGAGCAAGATTATTATATCTTTCAACTATCTTCATAATTATAAAAAAGTTGTCAATTTTTTAAAATAAATTATTCAAAAGTCTCTTCAAAGTGGTCCATGATAGGTTTAGGATTTGAGCTTAAGTTATTCATGTAGGTACATCATCTATAGATTTAGAATCAAATCTAACTTGAATTCTAACTTAACTTCTAATAATTTTTTAGTACAACAAAATTTTCAAGTGGGGAGGGGATTGACCCTAGTGGTCACCCGACGAGTGAACTTACAACCGAACGCAACACTACATCTCATACTCCATGTAGTTCTCTCTGTGTGTAGAATCGTGCACTAGGAATCTCTTGTGCAAGATGCATCGAATAACAAACAATGACTAGATGTAGCAATGTAGATAGATGTTGGGATGTCAAAATGAACTCCCTCCTATGCGTGTATGCAAAAGATGCGCAGTCCCTTGTCCCTTGAATGAAGCTAGATGGATGCCTTGATGCTCTTATAATGCCTTTGGATGCAACCTTAGGTGGTGATAATAGATGTTTAGAGGTTTTTTTAATTATGGTCACATATCTTTGTATTTATATGATTCCCTTGTTTGAATTTCGTAATTGATAACTAAAAGATCGACCTATAAGAAAACAAGATGCCCAAAAGATAAAAGAGGCCCAAAAGGGGCAAATAAGATACAACAAAGTCGGGGTGCCTAGGCACTCTGGCATCCTGGTTGGCTCTAGAGCCAAGAAAAATGAAACAATGAAAGTCGACTATGTAGTGGGGTATGCAAGACCATAGAGAAAGCAAGAAAGAAAGCAAGAAAGAAAGCAAAGAGGTCAAAGACAAATGTCAATTACTAGTTTTCTCGCTTAGAAATCATATGAATAGTGGTATGTGATTAGGACCTAGAAATGTACCCAAGTGCGTGATTTAGTGTCTACACTCTCGACACTTCCAACCATCTCCAAGGCAACAAACACACATGAACAATTCTATTATTTCTCTCATGACATTTAAGTGTATGTTATCCTTGTTTCACTTGCTTTTCATACACATTTATACTCTGATTTCTCTAAGTTAAAGTTCAATTTCATATATCATGAGAATTGAGTACACTTTTCTTCTTTTGTAGGTTCGTCTTTATCCCAATAAAAAGTAACATAAATGGAACAAGGAACAATCTCATGCACAAAGCACACAACAAAGGTAATATTCAATTACAAATGCATGCATCATTTCCACTACACACATGGGTCACCCCTAGGGTTTTCATCCCCTCTTATACTCCATGATATACATTGTACAATCTCCATCCAATACACATAATCTCCATTCGTAATGTTATCTATTACAACTCTCTTATGCTCTCCACAAGGTATGTTATTCCTATCTATTTTATGCTACCAAATATTCATTTACCAACATAAATCAGAGGCAAATGTAGACATGAAATTATGCACTTAGTACTATTACATCATGCCTCTAGTATGTCATTATATGCATGATTCCTAAGCAAGAAAACTAGACATTGAAAACACTTGTTTTGTTTTACTTTGACATTGCTTTATCTTTACATGATTTTGTTCTCTACTTTTCTGGAATTATCCCTTTACTTTTGGACATCACATAATGTGTTACCCAACTCAATACTTCATGTTTTATCTTCATATCTATCTAGACACTAGCGCCCAAAAGAGGTATAGGAGCGCCAGTGCTACTATCCCCTTTGGGCTCTTTTGTCCCTTTGCCTTGTTTTCTTATGTTTAAAATCCCACATCAATTGGTGTTCTTTCGTAACTTCTGCTTATCACTTTGGGTCAACTTTTAGAGTTGTTAATGACGAAATTTAAGCAAATGAATCACATATATACACGACTTACTATTATAAGGGGCAAGAGGACAACTAGGCAATTGGGCTACTTTTCTATCTACTACTTGGGCAAGAGGAACACCTGAAGATCGCATTTGGGTTGCATTTTTCACTACATTGGAAGGAAAAATTCAAATTTTCATAACACACATTCATCTTAGGATCAAGGTAGTTGTAGCATGTTATCTTGGTGTGACTAGCACAAGGGCAACCTAGCTTTGAGGGACACGATTCTATCACACACACACACACACACACCAAAACTACATTGATTTTGAAATGTAATGCAATGCTTAGTGACAATCACATTGGGGTGACCGCCGAGGTCATTCCAACTCAAGCATATGCATGTTTTATTCTATCTAATACGTGTTTGAGCCTTGCGCAAGTAATTAAGATTTTTTTGCAGCCTACAAGTGTGAAAGAAAGCCCTACAACAAAGTTAGAGTGACACAAAGTGAAGAAAAGGTGACATGATCTGACCCTAAAAGAGTTAGATCCAGACTCACTGCTAGGACACTAACGCCCAATATAGACACTAGCGTTCGAAGCAATTTTTGTCACCTTTTGGAAACTTTTGTCCAACACAAATTATGTTGTCCAAATAAGCATGGGTGTAGTGCCCACACTTTTTTATAGCTCAATAGCTTGTTGTTTCTTTGCTCATAGACATGTTTTGACAGTGTTTGGTTATATCTTGGACTTTATATTTAGATATTTGATCTTATTAGATAGGTGTGGACATTTAGGCGTATAGCGCCAATTTAGCTTAATTTCTATATTGTCGCATTTTCTTGTTATGTCATGGAAACTAATGAATATGATGATGTGTTTGGAACCTAATTACATTGATGGATAGTTGTTGCATGGTGGGATTATATGTCACTTTATCATCTTGTCTAACTTTTGGAATATGGAATATAATTGTGCACATTGTCGCATCTTGATTTCAGTAGGATGTTAGGTTAGTTTAGAACGCATTGATATCTTACTATGTCATTGAATTATATTGTATCGGACAGGTGCGGTTAATGTGTGCAATGAGTGTGCAGGTGACAGGTTTACAAGAGAACGTGGGATTCGGGCCACTACTCAATCTTGCACAAAAGCGACCTACAATGGTGAGCCCTAGCCATGTTCTTTGTGTGGAGCCTTAGTATAGGTGATTATTATTTTGGGCACTCTGAGTGACCCCAATGTATGTAATGTATTGTGCTTTGAATTATTAATTTTGGTTAGGGTAGTTGGTTATGATGTAAACTTGTTTTGGGAGTTAATAACTCCTCTTTCATTTAAATTGTTGATTATGTTTAATGTGTCACTTAATCACAAGGGTTTAGGGTCACATGTGAGACCCTTGGGTGGTCCCCACACCCTCTACCCTTGTGCCAAAAATACAAAACCCGAAATTAGGGTATTTTGGGCATTTTTGGGGACCCCTTTGTAGCTTGGGAGTCCCCCTAACATAAAAATGAGCCCTTGGACCCTACCTAATGGGTAGGGGGGCTTGTTTTCAAGGCTAGAGGGAGTTTTCCCTCCCTTTTTACCTCTTGTTTGGTCACATCCATGTAAGGGATGTGGATTTGAGTGTTTATCAAAAGTTTCACTTATTTTGTCTTGCTAACATTTAAGGGAATTTGGGAGAAGAGGGCAAAAAGATAATTTTACCCTTTCTCTCTTTTGTTTTGGCATCTTTGACCTTGATGAGGGAGAGGGGTGACACATGTCACCCCCTCATTTGTGAGGATGCTTGCTTGCTCCTCTTCAAATTCCCATTCATGGGAAAAGAGAGGGACTTTTCTTTGGAATTTCTTGCTTGGATGCTTGGGTGATTTGGAGCTTGTGTTTTGCTTGGAGTCAAGAGTGGAAAAACTTGAAGTTGGAAAGCTTTTTGGAGAGCTTTCCTTGAGGTAGGCTCTCATGTCTTTTGTTGTGTTGTTGCCTTTTAGTTGCTAGATTGGTTGCTTAAAATTGTTATTTGTTGTATGTGGATTTTGGTTGCTTGCTTGTTTTCTTTAACTCCCTCCATCATATGGCATGATGGAGTTTTGGAGTGTGGGGGAAGAGAGGGAATTTTCCCTCTCAATCCTCAAGGCTTGATGGACAAGCCTTGTAGGGTCTTATTATTTTTCCCCTCAAATGGTTGAGGTGGGGAAGTTGATTCATTTGGCTTGAATCTCCTTCCCCATTCTTGGTAAGGAAACCCCTTGGGGTTTGAAAATCCTTCCAAGGAGGACTTGGAGAAAGGGGGAGGAATAAGGAGGGTTTGGATTGAATTAGGAGCAATAAGGAGGATATGGAGATGTGTATTTTGTGCATATAATTTTGATGTATAAATTTGGAGAACTTTTCTCCTCTCTTCCCCACTTTTGAGGATGAACATGGGTTCTCCTCCTTGTAAATTTTGGAGTCTTGTTTGTGTTTGTCCTATTTTTAGTGTGCTTGTATCATTGTTGTTTCACCTCTTCTTGTGCATGATGTGGTTGTTGTCCTCTTTCCCATGGGCTTGGGGGAGGCTAGCATGCATCCCAACCTTGGGAAAGGCATGTGATGATGCCTATGGTTGGGTGGCAAACAAGCTCTTTCTCCTTGTTGGATCTCTTGAAGGCATGAAGGATGTATCTCAAGCTTGGAATCTCTTGTCATCTTGGTGCTCATTGTCTCCTTCATTTTGTTGGCATTCCTCTCTTTGTGACTCTAAACTATGGCTATTTGAAGAGTGTGCTTTTGTTTGTAAAGCATCCTCCTTGTAAGATTGGAAGCCCTTGTATTTGAAGACTTTCTTCCAACCTTGGAAAGAAATTTTGTTGGATTGTTGCCTTGTATATTTAGCATGCTTGTATGAAGTATTGAGATTATTGAGGGGTTGTGCAAAAGGAAGAATTGTAAGATGTTGTATTCCTCTAAATATATCTAATAGAAGTATTCTTGTTACATCTCTTAATCATGCAATGTTCTTGGGATTTTATTTGGGCAAAAAAAAAAAAAAAAAGTTGGTTATCCGAAATGAAAATATTTGCATTGAGCAATATGTTTCCTCTTGTAGTTTTCTCTTTTATACATATTGGCAAATGAAGAAAGGTAGATTTCTTTTGTTCCCTTGTACAGTCAAGATATTTACTTTCTTTTTGTATCTTTTTAAAAAATAAATAAATAAATAAAAAAAGGAAAATTACTATACCTCTTAACTGGTTGTATTGTGGGTATATGCCTATATGTATAACTAGGTTGCTGCTAAATTATTTAATATACATTTTCATGTATTTCATATTGTCAATAAAATGCTGCTAAATTATTTAATATGCATGTTCTTGTATTTTTTTATTGTCAATAAAATGATATATATAAACAATACATATTAATTAAATATATATATAAAAAAGGGATTTACACAAACTGTAAATAGATAAAAAACAGTGGGGGGTCGAACCCCCACACCCTGCACTGTCAACGGGGGCGCTGCCCCCACAAACCCATCCCCGCAGCCTCCTTGCTGCCTCCCTGTCATGTTCCCCCACCGGCCGCCTCCTTCCTTCGCCACGCCCTGTTCCTCTGACCTCCCGCCTGCACCTCTACCCGTGCGTTCCTCCAGCCTGTCCCACGGCCTGTCCTCCCTCACATCCTCCCTTCCATGCGTCCGCCTCCACAGTCCCAGCCACGGATTCCTACAAACAAACCCCCAAAATGAAAGAGAAAATGAAAATGTTAGAGTAAAGCGGTAAGAGCAGAGGAACTGATTAAATATATGAAGAAGAAAGATTTCAAAAGAAAATATTAACAAGACTTTTTAGGTTTTCATTTCAATAAATAGATCTACGGTGGATTCTTTTCATCCTAGGCCCATAAAGTATTTTAGATGGCTTGCTCCATTTGTTATTGTTTTTAATTAACTTGTGAGAGAATACTACAAATCCCTCCCTTTATATATATATATATATATATATATATATATATATATATATATAAAATGAGGTACTTTAACCACGTTAATTTGATGTTATGCCTTGGGGGTGCAATGTAGCTAAGTATGATGTTTTCCTTCTGGGGCATATGTAAGTTATAATAATAAATAAATATGTTTATATGGTGCCAAGGGATTACTGTAAATGATGATCAAGTTGAGTGATGTGAAAACACAAAATTGCCGTTTATCCCTAATTAAATCTTTTACCTTACGATCATTCAAATCTTGTTATCATAACGAGTCGGAGATCAACCCGTATTGAAATATCATGACTCGTATTAAAACAATGTGGTCCTCATTTATCTTCCTCTCATGGTAAAATATTACAATACTATATATTTATAAACGAAAGCGATATGAATAATTATTTAAATGTATAAAAACATTACTCTGGCTTGGTCCCCGCCCGCATCAAAGCTACCTCTGGAAGGAACTCAAATAAGTTTGGGTCTTCTTTTGACGTATGCGTATACATATACATTTGTAATCTTGGTAAAGCTTTGGTCATGAGCGAAATAAACCCAACTAGTCTTAAACGCATCAACCTCTAATTGAGGTTTGAGTAATAATATTTCGTCTCTTTTAAGAAAATGTAATTGTTTTAAATATTTAATCGTGTTTCCCTTTTTTTTTTTTTAACTAAGCTTCACCATAAAAGTAAACTTCAAAAAAAAAATTACCTGAAATTTTAGTCCGTTTGGTGCATTTTTCGGTGTCCCAGATGGGGCATTACAATGGGTGCTTATTAGGCAACAATCTCTTATATGACCAATAATGGAAGGTATTTGCAAAACACTAATGGTCATATTTTACTTGGTGATAGTTAAGTTGGTGGTTATAGCTACTTGATAGTTATCAAAGTGAGCGAGACAATTACAAAATTCAATCGATAAAAACCTAATAAATGTTATATAGAGCTAAGAAGAGTAAGATAAGGTATTTTTTTTTCATCTATATGCAATCTTTTATTTTTAATAGATAAGGGCTATAATAGGATCCCAATACCAAAAACAAATGAATATGAGAGTTATACAAAATAGACTTCCATGAAGCTTAGAATTTATAACTATAGACTAGTAGGTTTTTCTACAATAATAGATCTATCATTAAAAGGCATACAAGCTTCAAGGTACACATAAGTGAAAATTGTTTGGAGCAACAAAGAGCATACATTTAGACAACTTATTAGTATAACATTGTAGTAGGCTTTAATGAGGTGGCGTATTTACAAATATTAAAAAGTGCCATCTCAAATAAAAATGGTGAAACATCAAACCAACAACAAATAAAAGCTTTCATTTACCCTTAGCATGATGGGTGAACATGCAAAGAGGCCCTAAGGTTATTTTAGATCATAACACGATTGTCAACAAGCAATGGAGTTTACCATGCTCTATTGGCCAACGGATAAATGTTCATCCATAGTTGTAGATCCTTTACTTTTCCTAAAGAGCATTCATTCATCATTTGATCATCATCCCTACATGTACCACCACTAAGCTACTACTAGAGATAGCCACTTTCAATATGCACAAAATATGAATGCCATTAATATCATTGCATAGTGATATTTTGAGCACATGGAAAATATAAGAATAAACACCACCTTGATCACACCATTTAAACAATGCAACTAAATACTTAGAAACAAATGTATACAAAACTACAACAAGAAATAAATTTGTTTAATTTAGAAAAGATTAATCTAAAAAATAGGCCACACATAAGAGGCTAAAAATGTATTCGATGTAAGAGGTTCAACAAGAAAAGAATTAAAAAATAAAATACAAAAATTAGTAGCAATAATTGGATTTGAAGACCTTTTTCCTCCCCTAGAACTCCTTGGAAACCACAAGCTATTGCTCAAACCAATAAATTAAATTAGTTGCTACTACAAACAATGCTTATAAATCACATTTCTAGAATGTTCATGAATCACAATAGATCGTGGAAAACTTATTAACAAGCGTCGGTGGAAGTTTCGAGATAAGTGGCGTTATGAAATCTTCCACAAGGTGGGTATGAATGATCTGAAAAATTTATCAACAATGGTTGTAAATGTGAATAGACGACTAACAATTTGTATAATACACTCGATTAATGAGGTTATTATCCCGTCGAAGGAAAAATATATAGGCATCAACATTTTATTTTTCTTAATTCAATAATCCAATCACAGAGTTGCACATGGCAGTCAAGGTACTTGGCATAATGTTTGTCTAAAATACTTATTTTTCAAAAATTTTAGAAAATTCTTGGTTTAATTTTTGATTGGCTGGAATATTTTTATAAGCATATGAGGATTTTTGTATTAAAAAATCAGGAATTTACAATTTTTTTTTGACTATAGTTTAAACATAAAACATAAAAAATATATTATGCAATAAAAATGGCAGCAAAGACAAGTGGATGCAGTAATTAATGCTTGTAATTTTAAGTGATCCTCAGGATCCACAAATTTAATTCCACCAATATTCCTGTCATGAATTAAATGTGAAAATCATAAATGGCCCCCGCCGTATTCTCACCTTCATTAACTTCGAATGCGCAATTGCAGAATGCAGATATCCATTATTTTCTTCACTCATTGACATTACCAAATTTCAATCTGATTTAAGCGATGGAGGAGTAAGAAACCTTCAAAGGCATCCCTGGTTGGCAGCTGTAAGGGATGCCTGCAAAAAAAATGGATTATTTTGTGTTGTAGACAGTGGAATTCCAAATAATTTTTTCGAAGACTTGGAGTCTGTTATCCACGAATTATGTGCTATGCCGGCAGAGGCTAAAGAAAGATCCGCAACATTTAATCCAACTAATAGCTACTTTCCTCGACCTTTTTTGGAGCACTTCTCCATATTAAAGCGTCGGATTCAAATTCTGTAGAGAAATTGTCTGACAAGATTTGGCCAGGAGAGGAGAGGCAAATCCTAGATTCTGGTATGTTAATCGTTTTTATTTTCGTGTACAATTTGTATTTCTTGAAATTGCGTCTCCCTAAAAAAATGGGTTCTAATTTTACAAAATGCAGAACTTTCTTCCGTATAAACCACTGTACGTCTGAAGGAAAATGTATCGAAGAACCAATTTTGTTTCCACATACTGATCTCGATTGCTTTACGATACTTTACCAAGACAATAAAGGTGGCCTCCAGATTTGATCGAAGGAAGGGGAATGGTTGAATATGAAGCCTGTGTCTCATTCATTTGTTGTGAATTTGGGCGATTGCCTTCAAGTTCATCATTCTCTTAAATAATGTCGTTTATATATTATTTTTCTGCTCTTGTTACAAATAATATGAAAGTTAACATGAATAAACGTCGATTCGAGAGCAAGCATGGAGCAATGGCGTGTACCTGATCAAGCATCGAGCATCGACTTGTTTGTAATGGGTGCACGGATCGACATTCAATGCCTTATTTTATTTTATTTTGACATGATAAGGAAGTATTGGCTCTACCTGAGCTTGTAGACGATGAACATCCACAACGTTATAGGCCTTTTATATACAAACAAATTTTGGACGACTACTTGAATAACATAGAGTTCAAAGAAGTGAAAAATAGCGTTCTCATCTACCAGCATCAATTGACATGGACATCGCAGAAAAAAAGATAGCTGGAACGCTTCCCGTCTCATCGACTGCTTGCTTCTCCCGGTTTAGATAAACTCTTATCGACCAAACATTTGTACGTTCCATTTTAAGTTTTGGTTTTTTCTTGGAAGAATTTGTGTCCATGGCAGAAAAATAATGACAATTATTTCTAATTTCTTTGTAGCCACTTCAATAATAATCAAATTGAGGTGACTATTGCACCCAATATTTTCAACTCAGACATGCAACGCATACACGTGCAAATAACGAATTATATCGAAGCTCAAGCATAATGCAGAAAATGTGTATTGCTAATTATTTATTTTCTGCAGATAGTTTGACAGTAATCGTTTGATGGGCGAGATCCCTTTAACTGTCGGTTTGTTGTCAAGTTTGGAGGTTCTGTATGTTTCTAATGCCTTAACTCTCTTTGCATTGTTTAAGTGAATTTTACATTCTTCATTTGAGGAAATTAATGGTGGTTGAACATGAGGCTTGATCGAAACTCCTTACAAGGCTCAGTTCCACCACTGAGCAATCTCACAAAAATCAATTAATTGAATTCACACACCCAGTTTTCAATGTGTGCTAGTTTCAACAACTCAACATTCTTTGGAATTTGTTTTCAACTTCGATGTTGGGGTTGCATTAATCACGGGGTGCAAAGGAGGGAAAAGGAAGCTCTGAAATTGCCATCGCAAGCAGACATGGGATTAATCAAATTGCATACGTTGGATGTTTATTTAAGGTAATCCGCAGACTTAGGGGGCACATTGTTAGCAATTTTCCTCTTTTTGGAGTCATTAATCCCAACTTGATTAATCCTTGGAGTCAACAACTCATATCTGGAGTGTCTCGAACTTGGGTTCTCTAATTGTTGTTGTGCGTCAATTGATCTATATAAACGAATTAAATACATTTGTTCGCTAGAGTGTTATGTTTTACATTGTATTTAACAGGGCCTTCTTTGCTTTTTTTATGTTCCTTGGTTTGGGTTTGTGAGAATTTGTAATGGTTCTAGGCGTGAGGTAAAAATATTAATTATATATCTCATCTGAGCCTTGTTACTAGAAATTTGATCTCTTCCTCAACTTTTTTCATATTTCAAGGTTGTTTTATTATTGTCTTAAATTTAATTTAATCAATCTTTTTCACTTTTTGCTAACTTTGTACTATAGAAAACAATCTAGTTTATTTACATATGGCTATTGCTTCTTTTCTTCACGAAGTGCATGGTTACTATCGAAAAGAAATCAACTGCTTCAACCAATAACAAGTACAATAGATCTTAAATTTTAAAAACAAGGAATCTCTTTCACATCTGAACATTACACGACACACTTTGTTAAAATCCTTATTTACATAGATTCAACAGCTTGCAAGTTTCATCGTGATCTACCCTTGGCTCTGCATTGATGCCTATCTATTACACATGACTCACAAACACTAATGGCATCCTCTAGCTCGTTGTTTTGGTACGAAAAAATAGAGCATCTCCATTTCTTCACCATTGCTTACTGTATTTTCTAGGTTGTTGTATTTCTCTATTTTAGTTGTCATTGGGGCCACATTTAGATCCAACATGCTTCAAGTTTATAACTTTTCTATTTACATATGGCTATTGTTTCTTTTCTTCACGAATTATATGGCTAAGATTGGCAAGAATTCAGTTGCTTCAACTCAAAGTAAGTACATCAGATCTTAAATTAAGAAAACACAAAATCTCTTTCAGACATGGACATTACATGACACACTTCAATGGTTTAATTAGTTAAAATCTCTCTTTTTAAGTCAGAGTGCAATTTACATTAACGTAAGAATTTAGAAGTACTTTACATTTTAGTTTCATTTGTCATCGAACAAGAATGCCACTTAGAATATCTCTCTTATCCATTTGGAACTTGCTTCGGCAAAATACAGGAGCAAACATGCATCTCAAGCTCGCCAAAATCATCGAGCCGAACAAAAACGAGCACTAGAGGCTTTCAAGTATTTTTCTTGATTTTCAACTTGTTCTTATAAAATTAATTGCTATATCAGTACAAAACAAATATTTTAGGGCTACTTCAGTGGCCATTTATTACAAAATTGTTGTAGTCTCTAATTTTTCTACCTCATGATTTTCAATTTGTTTTAACAATTTAAAAGTGCAACAGATCTTCGAGGGCTACTTCAATGGCAACATTTTCCTCCTGCTTCGGCAGGATCCGCCATTCATGGCCTTCTTAATAATGTGCAAAGATATTTTCAAAACACTAAAGACATATGCTCAAGTCAATTTTAAAATTGATGATAAAAAATTGTATTGTAATAAAGTCTAAACATGGTCACATTATTATATATTGTCACCCATAAAAATAGACATAAATAATTCTTATTTGAAATTTTAAGAGTGCAAATTTGTTAAATGATACCCATACATTAAAGATATCGATATATAAATTAAGAATTTCAAGAATATGAGTGGTTTTAAAATACTAAACTAATTAAACACCCTTTTAAGGGTACAGTATCATGCGTGTGGCGAACTACAGTACAAATAACAAACATTTTCGATGGGGTTACTTAAGCTCGTGCCATAAAAAAACTGGAACATTTGACATTTGGCATTATTCTAACTAAAAATCTTGGTCACGTTCACTGAATCATGCAGGCCCCAGGGCATGAATTCCGCTCAAATTATCCACCGACAAACGATCAAAATCCGAGTGCATGAGAAAATTAACCCTTACATTTCTCAATTTCAGCGATTAATCCTATGAGCTAAGCACAAGCCCCCATTATTTAACCACTTTATTTCCTTTTCATGGCATCACAGTTACTAACTCAAAAGTATCTGCCGCTTAGCTGTACCTCCTAGATGCTTATTAGACGCGTATGTAAATCACTATATAGATCTATGGATTAGATAGACTATCAGTCTCAGTATAGAAGTGTTAGTGCTAGTGGTGTACAGGAATGCATTGAGCAGGCGATTCAAGATTAACAAGATGCAGACGATGGGCATGTTTCTATAGCCTTACAAGCACCGGATCTGGTAACCTCCGTAACTTCTACTTTGCTGGTTTGATTACCCATTTAGTTTTGTTTTTGAAATACCCAATTTGTTGTTTTGAATGCCCATTTTGCTGCTTTGAGTACGCATTTAACTGTCTTGAGTACCCATTTCCCGATTGCAGTGGTTGCATGCTTGATTTGTGTGTTTCTATCCTCACCCACTAGTGGTTTATGTATCTATTCTCGTTCATGTTGATTTCCCATTACATTGATTTACCTGCCTGATTTGTGGGTATGTATCTTTGCCAATTATTGATTTATGTATACATCCTTTAATGTCCATTCCTTGATTACATTTGTAACTGTTTGATTTGTGTTTACGTATGGTCACCCATTTTTGATTTCAGTATTTATCTTTCATGCCCTCTGATTAATTAGGTGGATGCTTGAATGTTCATTATATTTCCACACATTCTTGATTTCTGTAATAATCCTCATTCCTAGTCACAGGGTATGCAGACAGAGCAGGTTTCATAATTGTAGCACAATAAAAATTCAGATCTGAATGCATGTGAGGGATCTCATGTTCGTGACATTTTGGAGTTGGTAGGGTGGTCTTAATTGTTAGAGATTTGCAAGCTATGATGAATTTTGACATAAATCTGTAGGTGAAATGGGTGTATTTAGACACGTATCTCTAGGGTAGTTGTCGATGATTCGTTTTATTTGAAGTTGCAAGTCCAGCCTTTAAGAATATTGCATGAATTGTCGGTTTTAGGAATGACGATAGGGTTTGGAATAGAATTTGTTTTTGTAAGTTTTAAGAGTGGACAACAAGATTTTAGGAATCGTGATAGGTCTTTTGAGTGGAATGGGTTCTGGTGATTTCTAGGAATGTAAATTGAGGCTTAAGAAATGACAACAGGCCCCTGAATAGAATGTGTTGTGATCTTCAGTTGTAATTTCCTTTGGCAGAAGGCATCTTTAAATTTCTTCTAGGAGTGGTAATAATCTTTTGAAAAGAATGCATTCTTGTAATTTCTTGGAATGAAACGGCATGGCTTTTGGAATGATTTTATTTTTGAATGTAACACGTTTATGTGATTGTAGCAACAATTTATTGTTGATGAAAGTTTTAAGAATGATGATATGTTTTTAACTTTTTGAACAGGATGATTTCTTGGCGATTTTTAGGAATAAAAGCATCGTTTTCGTAATAACGTTAGGTTTTTTGAATGGGATGCCTTCTTGAAATTTTTAGATGTCATTTCTTTTAGTAAGTCAACTATTTAGTTGGATTTAGAAATGATAATGGGCTTTTTTACAGAATGTGTTTTATGATTTCTAGTAATGAACAAGGTATTAGAAATGATGTTAGGTTTCTGATGGAATATGTTCATGTCATTTTTAGATTTTCTTTTTGGAGAAAGCCGACTTCATAGTTGCTGAAGATGGCGGTTGGTAAGCATGGCAGGCAGGAAAAGCATTCATCAAATTCATTGTGTTTCAGAGGAACAGTGGTGATATTTGTGGGGGTCTGTGTCCTCGCTGTATGGATGATGAACTCTTCTTCACCGGCTCCGGTGGAACGGAAAGCCTTCAGTAGCATCAGGAAGATCAATCCGGATCCAGAGATCCCTGAGAAAACAGGGTATTCTTCTCCTGCTAAAGAGACGAAAGAGGAAACACCAGATAGTTCTGTATCTTTTGAAGACAACCCTGGAGATCTGCCAGAAGATGCCATCAAGGGAGATGACAATAACCCTCAGACTGAGCAGAAGCCTGATCTTGATAAGACCCCTGATGAAGAGAAAACGTCTAATGGAGATTTAGGATCAAATGAAGAGAAAACGTCTGATGGAGATTTAGGATCAAACAAAGAGAAAATTTCAGATGGAGATGATGATGGGAATTCAGAGGAAGGAAAGAGAATTGATGGAGATGTGAATTTAAAGGAGGAAAAAACCACAGAAGAAAGTGAGAAGGAGGAAAAAACAACAGAAGAAAATGAGAATAATGAAAAAGGTGATGAAAAAGTAATCGAAGAAGTGGGAGATAAAACCAAAAATGGAGATGAGAATCAGGAGAAAAAGGATGCTGAAAATGATTGGCAGTCTGGGAAGGATGGGGACAACACTGAAACTGGAAATAAAAACAGTGAGTCTAAGATAGAAAAGGACGAGAATCACGCTAAACTAGAACGGATGTAAAGCAAGAAGTTGCTGAGAAGAAGGTAGAGGATAATAAATTACCAGAAGCATTACCTAATGCTGGACAGTTTGAACTTCAGAAGGAAAATACCATCGATCCTGGGAACTGGGAAACACAGGCTGCAGAGTCTAAAGATGAGAGAGAAAGGCAGGGAAATAATATGGTAACGAACTCTGAAGACAAGAAGAAAGAAACATATAATGTGCAGCTCGAAAATGGTGACATTGAGAAAAAAACTTTCCAACCAAGTAACTGGTAATTCATACAATTGGCAGCTTTGCAATGTAACAGGTGGGCCAGACTACATCCCATGTCTTGATAATACGGAGGCTATCAGAAAACTTACAAGCACAAAACATTTTGAGCATCGAGAGAGGCATTGTCCTCAGGAGCCGCCGACTTGCCTTGTTCCTCTTCCTGAAGGGTATAAATCATCTGTACATTGGCCAGAAAGCAGAGAGAAGGTTCTAGAAGCTAAACATTATCTGTCTTTGTTTTTGGGTGGCATGAATTCTGTATAAATAGCAGAACTAACCAAAAATTTATAAATCTCTTATAATGCCTTGTTTTGGTATAGGTATTGTTCAACAATGTACCACATACCAAGCTTGCAGTGTATAAAAAGCTTCAAAATTGGATGAGAGTTGAGGGGGAGCATATTATTTTCCCTGGTGGTGGAACGCAATTCAAAAATGGAGCTCTTCATTACATAGACTTTGTTGAAGAGGTTTGTCTTTACTTTTTTTAAATTGGATTTATGTTCTATTGCTTAAGTTTTTGCAGGCAGTTAAGGATGTTTGCTTTCTAATTGACTTTTTTTTCTCTTTTCTAATAATTACTTTCATCTTATCTCACCTACTGCTTGTTATTATGTTTTTGATTAAAAAATCGACAATTTGCTGATATCACAAAATTCCTTGCTTTGTAAATGTGCCCAGGGACCTTACATGTCATGAGTTTAGCAGTTACTTTTTAGAAACGGCTAAAACTGCTTAACATTTAGCATTCCAATTTTGTAGCATCTTTTATTTTTTGACTAGGGTGGCATTGCTATCTACTTATATGACATTAACAAACATTGTTTATCTTTAAACTATAAGGGATTAGAACACCATGTGATTCAAGCAGAAGGTGATGGCTAATTTCATAAACTAATAACTGGTGCAATGAGAAACTTTTATCATCTCAAGAGATAGATTGTCATAAGTAGGAGTGGAAGCAAGCACCTCTCCTATTATGAGTAGTAACAGGAAGGATTCATGTCAATAGTAAATCATTCCCGTAATTAAATCTTCAAAATGACGACCCGTAAATCAGTGAGTGCATATGCATTGCAGTAATGTGTTTGGGAAAATAAATATTATTCTCTAAGAGCTTGTTTGGAAGCCATCAACTGTTAGTCAAAAGTTGCAATACTTAATGCAATAGGCCTCAATTTGTTTATCTAGGAAATGGCAAGGATCATTTATAATATAAGGTCTTTTTATTGAAATAAAAGATAATCTAAAATCTATGTATTAGAAATGGTTTGTCAGATTATTCATCACTGATGCAGAAATTTCTGAGGTATTGATTTAATAGTTCAATTTTCACAATACTCTTCAATATTATTTTGGTGGTAATCTCCAGTCATCATTTGCATTTTTATGAATTATGTAGCTTGGAGCGATGTACACAGTGGCATGATTTCATTGTTCTGATACTCTTTAATATTTTTGTTGTGGTAATCTCCAGTCATCATTTGTAATGCATGATTAATGTAGTGGCATGAAGTGATCACTAGAATTTACTTTCTCAGTTTAGCAAACATTTAAGAAGCACCTGCAGATGACAGTCCAGGAACATTATAGTTAAGGCATCTACCTCTTAATTTATTGATCGAAGAATTTCATTTATATATTGACTAAAGTTGATTTTTGGGTAATACAGACTATACCAGACATTGCATGGGGTAAGCATAGCCGTGTGATATTGGATGTCGGTTGTGGGGTTGCCAGTTTTGGAGGCTTCCTTTTCGAAAAGGATGTCCTAACCATGTCCCTCGCACCTAAGGATGAACATGAAGCACAAGTTCAACTTGCTCTTGAACGTGGTATTCCTGCAATATCAGCTGTGATGGGAAGCAAACGGCTTCCCTTTCCTAGTGCTGTTTTTGATATTGTGCATTGTGCCCGGTGCAGAGTTCCATGGCATGCTGATGGTGCGTCTCTAAGATTTGTTCAAAAAGTATAATTAATCCACTGCATTTCATTTCTTGTTTCTCTGTTTTGGCACATAAACTTTTCAAGAATCACCAGGTGATCTTAATGACTATTTTGGCTCAAATGCAGGTGGCAGGTTGCTTTTAGAGCTAAATCGATTGTTGAGGCCTGGAGGATATTTTGTCTGGTCAGCTACCCCTGTCTATCAAAACAAGGATGAAGATGTAGACATCTGGAAATGTGAGAAGCTAATACTTTTTTTTATTTTTAATTTTATGGCAATTTTTTGCAGCCTTCAATATCTCCATTTTCCAAGGATAAAATTTTCATTAGTTGAGGATCCTGATTATAATTTGTAAAATATGGTATAATGATTTGTAAAATATACTGTGATATATTTGTGTTTGATGATATATGAACATGATAACCTTTGCTTGAGTGGAACAGCTGATGAAGATTATGACTTTTTGCATTTAAAAAGTAAGGTTTGATTCTTATCAATGTTTGTTTCTGACTCCTCTTTCTAGTACATTCTAACCATGACGTTTTGCTATCCTCTGGTCTGAAAATATGTAGTTCCCTTACCAAAAGTAGCGTGAAGTTATTCAATTGTAATAAGTGTTTGTAGGTTGTAAGTTCTTGGGGAACTACTTGATTTTGGACAGTAAATGCAAGATGACTGTTAGCCATCTGTTCTCAGATGGAATGTAGATGATAGTTATACATTGGATTACTTAAATCTTCCCTTCAATCTGGGAGGTCTTTGTCTCCTCTTATATGTTCTCTGTCAAACTATTATCTCTAGTTGTTGTTTGCAGACTTTTGTTTTAATCAATGGTTAGTAGGGCTTTCATATCAAGAAATAAATTTTAATTTACAAAACATGTACAACCTGTTGACAGTGTTAGATAGTCTGGTCTTTGCAATTGTCCCATTTGATGGAATCCGACAAAATTTGGCATGCTCTTGAGTAAATGATATTCTACGATCTTTTATGCCTGTTGGCAGTGTTAGATAGTCTGTTTTTAGCATTTATCTCATTCGATGGTATCCAACAGAATTCGTAACAACCTTGAGTAAATGGTATTCTCAGATCTCTTATGCCTGTTGACAGTGATAGATAATCTGTTCTTTGCATTTATCTTATTCGATGGCATCTGACAGAATTTGTAATGACTTTGAGTAAATGGTATTGCTAGATGTTCTATGCTTATTCATGATATTTAGACTTCAACGATATTCATGAAAGATATTAAATCTGATTATCTGCTTTTCAATGATTTCAGCCATGTCTTCTTTGACGGCATCTATTTGCTGGAATCTCCTTGCCAAAAAAAGTGATGGATTGAATGAAGTAGGTGTTGCAATCTATCAAAAACCAACTTCTAATAATTGCTACGAGGCCAGAAGAAATAATGAGCCTCCCTTGTGTCCAGAGGCTGATGATCCTAATGCAGCTTGGTATTTACTTTGTTTTCAGGCGGGAACTTCTTTCTGAGTGTTGTGTTTTGTTAAATTGAAATGAATGCTAGATACAAAATGTGCTTGATCAAGTTATCTTGAATTTTAAACATATATTTTCTAATTAACTGTATATTTTTTTAGGTACGTCCCAATGGAAAGTTGCCTGCATAGGGTTCCAACAGATGAGGAGCGGGAACTGAATGGCCAGAAAATTGGCCTCAAAGGCTTGAAAAGGTTCCTTACTGGGTAAAGGGTGATCTTCATGACCGCTTCAATGCAGACACTGAGCACTGGAAACGAATTGTTAGCAAGTCTTACCTTCAAGGGTTGGGAATTGATTGGTCTGCCATTCGAAATGTTATGGACATGAAAGCAGTTTATGGAGGGTATGAATTTTAATCCTAATCATAACATGCAGACATTACATAGATAAATAATTTGTGGCATGAAATGCTGAAATAGGCTTTAGGCTTTAATGTGGTTTGTTGAGATTGGTGAATCCAGTTCTTTTCAACTGTTATCAAATACAGCCTTTTAGAATTTCTTTTGTGGTCTTTGATTGCCCGCATGAAGGCTGTATAATGATCTGAAGATGGTTCTTTTATCTTTCATTTAAAAATTAAAACGAGAACTAGGTACATGATAGCTTGTTTGAGGCGCTGAATAGATAAATATTGTGAGTAGAGTGGAGGGGAATTATGCCAGTTCTCTTCCATTTTCATTAGATTTTGGTATCATTGTTAGATAGAGCAAGCCCGCATTTGATATTTTTGATGCCTGGCATCAGATGGTCTGTTTATTATTTTTCTTCTATATGTCACCATTCTACAGACATTCCTCTGAATGAAATAGCCTGATTTAAATGTAAACTGAAGAGAGCAGCGACTTATTCAAGCAAAGTATTCTTCAATGCGCCGGCCACAGGGAGTTTTGGGGCATACATTTTGGAACTTGGTAATAATGATATCATTTATATAGAAATATCAGTATGCCTATCATAGTGACTGACCATTTCTTGCTCGGTATCCTATTGAGAATTTGTCCCTAACAATGCCACAGGGAAATAGGGTGAATATTTTAAGAGTATTGTTGTGGAATTTGGAATTAAATTCTTAACTAAAATGAGTAGAAGTTTCTTTCTTATCTTTTGATGAAGGGTATAGAATGAGTTTCTATAGGTTTATTCTTTTAGGTTGACTTGGCTATCTTAATTTCAATTTACATGGCGAGGGGAACTTTTTCCTTTTGATGTATTCAATTTTGCAGCTCGTTATTTCTTCCGAATCTGTTAAATCTGGGAGCTATTTATGTTATTGTATGGTCTTTGAATTAACATTCACAATTTACAACTTACAGCAGCATTGCAATGATCATTGAGACAAAACCTTTTGGGTTTGTTTTATGCGTTTGGCAGATTTGCTGCAGCTTTAGTATCAAAGCCAGTTTGGGTCATGAATGTGGTGCCAATTGATGCTAAAAACACCCTTCCAATAATCTATGAACGTGGTTTATTTGGCATACACCATGACTGGTGCGAATCTTTCAGTACTTATCCAAGAACATATGACCTTTTGCATGCTGATCACCTATTCACTGGGCTGAAGAAAAGGTATGAAGTAATATAATTAAATATATAATACATTGATTATATTGACTTTTTCAGTTTGCAATTAGTTAATTTAGTTCATTGAAAACTGTAGTTTGCAGCTTGGATTTTCTAGCCATACACATGTTTTTTTCTTAAAATTTTACTGCCTAGTGTCTCTGACAAAATACACCATTCATGGTGCATTTTGTTCCTACAGGTGCAACCTATTACCTGTAATGACAGAAGTTGATCGCATATTAAGGCCAGGGGGTTCTGTTGTGTTCCGTGACACAGTGGAGACACTGAGTGAATTGGAAAACATTATAAGGTCACTACAGTGGGATATTCGAATGACATACACTCAAGAAAAGGAAGGGATTTTATGCGCACAAAAGACAATGTGGCGGCCATAGCTAGTTTCTCAAATGCTTCTTATCTTACTCTTGCATGCTATGGAGAGTGTAGATTATTCAAGTCTGCAGGGAACCCTCTCCACCGGATGTTGCAAATTTTAGTTTCTTAGGTACTGCAAGACCAAGTTGTTTCTTGATTCTTTAATTGTATTCTATATCATCATTGGCTACTAGATTCTTACTAGATTCTTCAAATGAAGGTTTCAAATTCAAGAACATGGTTTTCTATGTTCAATTATTTTTGGAAGGAACCTGTTTTGATTATTCAGTTTATTCTGGATATATTATCTTTAGAGCTTACTCAGAGATTTGACTCATGTATCGATGTTCTGAAACCGTGTAATATTATTTGAAGGGTTTTTGGCTACATTTCCTTTTGTTACTAACTTCCTATTTATTCTGGCAAAACGTACACATGGTCGAGCATTGATAACAGTTTTATATTTCAAAAGTGCTAATCGTTGGGAGGCATTATTTTAGTTGTGGAAAGGACAAGATGATATACCACATTTGGAACTGCATTTATCTTTCTTAATCGTTACTCATACTTACTATATTCTTAATTTAAATTTTATTGCCACCAATGTCTCGTCCAATGGAGTTGGAAGGAGTCCTTTTATTTGATAAATGTATTAACGCTCAGAATTTGATGAGGATTTCATTGTGATTTTTTGTCTGGTGCTGTTTGATTGATTGACCGATGTCTTTGGTTTGAGTATAAAATTATCTGTTCCGTACCAATCCACTTTCACATTTGAGTTTATTTCTTATCAATTTACGGATATTCAAAAGCCTCTGCTTTATTGGCCTCATTGAGAGTTGTATATGGCCTAGCTATGCCAGTCTTGGTATGTTAGCACGAGCAAAGGAATGGTTCAATTTTGAAGTTGAAATGGAACACAAGTTAAAAATAACAAATACACTTAGTTCTGTATTGTTCTGTTTCTGATTACACAGTATGTTGAGACTATCCTGCGCTTTAATAAGTTTGCATCCATCACTTATTCATATTGTCGCCCCCTGATGGGCAAAATGCCCACATTTTTTTCTGGATTCAGCTTATGATTGGTTTTACGTTTTTCTTTTCCCAAATTTTGTATCCAAAGTTGCTAGAGGAGACGGAGGGAAGGTACAACAGCGTTTCCCACCTAGGGCCATTGCATTGTTGTTTAAATGGGTTAGGGATTGGTTTATGGTGTTATTGTACATCCCTTAATACATTGGGTCAAAAGGTTATAATTACTCCTACAGGAAATTTTCTGAGAAAGTAATTTGAGTTATTAATCAATATTGTATATGGATAATTCAAGGTAAGATCGGAGATTAATATCTATCAGTGTTTTTAGATAGATGTATTTAAGACTTCTGAACTAATCATGTGTGAACGGAATTATCATCTTCTGATTTATGTGGAAGGCGTTGCTCCTATTGGATTCGGGGTTAGTCTGTCTGACATCGAAGGAAATTGAGATAGTTAGGATGGAGTTCAGGCAGATGTTGACAGTACAACACAATACATGCCGGCCATGGATGAACATTATCACCAGTGGTGGCGCAAAGGCTGGAACAGCATCAGGTGAGCCGGAGAATGGTCTGAATCTGTGGTGGAGGACCATGCTGGGGGCTGCTGCACAGGGGCCAAATGGAAAACCATCTGCGATTCCAGGCCAGCAAGATTTCATTACAATCACATGAGCTATCAGTGTGATCTCGATGATGGGGATTCTCAGTACCACCGCATGTATGAGATGATGAATTTTCCAGCCACCTGGAAGCTTCTCAGGAAGCTAGAACAATGACCGTAGTATGGACAACGGTTCAATTAAACCCTGAAAAGACCTCCAAACCCTAGAAAATATCTGGATTTGATCGGTCTCGAACGGGTAGGCGAGGAGAATTGGCTTTTGTTGTTGGTGTGGTATTGATTCCTCAGATTCAAACTCTGGACCGGTTTGTATGTCCAACTGTTTTGGAATGAACAACGATACAATGTAGGCCAATGATAACTGCTTTGGAAGGCATAAAAATTGTTGAAAAGTTATCAGATATTCAACAACTAGTTCAAGGCATAAACTTTGAGGAGGCAAAGGCTTTGGAGAGGAGCTATTCGTCGTGTATTACCCAATAGTTGCGAGGGTTGTGAGGGTATTTGTTGCACATTTGGACTTTTTAATAAAATATAAAAATACTAAATTTTGAATGAAAAATATCTAATACATGCACATAAAATCTTCAAATAAGTATAACCATTATCCTATCAATAATAGAGCACATTACATAATTTTTAAAAGTAAAATTGAATAAATAAGATTTCCATCATATCATATATTAAATAGTAATTGTATTACATCAGCACCACGGATTGAATTTGACAGCCACCTATACTTGTCAAACAATTTTCCAATACTGCCCATCAAAAATACAAATAAAAGTAATTTACATCATATTAATAATATATATAAAAGAATATTTTACATATATTTTTACTATATTTAATATATATTAATATAATTTACATATAAAAATGTACTAAAAATGATGTTTACATTTTAAATATGCAAGTTGCATGTGACGGTTATTTCAAAATTTGTAAGTATTTTACAGTTATAATCTCAAAAAAATGTTAAACGGTCGTCAAATTTAACCTCGATGAGCACATGTGTTTGTATTCCATCTAGATATAAAAGTCAAACAAACCCATCATATCAAGTATATAAAACTTTTAATATGTTTAAAACCTCTATAAACACTATACCAAATACATTGATGACACAACCAAAGTACTTTCATGTACAAAAACATAAATATTTGGTCTCAAGTATTGGACCAAACTCCAACACAATAGAACCCAAACTAATCTATTTTTAAATTATGTAATATTTAAAATCATGTGCCACTTCAAACACTCTTCCAATTTCCCTCCACTTCCCATGCCATCAAATCTTATAAATGAGGTACTTGCAATAAATACATTCATATTAGACCTGAAATCAAATCTAGCCATTGGATTATAATATTCAAATTCTTGATCCACACCAATCAATGTCAACCAATCAAAAACAAACACAAGGATCAAACATCAACAACACTTCTATCCATCTTATAAATTTAGTTCATTTGATGGTTGGGCCATAATTTTATTCAATTTTATACTGGAGGAGCACTGATTTATCAAGTGTTGATTACTGCATGTAATATTCTGCATACAAGCACATTCAACTTATTGTTCAACTACAAATACGGTGTAAGTATTCTACACTTATTATAAATTCATTATGATTTACTAAAACTGTTTATTGAAACTATGTCAAACTTCCATGATTTTATTTATTTTTCCTTATTGAAGTTATAAATCTATAGAATGTTGTTGTTACAAATCATTTAAAAAAATTGAAGTATCTACATTAAGAAAAAAGAAGTATAAAAATCTAAGTATCATATTTGTAAAAAACCATAAATATGTTATCTTTGTATCTACAATAAGGAAAATAGAAAATGATGGTAATTTTTTCATAGTTTTTGATACAAAGATAACATATTTATGATTTTTTACAAATATTTTTAAATTTTTTTACAGAAATATGTTATCTCTGTATTTACAATAAGGAAAATAGAAATTAGGTTCTAGAGTGTTTTGCAAATAAAACAAGTTACCGAATGTTTAAGAAACAAAATATTCTTGCATACTTCCAAACCTTGGTACAATCCCTTTATCTCAACTGATGCATTTTCACTTGTAATCTTTGAAGTAAGCATTGGTAAAAGCTTAGACATTGACATCGTATGTCTGCATATCCATTATTTGTTAGGTAAGTTTAATAGGTCTAGTTTTTATTGGTATAAAACTGCATGGGACTGACATATTTTTAAAAATTATTACAGTTTTTATCATCACAATGAGAAGAAGACAACTACCGAAAAGAGTAAGGCCAACTATTGCCAAAACTAGAGGAGTCAGATTTCCACCAAGTGAAGCACATGAAGAAGAGGCCAACAATACACCAATTCAAGATGCCAACTACACATTTGTTCAAGATGAAAACAATAGTCCACCTCCAGAAGTAAACATCCAAGTAACAAGAAGGAGATCTTCAACTAAAAGAGTAAGAATACAAAGAAATGATTGGAACAAATCTGACATGGACAAGTGCTATGAGAGATGTTGAAGAAAATGGATTTTCTACACGTTTTGTTGCAAAAATGGGGTATACCAGCAAGCACTCTTACTTCTTGGTTGATGGGTCTCACCACCACCAAAAAGAAGGGTCCACCAACAATTCTTATTGACGAAGAAGAGCTTGAGATAGTGAGTTGGTGTCATGAAATGACAGACATGGGTCATGGAATAGAAATTATACAACTTAAGGCATATGTGGCACAAATATGTGAAACTAGGTCCAACCCTTTTACAGATGGTCTTCTGGTAAGTCATGGTGGGTTGGTTTTAAAAAAGACACCTAGAATTAACATTGTAGAGGTTGAAGGCCTTGATAAAGATCGGGCAATGTGTCTTAGGCCATCAATTGTTAATTCTTTCTACATTACTTTGTCCAATGCCTATGAGGCCAACCCATACGGGCCAAACAAAATATGGAATTATGATGAAACTGGATTATAGGCTAGAAGGAACTGTGTATGAGAGTGCTTGCTAAAAGGGGTAGCAGAAGTGTCCCATACATCATTCCAAAAAGCAAGGAATGGATTACCATATTGTGTTGTGTAACTGTTGCCGGACAAAGCATTCCAAGATTCTATTTGTTTTAGGGGAAGAAGCAATTACAAAATTACATTGCAAGATGCAAGCACGATGCCTCTGCATACAATAGCGACCTCATGCATGGATGGTGAAAGATTTATTCATGAAATGGCTACATCACTTTGCAACATCTATACCTGGTGGTGTGTCTCCAACAAATAGACATTTGCTAATATTTGATGGACATGGTTTACATGTTTCTTTAGGAACAATTCAAGAGGCAAGGAGCTTGGGAATAGATTTGTTGACATTGCTTGCACACACCTCTCACAGATTGCAACCATTAGATGTCAGTGTCTTTTCTCCATTCAAATCTTACTTCAAGGAGGAGAGACGTAAATGGATAACTGAGAAGCATGGGATAGATATCAAAAGGGCAGAATTAACAGAGTTGGGAAGTAAGACATTTAGAAAGACTCTTACCCCGAAAACATTAAATTAGGTTTTAAAAAGATGGGTATATGACCTCTTAATCTAAATGCTTTGGATGAAGACATGGGACCAAGTAAAACATTTGACACATCTTTTCAAGATGATGCAGGTGTAGCAGAAAACATGCTATGGTTATTTGGAGTTGATTTACAGGTTGGAGAAGATGTTGAGATGGTGCTTAACACACAAGTATGCCAAGAATTAGAAGCTCAACCAAACAGATAAACATAATTGAATGTGTTGATCAAAAATCAACACCTTCGACTGTGAGCAATCAATTAGATGAGCCACTATCTATGCCCACACAAGCTAGCCCTCCTAAGTGGATGAAAGAAGTTGCTTTCAATCTTGGTGTAAACTTGAATTTCAACAATGAAGAAGTCAATCTCTCTCTACCATCCCAACCACCATTGCTTAGTGAGATAGATTTGGTGCACTATTATGTTGATACTCAAGTTGAAGAAAATGATGGAACAACACAATTGGAGGCAACATCTGTTTTAGGGGCAAATTCAAACCAAAATCAAGAGGGAAACCAAGGACAAACAACTCTTAGTAAATTCTTAAAACTCCTAATGGAACAGGCAAAGGCTCAAGAAGGTAAAATTATGATGTTGGAATAAGGTTGAGCAAGGAATTTGAACTTATAATTGTTGATAAGTACATGGAGCTTCTCATGGATAAAGAGAAAAAGAAGAAGGAAATTGATGAATTAAAGCAAAGAAAGAGGGAACAAATTTAAGAGAAAAAGACATAATGGATTGTTGAAAGAGAAAGAAAGGAATATAAAAAGATTGAAAAAGAATATATAAGGAAAACAAAGGAGCATAAAAAATTGATGCAGAGGCAGGAAAGAGAGAAGAAGAAAGAACAAGAAAGGATTCAAAGGGATCAAGATAGAAAGGAGGAGTTTGAGAAGGCAAGAAGAGAGTTGGAAAGGAAAATGAGACTCAAAGCAGTCCAACAAATCCATTGCTTGAACAACACCCATTGTTGAGGGAGTTGATGGCCATCAATTGCCCTAGTTGGTGTCTACACATAAAGTTTCACTTGGAGTAAATGCTTCAGCAAATTTTGATACATTCCCAACTACACCTGCGAGGATGTCAACACAAGAAGACAACTAGCAAATTCTAACACATCCACTACAAACATGTCTGCATATTCACCAACCCCATTCCCGATTTTTGGAAATGATTTAGCAGAATGTTTTTGAGTCTTTTAGGGAAGTCTTGAGTATGTTTACAATATATATATATATTGTAATAGGAAATTTGATTCGAGACAAACTGAAAATTGGGCTTGATTGATGTATATGCCCAAAACAACATGCTATGAATATGACATATCCAAGAATGTATCATTTGTATTTTTTTGTAATGGACGAATGATTCCCATATATAATGAAAATATGGAAGCAAATAAAAACACAACAGATGAATCTCTATCATTGCCTAGTGAGAGTGGAAACCTCACCGAACAAAGGACCTGGAAAACGACTCTGCATTGCGAAATAAAAATGATGTTAACAAACATTCAAATCTTCATGCGAATTTGTAACACCCTTCTTTTGATTGTTGCATTCAACACACAAGTGTGATTCTACACCTCGCGTGCACCATGAAATCATTCATGTGTATCTAATAACAATACAACATATGGTGAATACCTTCACAATTAACCCTTTTAGATTAATATAGATTTGATAAGAAGAACAAGGTTTCAAGCAATGTGTAACACCCATTGCTATCCAAATAACAATAACAAAATGTAATGGAAACAAATAAAAACACA